>JAVIWB010002569.1:0-333737 GCA_031893035.1 Dermolepida albohirtum
TTTTTATGAACACGTGTAAAGTTTCCTTATTTTACATTTTCTCAGTCGTATATTTACAGCTGTTCAAAGTTGAAGTGTTACAGAATTTTTTTTACAGCGGAAAAACGTGAATATCATGCAGCGATAAAATCTTATATGTGGAAGGTGTAGTACTAAAACAAATTCATAAACAATTGCCAAACGTGTATAGCGACTCTTCACCTTCAATTAGAATAGTGAAAAGATGTATTACTGAATTTAAACATGGCCTTACAAGTCTTGAAGAGATCCACGTGAAGGATTTCCAAAAAGTGCATCCAACAGCAGTAATTAGGGCCTACCTATATGCCGATGACGCCTCGTTCCTTATCGGACAGCATGAGCCGGTATCACATATCCAACTGAATTGTGAGGTTGCTGCGGGAGAAGCGAATGAATGGTTTAAGGCGAATGGGCTGAGAATGAATACCAACAAAACGCAGACGCTTGTGTTCTCAACCAGATCAAGTGACAAGATGATGATAATAAGCTATCTTGGCATACACACACCGACGAGCTTTGTGGAAAATTAGCAACTGCACTTTATGCCATTCGCCGGATAAGAAGGATAGCAGGTCACCAACCGGCAAGACTGGCGTATTTTGGTAATTTCCATGGTATGGCCACTTATGGAATTCTTCTTTGGGGTGAGTCAGCAGGGGCCTGAGAAGTTTCTTTGCAGCAGAAGAAAGCAGTTAGGGCAATACTGGGCGTTAACAATACCACTAGCTGCAGAGATTTATTTAAAACATTAAATATACTAACCCTTTCTTCCTGTTTTATACTTGCTTGCCTGAAGTATATACATTCAGCGAGGAATTTGCGGACGGGCACCGATCAGCACACATATGGGACTCGTGGTTGTAAAAATCTAGTGATACCGTACCACCGTATAAGCAGGTCACAGATTGCCACAAACTTTTCTGCAGTAAAGATTTACAACAGAATCCCGGAGGAAGTGAGAAATTTGGAAAAAAAAAATTTAGAGCAGTAGTGTCGAGTGTCCTCAAAAATAAGGTTATATATACGCTACAGGAATTCTATGATTTAGAAGACAAGGACTTACAGCCATGAACAAACAAACTTTGCTTGTTGTTTTCTGTGCCGGTCCATTTTGTATGTTGCATGTTTATTTTTCTGTATTTTATATTTTATTTTGACATATATATTGACTGTTGTAAAAATATATGAAAATATATTATTATTATTATTATTATTATTATTATTATTATTATTATTTATAGGATAAATACAGGATATAGTTTTGGAAGATCGTCGATTAACAGAGACAGATTTAGTGGAAGCCTTAAGCATCTCATTAGGCAGTGTGAGCAATATTTTGACTGTAGTTTTGGCTTTCAGAAAGCTCTGTGCAAAATGAGGGCCGCATTCTTTAACAGTGGAACAAAAACACATTCGAATGCGACTTTCTCAGTAATATTTGAAGCGCTTTAGAAAGAATGAAAACGATTTTCTGCATCGTTTCATCGCTATGGATGTGACTTGGGTCTACCGTCATGATCCTTAATCAGAACAAAAGGCTAAGGAGTGGTGTGAACCTGGTACTTCGGCTCCGAAGCGAGTTAGAGTCCAGAAATTAGCCAAGATGGTGTTAGCATCAGTTTTTTGGTGTACAAAAAGAATTTTGTTCGTGAATTACCTCTACGCTGGTAAAACAATAAACTCAGATTATTATTGTAACCTTTTGGACTAGGTTGGTGTACAAATTTGCGAGAAAAGACCTAGATTACAGACGAAAAAAATCATTTTTCACCAATATAACGCTCTCTCTCACATAGCTCAAAAAATCATCGCAAAAATCAGTGAATTAAAGTTCGAATTGTTGTAACATCCACTTTATTCGCCAGATTTAGCTCCCTCTGACTTCTGACTGTTCTCACACCTCAAAAAATTCATACGCGGAAAACAACTTTCATCGAACGAAGAGGTAATAGCAGTCGAGGAAACGTATTTCGACTGCCTTCCAGATCCTCACTTCAGATATGGAATGCAAAAATTAGAAGATCAGTGGAACAAGCGTATTGAAGTTCAGGGAGGTTATGTTGAATAATAAAATGTATTTCAAACCATAAAGTAGTGTTTTCCTTATCGAACGACAAAGCTTATTGAACAACCTGATATTTCGTGTTTTGACTGTTTAATTACTAATTCTTTGTTCGTGTTTCCTTATTTTTGAATTGTTTCGATCTTTGATATTTTTATAATTTCTTTAAAGGAAAAGCAATCTGTTTACATTTTGAAATGCTAAAAAGATGAATTTGACATAACTAATATTATTATACACAGTGTCTAAAGTTCACCGTTGCCAAGTACATATGTTTTTATTGGAGCTACGAGTTAGTTGAATTAGGAGAGCTGTTTTCTTAGGAAATCCGGAAACCCCAAACAAGCCATACAACATTATTAAACTTATAGGAACTTTATGTGAATATAAGATAAATTCAAGAACTTCTTTACATATGTACATATATTAACATTGTTTACATGTATCTAATACTTCATTTTTAGAGCACCAAAAATGCTCGTGTATTTTAAATTAAAAATTTTGGAATTCTTCACGATGATATTACTTCTTTATAATAATTTTCTTCCATTTATAAGACGAATTTATTTTTTGTTCACATTATTTTGCTTTTTATATTGTAGTCAATATGGCGTCGAGAATGTTTTCATTCTTTGATTAAAGGTAGCATATTTCCATGTTTTAGTCTGCTTCTATTTTGTTTTGGTTTCGTCTTTATATACTTATTATACTATTGGGTTGACAACTAAGTACTTTCGGTTTTGTAGTATAAAATAAAACACTTTTTTAAACAAAGAATAGTTTTTAATCAATTATATATTTTCCATTTTGCTCAATGACCTTTTGCCATCTTTCTTTCAGCTGCATGATTCCGCGCTTATAAAATTTCTGGTTCTTATCAGCAAAAAACTGAACCAGGTGCGAGTGAAGGTCATCGTCATTTGTGAAAGTTTTACCATTTAAGAATTCTGCAAACTTCGAAATAAATGGTAATCAGATGGTGCTAGATCAGGGCTGTATGGGGGATGTGGCATCGCTTCCCAGCCAAGCTCCAATAGTTTCTCACGAGTTGCCATAGATGTGTGAGGCCTTGCATTATCTTGATGGAAAACTACACCTTTCCGATTTGACAATTCTGGCCGTTTTTCTTTGATTGCTTCATCCAGTTTTAGTAATTGTTGACAGTAAACATCAGAATTAATTGTTTGGTTCCTTGGAAGCAGCTCAAAAAACACAACGCCTTTGTAATCCCACCAAACTGACAGCATGATCTTTTTTGAATGCAATTCAGCTTTCGATGTGGTTTGAGCTGGTTTATCGTGTTTGCTCCATGATCGTTTTCGAACTATGTTACTGTACAGGACCCATTTTTCATCACCAGTGATGATTCTATTTAAGAAAGGGTCGGTTTCATTTCGTCTAAGATGCATAACGCAAAAGTTGATTCTTTGTGTTAAATGAATTTCTTTCAATTCGTGAGGTACCCAAATATCAAGCTTCTTAACTAGCCCAAGACATTTTAAATATTTTTCAATTGTTGTGTGCGATACATGTAGCCTCTCCGCAACCTCTCGAACAGTTATATGACGATCCTCTTCAATTATGACTTTGATTTGGTCATCATCAACTTCAGTAGGCCGACCAGAACGTTGCTCACCTTTGGGGGAAAAATCTCCAGAACGGAATTTTTTATACCAATTGTGACACGTGCGCTCTGTTAAGCAATTAGCACCATAAACTTCACATACCTTTTCGTGAGCCGCAGCAGCTTTCTTTCCTTTACGGAAATAAAATAGTAAAATATGTCGAAAATGTTTGTTTCTGCACTCCATTTAAAATTAACCTACAACTAATAGCTTTAATAAAAATCACGCACTACTTGCTTCTGAAGTTACGTCACTGTGACTAGTATCACGCGATAAACGGTAAAGTACAGCACTAACATACGTTATACAAAAAATAAAGCAACGCTCTCTATCAGTAAAAACCGAAAGTACTTAGTTGCCAACCCAATAGTATGTAGTAGTACCTGGCAATTGAATTAGACCCACCTTCTGATTTTGGCATTTTTTCAAATTTGTCAGAAATAAAACAAAAGCAGACACATATTGCCAACGAAAAATGTTTATATACGCTATATAGAATATATTATTTTATTAATCCTTCTTTGACTTTAATTCCATCTAGTATACTAGAAATACAGATATTTACTTCTTGCAGTTTTGCGTTCTTTTACCAATGTTTGTGAATATTGTGTTCAGGGATTAGTAGATGCATTTCTTCAACACGCTCCATATATTTTCGATCGGACTTAAATCGGTCTAGTTTCTGGGCTAAAGCAAAAAGGATATGTTATGATTCCGAAACAGATTTTTCATCGATTTCAATGTACGGCACCGTGCTTTATCCTGCATGAGGAGTATAGTCCTTCTTCTTCATTTAATTAATTTAGGAAAGGAAAAAATACAGTTTGAACGACCTTTTTATACGGCTCCTGATTCGCGATGCTCTCATGACTAGATCATCACTGATGATGGGTGTCTAACTTTCCTCTGTATAGCTTTATTAATAACTTACAACTAACTTGGGTCTTCGTCTAACGATATTAGCACTCTCAGTGATGGATTCAAGCCGAGTAATCGCTGAAGATCATCTGCTGTATAGAGAATGTGACTTGTAGAAATGTAATTTATTTTAAAAATTGATATATATAATGTGATATTTTAGAAGGATATGAAATCTTTGTAACAAATGCATTGAAATTAATGGAAATTATATAAAAAAATAAAAATTTAAAAATTTTCGAAACTATTTTTTGTATGTAATGTCGAATACGAGGATAGTATGACAAGTGGCGAGATTGACACATAGGTGGCACTCTAATTGGTAAAACAAATGCACTGTAATTTAGATTGGCTATTTATATGTTTACATTCCGATATTTAGATAAATCAGTTAATTAGTTTATTTTGGACAGCTGATTGAAAAAGAAGCAACACGTCGTTTTGTTAAAATGGAAAAAGCAGAGTATCGTGCGGTGATTAAATACTCCGTAATTAAGGGTATGAAAGCTACCGAAATAAAAGATGAGTTACGGGAAACATTAGGGGAATCTGCCCCATCATCCGCCACAATAAGTAGATGGGTAAATGAATTTAAACGTGGTAGAACAAGCTGTGTTGATGAAGCGCGCTCTGGAGCACCCAAAATCGTGACTTCTAAGGAAATGATTATAAAAATCCATAATATTATTACGCAAGATCGACGACTCAAAGTGAGAGAGATAGCAGACATAGTAAACATTTCAACAGAACGCGTACACCACATTTTAACGAAAGAATTGGGCCTTTCAAAGCTTTCGGCAAGATGGTTGCCACGATCGCTTACGACTGATCAAAAGTTAACTCGCATTTCCAATGAGAGTTTGAACCTTTATAAGCGGAATCCGGTCGATTTTTGTAGGCGATTTTTTACTTGCAATGAAACTAGGATACACTACAGTACACCCGAAACTAAACAACATCGGCAAACAAGGTGATGGCATCAATTTTTTGGAATTCAAAGGGCATTTTGTTCATTGGTTATCTTCAGAAAGGTGCCGTAATAAACGGACTATATTACGCAGAACTTCTACAAAAATTAAATGTTGAGGTTCGTGCTAAACGGCCAGGAATGGCAAAAAAAGATTCTGTTTCACCAAGACAACGCTCCCTCGCATACCAGCACAGTTGCGATGTCCAAAATCCACGAGTTGCATTTCCAATTAGTACCGCATGCGCCTTATTCGCCGGATCTAGCCCCTTCCGTCTTCCACCTTTTTCCAAAATTGAAAACGGCACTAGGTGGAAAGATATTTTCGTCTAACGACGAGCTTATCATCTTCGTAAATGAGTATTTTGCTAGCCTTCCGGAATCGCATTTTAGAGAAGGCGTAAGGGCATTGGAGCACTGTTGGAATAAATGTATTGCTCTTTTAGGAGAATATATTGAAAAATAAAAATTATTTTGTATTTAAAAATTCGTTTTTCTTTTCTATTCTCACTACTTGTCAAACTACCTTCGTATATACCACATATATCAGAAAAGACAGTTGCAATACAAGTGTTTTATCTTCACGTATACATTTTTAGTAATAATTTTGGGTAGGTATTTTAATAGCTATTTTTTTTTATAAACGTTGTCTGACAACGTCATTCTCGAATAAGTTTTCGTAATCGAGAATTAATTAGTGTAGCCAAGCAATGTTACTGTACCGGAGTCCTTTTAGCTTCAAGTACGCTAATTTAAATTCTATTACAAAGGGAGAAACTCAAAGACAAATAATATTTAAAATTTCTACGTAAAGTTTTATTTTTCACTGATTGTTAGTATTATTCATAATAAAGACAGTGCTTCAAATTATTATACAGAAATGATTAAATGCATCAACTACCCGGATGAATAGAGGGCTCAAAATATTTTAAACGCAAAAAAATGATGAGTTTTCGTAACGGTTCGGTAAATCCACTGACTTTTTTTTAATATGTTTTTTGGCGTAATGTTTGTGAATAATAAAATTTCAGACTAACTTGGAAAGGGGCAACGATCAGCGGTAACTGCGTAGTTTGTTTCCGATTGTCTATGAATTTTTTATGAAAAAATAACAGTTTTAAATTATAAAATACGAAATTTTTAATATGAATACATATTGTGTAAAACTAAGGCCTATCCCTTTTAAGTATTTATTTATACTTTTTCGCTACCAACAGAATACGTATCATAATCTAATGTCAATCTAATTCTATAGTAATTCAGAATCATTGTTGTCGGACGATAGCGGAATATACAGTCTGTCGCTGAGAAAATGGAACTTTTTAAAAATTGCAATTCATAGGGGCACCATCTATTAAAAAAACTATGCGTCGGTAAAGTAGAACTTTCACCACTGTTATGTTAAAATACGACATTTGCATCATTAGAAGCAGAAAAATTGCGGATAAAGTAATAGTGTGTATTTGGCATTGGTCCCAAAATAAATTTTGAACAAAGAGGAAATATCAGGTTCTGTTTTAAACCCGATAAATGGTTTACTGAAACGTTTAATTTGATGAAACAAGTGTACGGTAATGCGTGTTTATCACGTGCGAGTGTGTATGAGTGGTGGCATAAATGACGACGAACATCCCGGTGGATATAAATCTGTGGTTACGGAAAGTAACATCGAATTTGTGCTTGAATTTATCAGAAATGAGCCTAAAGCCTCATTGCGATACGTTGGGAATGAAATTAAATATTTCCAAAGATCCCTTTCATCGCATTTTGACACAGTCTTTGGGACTGAGAAAGATTTGTGCAAAGTTTGTACCACGCAAACTGATGATCAAAAATTGCATGGAATTCAATATTGTACAGACATGATTAAAGACTCAAAAAGGATGGAGACTTCAGGTATTCTATTCTAACTGATGATGAGACGTAGTGTTCTAGTATGATCTAGAGACCAAGCGTCTAAGCTCTGAATAAAAGCATCCAATCGAAGAAAGATCGAAAAAAAGCCATTCGTAGAAGTCAAAAGTGAATACAATGTTGATTTGTCTATATGATTCGTAAGGCACGGTGCACAAAGAGTTTGTACCAACTAGCCAAACAGTCAATATTGTATATTATCTTGGTGCTATGATGCATCTTTTGGGGCGTATTCGTCAGCGCGCCCTCGATATCGTGAAAATGGTAGCTGGCGTTTGTTACACGGTAATACACCATCTCATCACTTGGCGCTTATCACTGGTTTTCTAACTAAAATGGCATTATAACTATCAACCATTCACCGTATTCATCGGACTTGACCCCCTGTGATTTCTATCTATTCTCCAAACTATATTTGCCTATGAAAGGACAGCATTATGTCAACGTCGAAGCGTCGACAGCGCTTTTGTGGGACATGTCTAAAGATGAGCTTAAAAATTCATTTGACATGTAATTGACCGTGTAAAACATTGTTTTGAAGCCGAAGACGACTACTTTGAATAAAATAAATGAATTTTACCAAAATAGCTATTGTTTTTATTTTAAAAAACTTCCCTTTTCACTGCGACAGATTGTGTATACCATGCTAATTCATACGAGTTGGTTTTTGAGTGTATTAGGAAATATAAGAAACAAAGACATATCTACATATGTCTAACACCTAGATAAAAAATTTGCAACATTTTGAGAAATTTGCAACTAAGGGGCTTGGACAACACTGATGTAGATGTAAATAAGTATGTGCAAATGTTGGAATGTCAATAAGTTCCGTTTTCTTTGAGACAGCCTGTAAATATAAAAATACTAAACACGGAGTTTTATGCAAAAATTTACATTTAATAGTGACTTAACTATTCTTAAATGCAAGCTTTGCTATAAGATAATTGTTTTTTTTATTTTTTCTTCCGTTCTGTTAATTAACTTAAATCAAACGAGCTAAAGATGAAATAGAAAAAAAAATAAGAGAATACAAGAACAGATTGGATACTTTCTAAAACAAACCAGAAGATGGCACTAAGAGCACGTTCTTTTAAGCGTCATCGAGCGTACAAATCTGCTATCAAATTTTCAAATAAATTCTACATAAACACACGTTACTGCTACTGATAAAAGTAAGAAAATCATGTATATTCTTAATTATGACTAAAAACGTGTTTTGTGCAGTGAAAAATCATTTCATTTTTATAGACATAAATGCTAAACAAGTAAAAACGAAGTTAAACGAAGTCTATAGCGCGTATATAACAGTTGAAAATTGAACTGCTGAATCTAGACGCGGTAGGATAAACACAGATAATCCATCATATTTTAACAGATTAAAATCAGCTACTGATGAAGAAACAATTGGAAAATTTCACGAAATTGTGACGAATGATTGCCGAGTAGTTATGGGAGTTTCATATGATCGCATACATTGCATCTTATTGCAACATATGAATATGAGAGAACAGTACTAATGGATTGTTAGTAATCGCAGTACTCCTACGACTACTAGCAATCCACCAAAATCAAGTGAGGATGACCATTTCGCAGAAATGTCTAGACATGTCCAAGCGTAATAAAGGTAACTTTCTGTGACATCTTCAAACTGTCGATAAAATGTAGATGTCTCACTATACTTCCAAAATCAAAGATCAATTAAAAGCGGTGAAAACACAGTGGACCAAATCCAAAGAAGGACAAGAGAGTTCCGTTTACTGGAAAAGTGATAGCTAAAGCGACCATTTTGTTCTTGAAGAACTTTATATATACGAGGGAGCGTTTTTATATTCGCGGAATGGGGGACAAGGGGTGGAAATAAAAAAACCAAATTATTTTTCTTTTTCAATATATTCACCTGCAAGACGGAAACATTTTTCACATCTTTCAATTAATTTATTTATACCCTCATAAAAAATGATTTCTCTTTATCTGCAAAATACGCCGAAACTCCCTCCTTGACTTCATTATCGGCAACAAACTTTTTACCCCGCAGCTCTTTTGTCATTTTCGGAAACAGGTAATAATCACTCGGGGCCAGGTCTGGGCTGTAGGGTGGGTGATTCACAAT
Organism: Dermolepida albohirtum; assembly: GCA_031893035.1. Taxonomy (NCBI): domain Eukaryota; kingdom Metazoa; phylum Arthropoda; class Insecta; order Coleoptera; family Scarabaeidae; genus Dermolepida; species Dermolepida albohirtum. The sequence continues at coordinate 9,618 of JAVIWB010002569.1, forward strand.
TTCGAAGCCCACCTTATGCAGGGCAGCTAACGCAACGCGGCTCTTGTGTACGGGCGCGTTGTCGTGCAAAAGCAGAACACCTTTTGTCAATTTTCCCCGTCTTTTCTCTTTAATGGCTTCTTTTAGTCGCTCTAATATTGAAGCGTAATATTCTCCGGTTATAGAAACACCTTTATCTTTATAATCAATCAACAATATTCCTTCCGAGTCCCAAAATACCGTTGCCATGAGTTTCCCAGCTGATTGTGACACTTTAAATTTCTTGGGAGGTGCTGTGCCCTTTTTATGCCACTGCATGGAGTCTTGTTTGGACTCAGGTTCATAATGATGAACCCAAGTTTCATCTCCAGTAACAATTCCACTCAATACACCATCCTTGTCTTCATTACAGAGGTCCAAAAATGCACGCGAACACTCTACGCGCTGTTGTTTTTGCGGCGGCGTGAGCATTCTCGGCATCCATCTTGCGCGATCGTGTAGGATTTTAAAAATTGTTGTATCGGATACTCCAACCATTTCTGCGAGTTGTTTCTTCTTTAGTCGGGCATCTTCGAGTACAATTTGTTCAACTTTTTGGATAAGTGCTGGCGTGGTCACCTCAATGCTCCTGGCCGGCCTCGGGTCGTCTTCAAGGGATTCCCTTCCTTGTTTAAATAAACTATGCCACTCGTACACCATGTTTTTTCCTGGACAAGAGTCGCCGTAAACCAATGACATCTCATTCATTATGGTCGCGACTGATTTTCCTTGCCTGGTAAGGAACTTTATAACGGCACGATATTCGATTTTTTCCATATTTCACTTTTCACTCCTGATTATGTTACTTGGTTGACGATAGCTCAAAGACTAACTGTCTAATAACAATGAAACTTCGTATTTATACTAATCATGAGTCGCTGCACAGGCCACGTCCCCAATGCGCCTACTCACCCCTCTACAACCCGCTCATTCCGCGAATATAATAACGCTCCCTCGTATTTTACTGTAATTATCCCCTGACCAAATATTGCAAAAAAATGTTGAAGATGTAATAAAATAATTGAATAATAAAACCAAGTGTTTGTGGATTATATCTAGTGTCAATCATGGGCGACAATAAATTTGACTATCTTAACACTTTACCGATAAATGACTCTTGATGCTGTTCTAAAATTATTTTAAGGTTTTACACGCATTGGCTTCCGAGTTTATAAAAAATATTATAAATAATAGGTAATATAGCAATGTTCTTATGTTCTGTCTAACAAGATGAATTGATGAACTTACTAAAAAGTAAACATAGCTCTGGTTACGATGAAATTCCAAGTCTGCTAAGAAATTTATAGCTGAAGTTAAAGAGGTGTTTGTTGTTAATATAACTCTTTAATATGTTTTCTTCGGGATGAACTTAAATTATGTATTATTGAGCCTCTGTATAAAAAGAAGAAATAGTTACAAGTAATACAGACTAATAAGTTCATTAGCCAGTTTCACAAAACGGTTTGAATTATTAATGTGCAAACGACTTTTAAATTGCATGAAGACATGTACTTGCTTTATAACTCAAACATGAATACCTAAACGAAATAGCCGCAATGACTGTTAGTACACACGCACACATACACGCAAAATACTTAACAATTTAGAAAATCGTTCCATGTCGTTAGGTGTTTTTCTAGATCTCTCAAAAGCATATAACTCTTTTGATGACAAGCTGTTACTTAACAAACTAGTTAAATATGCCGTACAGAGTGATCAACAAATGAATGCAATCCTATATTTGAATCGGGGCGTACCATAACGAAACGTTTTGGGTTTCGTTTTATTTGTTAATCATAATATATCCTTCCTAGCACCTAGTACAGATTTTGAAATTGTGAAAATACAAACGGATTTTACCTGAATTTCTGATTATTTTCAGTTAATAATTTGATACGTAATACAGTAAAAACCCTTGTAATATTATTTAGAATCAGAAAGAGCAGAGCACAGTGAATAATGCCTTCATTTTTTTAGCAAAAGATTCTACAATTTTTGCTATGATATAGTTATTGGGCACCTCACATTGAATACCTAAACAAATACATAAATATATAAAAATACCTAATTTTAAAATTGAACAAAAAATTCAACAGCCTGGGAATTGTAACAAAATGTATGGATTTATGTTGTAGTACTCCAACTATGAATACATTAAAGTAAATTTACATAGTCCACGATTACGTAATTTGTAAATATGGAGTTAAAAAATATTTATTGTTACTGTTCTTGTTTGTCTACATTCCATTTTCTCATAGAAGTATGTTCTATTACATCAAATAGTAACTTTCATATTACATAATCCTTGTTGAACAATCGTATTTGGATTATTTTCTGTCAATATCCTGCAATTGTGTGTGTTAATACATCCATTAAAGTTTGCCTCATCTTGCCAGAGATATTTTGTCTAGCCATTCAGCATTAGTGGGTATTTCTGCTAGCATTTGCAAAACTGATGCAAATTTGCTTATCTTTTTCTTCGAGTTCAAAACGCATGATCATTTTATAGAGATACAGGCGAAGTTTCCTTCTCAGAATTTATCACGCTTGAATAATTTATTTCCAATCACTTTGAGTACTAGAAACATCTTAAGCAATCTTCACGAACGTCCTTAACCTTTTCTATAACTAGAGTTGCACTGACTTCGTTTTCTGCTAACTTTGATCTACATGATCGCTTCTTATTGCTAACTGCACCAGTTTCCTCAAAGTTTTGCACGAGCTTACGAAACGATTTTACTGAGAAAAGTCCATTTCTCAATTCATGTAATGTTCGATATCTTCTTAATGTGTTGGCATATTGTCTGTTGGATTCAAAGTAGCACAGAATACAGTCGCCTGATTGTTAAATCTGAATAATCACTACTGGGTCTCCAAATCGGTGACTATCGTCCGGTAAAGTTTTTCGTGGCCATCGGTTGATGAAACAACAGAAAATTAAAGGATTGTATTTTTAATGTATTAGTACGCATATTAGAAGCTATACCACTTCATTGCCCTATCTCTTATGCAATAAAATATTAGAAAAAAAACGCGGAATACACAGTTCAAACTATAAGAAATAACGCTAGGAAATTTAGTATATCGCCAACCCAGATAGTAATTAATGTGGGTTACTAATAACTGCTCATACATGATTAAAGCTAGCAAAATACTAAAACGATCTTTTCCTGGAAAGCTGGACATAATATGCTTGCTCTATGTAATTCATCTGGTAGCAGAGTATGTCATAAACAGCCATCCAAAAGTAGATTAATTAATAGCTTCTACCCAACGAGTTTTTAGTGAATCTACCAAACGCATTGGCGAATTTAAAACTTTTCCGAGCATTCCTTGGTCACCACAGCCGGTATTAACGAGACGGGGAACGTAACTTCAAGCAGTAATATATTATGAGGAATGGTTTCACATTGTTAAACCTTGTATTTGGAAATTAAGTTCACAAGAAGCTCAAGTAATTACATTAAGTCAGCAACTGTTTACAGATAATGAAGTTCAAACGCAATAGAGCAAATATCCAAAAATTACTCGACTATATTAGAAGCCATCCCCCAATTAGAAAATAACAAGCAGACAAGAACGCCGTTCCTTCAATCCAACTATTTACAGATCCACAATGCGATATTTTCAGTTCCCTTTTGTAAATGGTACATTCAACTGGTACTGATCTGAATTCACTGCAGTCCATTTTCAATCTCATGAATATCACATCACATTTTGTCAAGCTAATAAATATTTAAATTGTGGAAATAAAAACGAACGGCTTTTACCTGAATTTCTGATTGTTTTCAGTCAATAGTTTGATACTTAACACACTAAAAACCCAGGTAATATTATTTAGGATCAGAAAGAACAGAGCAGACTGAATAATGCCTTCACTGTTGTAGCAAAGAATTCTACATTTTTTGTTATGATATTGTTACTGTATACCTCACATTGAATACCTAAATAAATACCTAAATATATAAAAATACCTAAATTTAAAGGTGAACAAAATCTGCCATTGCCTGAGAATTGAAACAGAATGTATGTATTTCTGTTGCAGTGCTACAACTATGAATCCATTAAAGTAAATTTTATTGGAGATTGTGTGTCTCATTTCAAAACAACAGAGTATGTATTTAGTTTCGACGGAATTAGTGCTTCAAACTTTTCTATGTGAGATTTTCTGCGAATTCAGGTGCGACTCTGTGCATAAAATAGTCTGCCAATGATGACAACTTAGTTGTCGAAATACGTATACAGAGTCCGAGCATTGATGTGCTAAAGGTTTTCTTGCCTTTTTTAATTAATTATGAATCCATACTTAAACATGGTTTTATTATTCGGGGTTGTCACTCCACCATTCAACATATATTTATTATCAAAGAAAAGCTATTCGAATAATTAATAAAATGATTATTACTTCTCGGGGAGTTTTAAGATTTCATCAAATAATGACAGTACTTATATGCATTATATATCGTGAGTGCTTGGTATTTGCCTTTCGAAGGAAACATAAATTTGAAATGTGGGGTCAACACAGCCACAATACAAGGGCACCTTATATTAATTAATCAAAACATCGATCGGTACTAACTGAAATGAATCCTTATTACAACTGTATGAAGTTCTATAATACTAGAACCAAGTAAAAGATCCCAAGTATAAAAAGTTTTAAGATAGAATTTAGGGAATTACTAATAGAACGAGAACCATGTAGTGTAGGTGATTATTTATTTTATAAATTGTAATTATAGTATGTCGTGGATGATGCTATTTCAATTCTGGCATGTACGGGCTACAAACTTAAAAAATAAGATATAATTGTTATTATTACAAATACTACTTAATATTATTGTTAGTTACAAACATTTCAACTAAAATATTTTACTTAAATAATACTCAGTAAAGAAGTATATTGGAACTGAACTGTCGACCTATAATTCACGTTTTATAATTTTTTACTTGATTAATTTATCTTTTTCTACTTATTTATAAGGGTGAACAATCCTCCGAGTGACTATCGACAGGAACTGATGGGGGACGAACGCGTGCAAGCCTTCCCAATAGCTTCAATCATGTCAGTGATATGACGATACCTCGCAAAGGTAGATTATTAACTGCGATAGGTGTAAGTAAATTTCTAAATCGTTTTCATACTTTAAAATACACATGAACTACAACTAAATACAACTAATATTAGTATTTTGCCGTATGATGTTATGGATTATAAAAGACACATAAAGAACAAACTTTAGGTGTTGAATGCGAAATGGGAAATACCACATTATAAATTTGTATTTGATTTTATTATTATACTAATTGCGTGCAATATGTGGCAGACAATGAGAACTTTCGGCAGTTTTCGAGTAAATTTATTCCATATTGGAAGTTACCAACAATTATTGTATAATTTACTGCTAGTAAAAGACGCGATTACGGACTTTATAAATATGGAGTTAATAAGTAAAAAATATGACTATCGGTTGATGAAACTACAGATGCTAAGAAAATTGTACTTTTAATGTAGTATTATGCATATTAGAAACAGCACGACTTCATTGCTCTTTCTCTTATGCAATAAAATATTAGAAAAAAACAACCGCGGAATACATAATTCAAACAATAAAAAATGATGCTAGGCAATTTCGTATATCGCCAACCCAGAAAGTAATTAATAACTGCTCATACATGGTTAAAGCTAGCAAAATACTAAAGCAATCTTTGCCTAAAGTGCTGGACATAGTATGCTTGCTGCATGCAATTTATCTGGTAGCAGAGTATATTATAAACAGCCACTCAAATGTAGATAAATTAACAGCTTTAACCAAACAAATTTTTATTAAATCTACCAAACGCATTGGCGAATTTAAAACTTGTTGTCCGAGCATTGCTTTTTCACCACAGCCGGTATTGACGAGATTAGAAACGTAACTTCAAGCAGTAATGTACTAGAAGAAATAGTTTCACATTATTAAACTGTCCATTTGAAATTAAATTGACGAGAAACTCTCAAGCTTTTCCATTAAGTCAGCAACTGTTTACAGATATCGAAATCCAAACACAAACAGAGCAAATTTTCAAATATGACTCGATTGTATTAGAAGTCATCGCCCGATTAGGAAACAGCAAACAGGCAAGAATGCCTTTCCTTCAACCCAACTATTTGTAGATCTACAATGCGGTGTTTTCAGTTTCTTCCTCTAAATGCAGGAAGATTTAACTGACACTGATCTAAATTCACTGCAGTCCATTTTGACAATATCATACGTATCAAACCGCGTTTTGTCAAATTAATAAATATTTCTTCCTTTTTGTCTGTATTTGACGATTGCAAGTAATCAATCGTACCACTTATGTATTCTTTAACTTTCCATTAAACACTGCCTCCTATCGACTTTTTTGTATTTGAATTCTCTTGCTTTTAACAATTTCCACAGCAGTAAATTTGAATATTCAATATCCTCAGTCACTAATGTAGCCTGTAAACTATCAACTCTAGGTACATCAGTTGATCTGTTTCAAAATTTCTCAAAGTTACTTTTCTAAATTGTCTACTATCGTATCTCTTATTTCTTTCAGAAGCACCAACGTTCACAACGTTTCTAATTGACGACTCCGCTTTGGCTAACGATTGATGAAATTACAGATGCTAAAAGAATTGTTTTGTGAATATATTTGTATATACTTTAGAAAGAGACACGACTCATTTTTTACGCAAGAAGCAAACGTGGAATGCTTAGTGCAAACTATAAAAGATTCTGTTAACAAATTTTATATATTACCAGACAAGTAATGTTGGTTACAGATGGTACAAACACGATTCAAGCTATCAAAATACTAAAAAAATTCTGCTCAATGTAATTCATCTGGTAACAGAGTACATTTTAAACAGCCTTCCAAAAATAGGTAAATTAATAGCTTCTACCAAAGTATTTATTAAATCTACCAATTCATTCTCGAATTTAAAAATTCTATTCCTAGTATTTATTTGCCAAAAACAGCCGGTATTAACGAGATAGATAACGTGGATTCAAGCACTAATACAGTAGGAGAAATAGTTCCACATTGTTAAACCTTGTATTTTAAAATTAGATTCACATGAAACTCAAGTAATTTTATTAAGCCAACATCTGTTTATAGATATCGAAATCCAAACACAAATACAGGAAATTTCCAAATATTATTCGATTGCATTAGAAGCCATCCCCCAATTAAAAAACACCAAACTGTCTTTAAATGAAGCCTTGAATATAGTACATCGCCTCAGAGCTTCGTTAGGATATCGAACAGATAATGTAGATACCTATATAATCATTAAATTGTAGGTAGTTTTAAATTAAAATCTCGATTTTTAAACTATACTGCGTATACAACAATGTTCAAGTGAAATCCAAGATTGCGAAATTTCATTAGACGTAGAATATTCATTTTCCAAATATACAAGCATATTTTATCTCGTCGTAGGCGTTTGACTGATTCAACGGTGGAAGGTATATTGATACTACACCGCATTTTTACATCAGGATACATCAACACGTAAAAAATAAAAAGGTGTCTAATTACATGCATTATTTGTTTTATTTATAATCGCACTTATCCAGGTTTCCCGGCGAGGATGTATGCCACAGTGAATCCGGGAGTTTGTTGGACATTACTTATTTATATTACATCACCAATATTTTGTTTATCTGTTATAATGGTCCTACTATTTAGGCTACTGTGTGAGAGGCCTATTTACGATTGCAGTAGACATGATAAATCTAGAAAATTTCGTTGCTTAATATTTGCAACATTGAGAATTATATTGTCATATCAAAATAATTGGATTCTACCATCTACTACCATAGTCGCAAACGTTTATCTTGCGTTAGGTTTTATTGTAATTTTAGTATTCATTAGTGTTCTCGGTTGTAAACACCATTGCAAAATTTAATTTCAAATGTTACGTACAAAAATTTGGAAAACTTATTTTAAAAGTTATGCAAATAATTTATTGTGAATATAACGAAAAATTAATATAGGAATTTTTCTTTATATTCACAATCAATGATTTTCATAACTTCTAAAATAAGTTTTCCAAATTTTTGTAACATTTGAAATTAAATTTTGCAATGATGTTTACAACTGAGAAAGACGCCTTCATTTTAATGATCCATGTTCATAGTACTATGCACAATTCTAACGGAAGCTGAGCATATTCTCTGGAATAATGTATTAAAAAGTCTAATGAAGAAATGCAAATATTGCTTATTCTGTTTTCTTTCAACATAAGCGCTTTGGAACAAAAAAAAACAATTTATAAGGGGAAGTCACCAGGAAGACTTTTAGTTCTTTCTTAACCAGTTATTGATGATATTCAGCAACGTATGGAAGATAGTTCAAAAATTTAATTACGAAGGTTATCACCTGGTATGCTTGTAAAGAATATAAAAATTGTACAGTTCAAATATTTTTCTGTATTCTGGAAGATTATGATATGCAAAGCGTCTTCTTCCAAAGCATCTAAGAAGGTACTCCATATAATAATAATGATGCATTAGATATAAACTTTTTTATCGATTAGGTTTAGTTTTATTTATCGTAAATTGTCAGAATTATGAACATGGGCAATCGAAACCCTCACACCTCTACCCTATAAAAGTTGGCATTTGATTAGCAATCACTTCACCAAATGTTAATACTAATATTTTTCCATGATACAAGTCATTTTACAAGAATTTGTGGAATAACTTCATGAGATGGAAAGAGGATTTTTTGAAGATAATGCTCCAGTTCATACTGCGTGAAGATCATCAGCATTTTTAAGAGAGTCTTATTGGGTTTGAATTATTAGTAGAGTTAGATGGCCACCAAAATCACCCGACTTAACGCCACCAAATTACATTTTGTTTGGAAAGATTAGGGGCAATATTTATAGGAATAAAGGCATAAATCAGATGAATTAACAGAAGCCATTGAATACACAGTCCAAGTTATTATACGGGAAAAGCTTTTGTGTTTTTAAAAACGTAAATAATTAATTTATCTACAGTATCAGGGACACAAACATTTTTTGTAGTTGTGCTCTTAACTTAATGAAGAAAGTTTGTTTGTAGTTTTGTCATAACAGTGATTCTGAAATTTATTTTTTAATAGTAAATAGCAAATATTGACAATAAGAAACCCTTATTTTCATTTCAATTTTCAAATGTATCAACATAATGGGCTATTCTTGATCGCAATTTATAACAATGAAAGAAGTACTTTTTGCATTTACAATCCTTTCTGGATTGAAAACTTCTCCAACATCATTTATTGAAGCAAGGGCATTACAAGAGAAAATGTTCCTTCCAGAGCTTTTTAAAATTAAAAAAGAAATTTAGATATATGGAACAACACAAATCAAATTTTTGCGTCAATTCGTATTCTTTGCTTAAATTATTATTAAGAAGATTCAAATGACATTTACCCCAAAGTTGTATACATTTTTAATCTTATGAAAACAGAATGTGTCAGCATAATATGGTATGACGACAGCAGTTATGTTGTAAACTCTTCGAAAACTAAAAAAATAAAACATCATCTTGGAAGTCACCACCAAGGAGTTTCTTATATATATACTTATATATAGGCAACCATTTACGAAATTTTAGTAACATTCAAGATGATATTTCAGATATATAGTATGTATATTTGATAAAAATGGCTTATTGCTGTAGAAGCTTAATTTACAATTTAACCACATATGTATTGGATCACTTGTACTATTATTTAATTTGATGTAATTGAAATTTTGCTCCATGACGTCATGTAATTAAACGACGTCATCGATTATTTTCCTTTTTATCCTACATAAATTGGTAGGTAATATGTAGTTTTCATCTATATACAAATTTATGTGTTCCTTTACAAAATTTTTGAACAATAAATTACAGTCACCTATAGAATGCTAATAAAAAGTTATTTTTTAAAGTTTTTTATTGATATAAAAACGAAAATAAAGAAAGCAAAAAAACGAAAAACAATCATAGCAGTCGTTCAGAAAGAGCACCATAGCTAACGCATAGCTAGCATCTATGCGTTAGCAGTTATGTTTGGTATTAATTATGCATCCCGAATGCAGTTTTTAAACTCTTCTGTCTTTTACGGAACTGTTACGTAAATTTTATATTTTAGATGGCCCATAATAAAAATCTAACTGGCCGAAACCAAGCGAACGATGGAGATATTTTAGTCAGCAATTTGTTTCGATACGATTAATGCCCATAATATTTAAAAATTTATGATTAACGTATTGCCAGGTACTCCATCTTATTGAAGTATGAAGTTCCGTCTATCAAAAGAAATTCATTCAGTTTCCTAGAAAGAAAAATGTTATTCTTTTCGGTTATCAGTGTTTCTTCAATGAAGCAACAATTATTTTTATAAACGCCACACCAACCAATTATGTAAAATCTTCTTTAACTGTTGACTCTCCTAATAATTGAACATTCCATTAGTTGAAAATGCGTATCTGTCTGTCCACTTAATTTTAGAAAAAAAAGTTGGATTTCCTTAACACATTTATGTTCCAATCCGAAAACTCTTCTCTTAGTGTCATTTTCAATTAAACTCTGAACAAGTTTAACCTTGATACATACATATTATACTATTATATAGCATATTATTTATTAACTATTTAAAATGCTTCATATGGCTACGGTATATTTTCCTCAAGATGTCACAAACTGTACCTATGAAAACATCTATTGTATCTAATTTCGGGAGCAAAAGTGTTTGGCATTTCTTGAACAGCAGGTAGAATACTAAACGGAAGATTTTTCTTTCATACATTACGACTTTCCTTCGTATTTATTATAATATTTCGTGTTGTCTAAATTTTCATTAGATACATCTCTATTAAAGTAGCGATTGCAATACAATCTATACGCCTGCTATTTCTTTTGTATTCAAAATAAACTTGAAGAATTGCAGCAGTGGGCTCATTAAAAATATTTATATTTTGTGGAAAAATTTAGCTAAAGAAAGTAGAAAATAGGCAGCAGAAGTTCAAAAAATGTTAAAATCTATTTTGACATTACTTGGAGCATAGTCAGCGATAGTTTAATTGATCTTAATTATCAAAATATATCTTATTAGCATTCCTTATGTGATTTTGGCAATTTTCTCAAAAATTTTGCTAAAGAACAACTGCATAAATTTGTATATGGGTGAAAATTACATAACAGTACCATTACCAGCTGATGGGAAAAAAACTGTTGGCTGTTTTCATGTGTGTTTATAGTGGCTTCGATAGGCCCCGAAACGTATTGTGTTTGTCCTCGTATTTTTCCTTAATGTCATTTATTCGTCATTTTTATTAATGAATTAAGATTTTATTATGGGTATGAACCCTGAAAAGCCTTATAAAAAGTTTTTTTTCACATTTCGAAAGCTCATTTGATCTAAATGCTACCTCCAATTTGAATTGTAGCAAAAATATTGTTCGCTGTTTTCATTTTGTATGTCTATAGTAGCTTCGATAGACCCCCAAAACGTATAGAGTGTTTGTCCTCGTATTTTTCCCATAATGTCATTTCATCGTCATTTTTATTAATGAATTCAGTTTTTATTATGGGCAAGGATCCTGAAAAACCTTATAAAAAGTTTGTTTTCACATTTCGAAAGCTCATTTGATCTAAATGCTACCTACAATTTGAATTGTGGCAAAAAATACTGTTGGCTGTTTTCATGTTGTATGTTTATAGTGGCTTCGATAGACCCCGAAACGTATAGTGTTTGTCCTCGTATTTTCCCTTAATGTCATTTATTCGTCAGTTTTATCAATGAATTAAGATTTTATTATGGGTAAGGATCCCGAAAAGCCTTATAAAAAGTTTGTTTTCACGTTTCCAAAGCTCATTTGATCTAAATACTACCTCCAATTTGAATTGTGTCAAAAAATACTGTTAGCTGTTTTCATGTTGTGTGTCTATAGTGGCTTCGATGGGCCCCGAAACGTATAGAGTGTTTGTCCTCGTATTTTTTCCTTAATGTCATTTCATTGTCATTTTTAGTAATGAATTAAGATTTTATTATGGGTAAGGATCCCGAAAAGCCTTATAAAAAGTTTGTTTTCACATTTCGAAAGCTCATTTGATCTAAATGCTACCTCCAATTTGAATTGTGGCAAAAATACTGTTGGCTGTTTTCATATTGTATGCCTATAGTAGCTTCGATGGGCCCCGAAACGTATAGAGTGTTTGTCCTCGTATTTTTTCCTTAATGTCATTTCATTGTCATTTTTAGTAATGAATTAAGTTTCTATTATGTGTAAGGATACCAAAAAGCCTTTAAAAAAAAGCAGTTGTTTTCACATTTCGAAAACTAATTTGATATTAATGCTACTTCCAATTGGAATTGTAGCACACTATAAAGCATCACGTTACTAATAAACAATGCATCTACTATTAGTATTCAAAACTTCCAATTACCTTAGCATATATATCCACCAAAACCTTTATTTTGAAGTAATAGCCTTCTGAAGGAAAACAAAATAGTCACTTGCATTAAAAAAATCACTTTACACAGTACTAATTGTCACTATCATCGCTCACATTACAATTAAAGCCGCTGTTCACACTTTTTTCTTCCGCACGAAATCGTCTCACCGATAAGAAACGGGCAACAATCAAAATTTAGCGCCCTTCACAACCCCGGACGTTCAATCACAAGGAAACGCGCTAGCGTCTAGAATGTAAACGACTCGTTTCCCGTTTAGTAAAAGATGCGCAAAGTGTAGAAACTACGAGTGAAGTGATCCACTCTAAGTAATGTACCTGTGTACAAGACATGGGCAGGTAATAGAGACCGCCTTCTTTGGGTTTGCCCGCCAGCTCGACCACTAAGATTCTTACATTAATGTGATTGTCTGTTGTGATTGTTATGCTTACGCGATCAAGTGTGTTGCATCGAGGTTTGACTCTATGCTCCACGATGACAGGTATTATTGACCACGACTCTTGAGCTGGTCTGAACATTTTTTTGTACATCGGTAGATATGCGATATTTTTATATTCTCATTTTGACTATTCATAGTTGTAGTATAAATCAATGTAATTACGTAATAGTCACATATTAGGATTCATTTTTTAAATTAATTCAATGAATAATGACATAGTTAATAATAAATTACAAGCAAAATTAATATTATAATATGAGCAATGGTAAATAACATTTTTTTTTACATTACTCTATGCAAACTTATCTAACGGGGTTAATTTTAAAGGCAGTCTCCTATTTTCGTCAAATACGAAGGTAGCGGTTTATATCGAGGGAATAGCAAAAAACAAGTTTTTTTGTTATCGAAAATAGTTTTATTCCTTTTTAAAATATTCTCCTTGAAAAAAATCAATGCACTTTTGCATTCGTATAAACCAATCCGAAAAGCATTGCTGTCACTGTGAAAGCGATATCTCCAAAATATGAGTTTAGAATGCTTGAACTGCTTCTTCAGGCGTAGAAAACCGCTGACCACGAAGTTTATTCTTCACGTGTGTGAACAAAAAGAAATCACAGGGTGCTAGATCAGGGTTGTACGGCGGATGGCTCATCAATTCAATCTTTTACCCGGTCAAATATTCAATTATTTGTTTTCCTTATTTCTTCAAAAACTTTTGGCAAACAAATAGTTGTGTACCATTCGGAATTGACCGTTCTACAACTCTCTAAAGGCACAGTTACAACGTGACTGGTTTTTCCGAAAAAACAGGCGACCATTTGCTTTGATGCGCTTCGAGCGCGAACAACTTTTGTTGGTTTTGGCTCAACTTGGAATACCCACACAGTCGACTGCTGTTTACTATCGGGCTCATACGTATAGAAACAAGACTCATCACCTGTGACGACTTCATAAATGTTCTTTGAAGCACCGCCATTGTATTTTTTGTGCATTTCTTGGCACCAATTGACGCGAGTCCTTTTTTGAGCGGTTGTCAAATTATGTGGTTTCCAACATACACATAGCTTCTTAACAGCTAAATCTTCATGCAGCATCGTATGCAGGCTGGTGTTACTATCACCTAGAGATGCCTCGATCTCACGGTATGTCACATGACGATCTTGTATTATCAATTCAGACACTGCATTAATGTTTTCCGACGCAACAACATTTGTGGGACGACCTTCACGAAATTCATCGTCCAAAGAACGGCGTATAAGTTTAAATTCACTGTGCTAACGATGTACTGTAGTTTTCGATGGTGCTCCATCACCATATAAAAAATTCAGCTCGTCGATGCATTCTTTTTGAGATAATCCACGCCGAAAGTTATGAAAAATAATTGCACGAAAATGTTCGCAAGTGAATTCCATTTTTTCGCTGACATAAAATTTTCAAGTTACTGTCAACAATAAAAATAGCGACCGGATAATAAAATTGTCAAAGTAAATATACAATATTATCAAAAATGACAACCTAACTAACAATGTTGCCAGTCTCGAAATATAAACGCCTACCCTCGTTGTAATATTTTGGAACCAATTTTCCCAATGGTGCTGCTGAACGTATTAATTTATTACGATCAGATATAAATGTTTATTTATCTTATAGAACATTACGAAAAGAATACTTCTAAAGAAGAATATCAATAATGAAATGCAAAGTAATTAGTGAACAACATTTAATATTGTAATTTGACTGACAAGTGAATTGAAAGAATATATATTTGACGTAATTATTTCTATTTAAAATATGTTAGTTTTATAATGCCAATCCAGGCCGAGATTGTGGCCATAAATCGAGATTCTACAGCAATATACACAAATGAAAATACAGTGAATACAATGACACAATGAAGTAACACTTATACACACATTATATACATGAAAACTCAAATATTATATAAACTTGCACTTTCATCCATACGTTCCTGAAAAAATATTACTATATTTCTCTTCATTAAATACGTATTCATATTTACCAGAACTCCTTCATACCATATAAATAACAATATTATTTGGAGATTAATACTACACTCGCTATGGTCAACTGTATGTGTTACCTTTTTCATCTTTTCCTTTTTTGTAATAATTCTGTTCTTGACAATGCAAAGGCGGCTTGAAAACAATTTTATAAATATTTACAACAGTTCTCTAATCACAAGTTCATATGCCATCTTCTTTATAAATTTAAGAAAAAGTTTGAAGTATTCTGCCACTTCCGTCTATAGCCATAAATAAATTCTTCTATATACAGTTGTTAACAACTGAATTAGCAAAACAAGAAAAACTATTAGTTTCGATATATAACTGTAATAAAAAAGCACATTCTTTCAAATTCTTTTACTAAAAAAACATAGACATATAAAGTCTCTTCATTTCTATTTAATACTTCGTATACCGCCTTTTGACTTTAATGATAGAGGCCATTGTTTTTGGCACACTCTCAATTGCTACAATGAAACTGTTTTTAATTTGCGAATCTTGCTTTCTGGTACAGTTACGTGATGCTATGATATTTTTTAATATATTTCATACACTTTCAATATTTAGATCTGGAAAATTTCTCTTAGAATTCAATAATTGTATGCTCTATGCTTCACGTATTCATGCGTTCTTTCACAAATTTTGTTCTATGGTGTGAAACATTGCCGTGCGTAGAGATATGTAGTCCTTTACTTACAGCCAATGTGAAAATGTAAGGTGTTAAGCACTCATTTATAACTTTCTCATATAGATTTTGTTTCTTCATACCTTCGACTATATCAGCACGGAAAGTTGATATTTTACTATTTTCGCGGTACATTCTTTTTTGGAAGATTCAGATAGTAATTGTATTGGACATATTCTGTTAATGTTTCTACTTCGTGTCCTCACTAAATATGACTGTTGAAAAAATTAAAATATTTAAGTTTTAGTAAATATGTAAAAGTGGATTAAAAAATTTAATATAATGTTTATCCTTTTTCAATCATCCATTGTAATCTTTATATAGTTTGGTGAAATTGTACCGTGCGTAAGATCTTTTCCAATCAAGCTTCGTATAAACAGTTCGTCTCGATATGTTTTCTTTTGCTGTTTTGATAATCAATCATGAGGAACTTTATTTTCTTTTTTATAGACAATTTTGTTAAGATGAGTTGTTACAGGAAATATTTTGTTTCACTAATTTCACAATTCTCATCTCAGTTTGATGAGAAACATCTTGTTTCCGTGCTATTTTACGTTGCGAATACATTCCTGTTTCCAAGAGCACACTGATTCCTGTTTTATTTTTAAGTGATACATCATTTGTTTTGTCCACGTTGAACTTAAATTTCAAGAAACTTTTAATTACAAAACAAAAAACTAAAATATATTTAAAACAACGCACGGGATTTATTTTAATATTACTATAAGTAGTACTCGAATAAACTAGGCTCAGATATTTTTATAAAGTAATGCAGAGTAAACCCTCGAGAAGCAGACAGCTCTAGCATTAAAGTAGTGTACGACAAATTAGGGTAACCTTATATTAGATTATAACAAATGCAGTACACAAAGACAATAAATGCCTAGAAATAAATTCTAAATGTATTTATTTGCCAGTACAATTTGAACATTATTCACGGAAATTCGAAATTCTCGCAGTGGTCTTAATTCAATGGCTAAGTATTGTATCTTCTATATGTTAACGATGTAATTACATGACCGTACTAACTCAAAAAGAAACTCAAACATTTGAAATATTCTCTTTTAAGAAGTGTGTGTGTCACATCTCGGCAGATAAAAGCCACACTTCTTATGTGTAGCTTTTATCTACCGAGGTGTGACGGCTATATTGCACTCTTACAATGAGGTCATATATAACACCAACTAAAGGCAGAGGAACACAAAATACTAAATTTCTATGTAAGCTAATTGACAATGCAGATCCCTAATTGATATTTGCGCAATTTTTCTTTGAAATTCCTTCGAAATCCATATCTTCCTTGTTCTTAAATCTAACATTAGCCTGTTGAGAAAACTCCTTTGTTGCTATATTGAAAATTTTGGAAAATATGTATGTAATTATGCTGATTAGTTTCTATAACTTATATTTTCTGTAGTTAAATTTGTAATGTGATCTTTTTCTTATTATTACATCTTCTTAGTTTATAAAAATTACGTTGTTAATTTTTGTATTTTTCTTGTAACTGGAGTCTGTTTTCGAATTTTCGGTAGTGAATGAATTTGAGCTCAGTTGAACCTCAGTTACATATTTAGAATTTCTCATTGGTCTTGTAAATTTAATATATTCGAATAACCATTGCCTATACGTATGTTTATTAATTGGATAGAATAGTCACACGTTTATAGGATGACACATGCGTGCATTATGTTATTCGTCGTGCCGCTAGCCATAACAATATTTTCGATTAAATCTAAAGAAGCGATTAAATAATATTGTTTATATATTTTGCCTGAATGTCTGATCTACAAAAAAGAACTAAACATATCAATCGAGGTTATCTGCTTCTGGATTTCCGGGCTGGAACCGCGTCACTTGTAGTTTCGTACCCATTTGCATGGGACATCTTCAGAGATGAACTATTGCACTGAAACTGAGTTTCAACAGTTTCAGTGCAGTAGTTCAGCCCTGAAGATGTCCCATACAAATGGGTACGAAACGTACAAGTGACGCGGTTCCAGCCCGGAAACCCAGAAGCAGATAGCATGGACCACGACCGCGGAAGTCTACGTAACAGATATCAATCGAGATTAGGTTGAATGTACGTATGTGTGTATACACATACATATGTATGTATATCACAAAGCGTCTGTCCGTTACATACCCGTCTGTTATTCATATAACGGGTGGCTGATCAATTTTGCTACATTAAGAAACTCAAATAACTTTTTGTAAAGTTTATGTAATTTATTTTTAGTAATTCATTTGAAAAATAATACATTTTTATTAAAGTAATTCATGAAGTTTTGAAAATAATTGAATTCAAATGGCCTCCACCCTCGGTGACACATGTGCGACATCTTATCAAAAAGTTATTCATTACTGCCTGGAGTGTTGCAGCGGGAATTGCCTCAATTACCGTTCGAATGGATTACTTTAAATCATCCAAATTTGTTGGGTTTCTTTTGTAAACTTCTTGTTTGCAATAACCCCACAAACAAAAATCAGATGCAGTGAGGTCAGGAGACCTGGGAGGTCAACGGAATGTGGAGTTTCTTGAAATCAGTTTATTGGGGAATTTTTGCCGCAATTCTGTCAAACAGGCGCGGCTATGTGACAAGTTGCCCCATCTTATTGAAACCAAACAGAGTTGAAAGGGATTCTCTTTCGGCGTAATTCTGTAAAGAAAAACTCTTTCAACATCTTTAAGTAACGGTCTCCATTGACCGTAACAGTAAGACCGGTTTCTTCGAAAAAGTAAGGCCCGACAATGAACCTTGAAGAAACTGCACACCACACTGTGACGCGAAGTGGATGTAATTGTATCTGATGGAGTATCTGTGGATTAGAATTACTCCATATTCGACAATTTTGTTTGTTAACATTGCCGTTTAAATCAAAATGTGCCTCGTCAGACATAAAAATGCAGTTCAAGACGTTTTCATCCTCTGACGCCATTTGAATGATCTTCTCACAAAATTCCAAGCGAATCGGGAAGTCTCTTGGGTTCAGTTTGTTTGTTAATTGAATCTTATATGGAAATAAGTTTAAATCTTGGTGCAAAATTGTCTGCAGTGACTATCTGCTGACACCCATTTGAGCAAATAAGCTCCTTGTCGAAACTCGACGATTGAATTGTATGGCAGCAGCTACAGTAGCGATAGTTTCCTGCGTCCGAACTGAGGGATCTCGATGATAAGGCCTTCTTGCGATTGTGCCACGCTCGGCAAAATTCTTCACGACCCTCATTATAGTCCATCTGCTAGGAGGAGTGCCGCCAAACGTGCGCCCATAATCTCTTTGGATAGAAACTACGGACTCTAAAGCGTGAAACCGTTGCACTATCCAAATTCTTGTTTCTTTGTCCCAATTCTCCAATTTAATTAAATTTAAAGATCAATCTATAAAATAAAATAAAAATGGAACAGATTGTTTACACAGAAAACAAGTTATTACGTTTTTTTTGGTACCAGCTTTCATCAGCCACCCGTTATTTGTATATGTTACATATTTATGGTATGATGAATTATTGACTCTCTATATTTCTATTTGTTATTTAATTACTCTTATTTATATGCTTATGTATAACCAATTATGTGCCGCAGAAACTATTTATTGTTTACAGGAGATATTAAGGCAAAGAGAAATAGCAGTAGTATAAATATGTGGAATAATAGATTTTAATTCATTCATTGTTCGATACTGAAGTATTAAACATTTGAGTCAGCATAAAATACTTTTTAAAAACTAAAGTCATTTTACTAAGTATTTAAGTCGTCGCTGACATTGCAATATTGTGATACGTTTAAGATTTATTTCTTCATGATTCTCCAATTATGTTTAAGTACAGAAGTCTGTATCTAAGTGTTAAACCAACACCTGAAGTTTACCTTGTTTCTAAAATTTGCGGACTATATTACAAGACTTAAGTGCTATTAATTTTTGCATTAATTCTAGGACCTTGCATGGTAACATTAGTGATTTAAAATCATTTCGCAACTAATCAAGTATACTTTCGTTAATTGATATGATGAAGGGTATCATGTACAAGTTTTTCTGATTCCCGATAAGTTAGTATTTCATTTTGCGCATTTTTCAATTTTGTATGGGTGTTTGATATTAATGTTATTGTCTACTGCTATTACTTTATCTATTAGACAGGTAATTCTTTTTACTCTTTCTACAAGTACGATGTTTAATTTATTTGTATTTGCATCTGTTATTTTAAAGAATTGTTATGGGTACAGATTTGTAATAGGGTGTAGATCTCTCGTGAAGAAGATTGCATTTTTATGCTACCGCTTTTTATAGTATTTTGGCTACATTTGCATATCTATTGATATATTCTGCTTCTGCTAATACTTTACATTCTGTTCTAATACGGTTTCAGTTTTTGAATTTTGTATGAGTGTTTGGTATTAATGTTATTGTCTACAGCTATTACTTTATCTATTAGACAGGTCATTCTTTCTATTTTTTCTACAATTACGATGTTTAATTTATTTGTGTTCGCATCTGTTATTTTAAAGGATAGTTCTGGGTACAGATTTATAGTAGGATGTACATAGATCTCTCGTTAAGAAGATTGTATTTTTATGCTAGTGCTTTTTATAGTAATCTAGCTGCATTTTTATATCTATTAATATATTATGCTTCTACTAGTACTTTACCTTCTGTGATAATACAGTTTCAGTTTCTAGATTATATCCCTCATGGATAAATAAACCGATAGTTTTCAAGACTTTTTTTAAAAATTCGACAAATCAAAGCGATATATTCCGAATATATATCGAGATTCTCTTATATGTTAATTAATATATAAGCTTTTCTATTTCATTTCAATATTTAAATAATTCGGAATATTTTGGGTAATTTCATTCTCAACTAATGTTTCTTTTAGAAAACACCACGCGCTATCGTACTCGAGATGTTTTCAAGCAACATGAGTCTCGGAAATAAATCGTGAAAATTCTATCCAAATTTATTTGGCACCCTTAGGACATTATTATTGGTTATATCTCTTATAGTCATCGTTTTGAATGTTTACATATTTAATAGAGCACTTCTTATAATTTTGTGTAGATATTATTTGCAAATGGTAATCCACTTTCAACTCATTTGTAGCTATCAGCGATATTTCTATTTTGTTTCGCCTTTTTATTACTATGTTTGTGATAAAAATATTGTTATGTTATCTTCCTATTGTTTTCAAATAAACTTTTTTTTTATTTTTAAGAATATATATTTAATATAACTGATACTTTATGTATCTAAACACTATGTTTATTGTTATCAATAAATATAATGTTTAGAAACATCACAAAAGAAAATAGTACAAATTCTATTAGATCTTCAAAGTTATATTTTTATATTCTTTTAGTGAATACGAAATTTTAAACATTAAATAACTTTTTACGCTATTTCTCAGTTCAAGAAGAGCGACAAATGTTTTACACTACTAGACAATATATTAATTTAAATTGTACCACAATAATTTTCAGTACCTCTACTTTTACTTAATATAAAACGAATTAATCCAGTATTGTTTCTATATTTTGTAAAATTACTAATAACAATACCTTCATACATATATATGTAGAGCAAAAAAGTGCGCGGCGATTCATAAGACGTCCGTCCGAGAGAATTCAGTTTGCTGAATCAATATAAATATATCTGATGATGCAAATATTTAACCAATCCACTGTGTGATCACGCAACGTTTTATAAATTATAACTTACTTTTATTTTATTGATCTACTGTTAAACACAAGCTCTTGATGCACCGTTCATTTTCTTTTCTACCTATAACTTAGACAGCAATGTAAGCCATACATTAGCTTCGTTTATTGATTCAACAAAAGTATGTGACAGTATTAACCACACTATACTCTAATAGAAACTGGAAAGGTACGATGTCATAAATTGGTTTAAATCACATATGTGACCAGTGACTTGCCACAGAGCTATTAGACGGTAGAATAAAAAAATTCTCCGCGTCTAGAAACGTATGTTGCCATTAAATTGGTTTAAATCAAATCAACAATCGTCAGCGAAAAGTTGTTTGTGGAATCAGTGTATAATACCTTTTGATGTCCACAGGGATTTGCGCTTGGACCTACTTACTTTTTCATCTTCATGAACGATTTTTCTACAATTCTAGATGATACTATTACAGCACTACGGTATCTATTTATGCTGGATGACATTAATATCATACTTATGATAGTATTCGTAATCTTTCACGTGAATTGAATAATATAATCACTAAAAAAGTTAGTAGATGTTACATAATAATTTAATAATAAATGATGAGAAAACAAAATGTATTTTGTTTGGTAAGAATAATACTTAGGATGTAGCAAAACTTTTTAGGAATTCACATATTGTTGTGTATTAGTTAAGTATGCTAAATTACAGCTTGCCTTGACAGTAATCTTAAATGAAATCTTCAACTTGATGCTGTTTCTAATAATTTTTCAAAAATATGTCACGCCCTTTATAATCTAAGGCGTTCGTGCTCTATATATGTTCTAAAAGTTTTAATTTTTCTAATTTTCATTATCTTGCATCGGTTGTAGTAGTGTTTTTCATCTTAACATATATATACGAGAATAGTTTGAAAAGTACTAAGAATGAGACATAGGTGGCGCTTTAATTGGTAAAACAAATGCACTGTAATTTAGGTTGCCTATTTATATGTTTATATTCTGATATTTAGATAAATCGGTTGATTAGTTTATTTTTGACAGCTGATTGAAAAAGAAGCAACACGTCGTTTTGTTAAAATGGAAAAAGCAGGGTATCGTGCGGTGATTAAATACTTCGTAATTAAGGGTATGAAAGCTACCGAAATAAAAGATGAGTTACGGGAAACATTAGGTGAATCTGCTCCATCATCCGCCACGATAAGTAGATGGGTAAATGAATTTAAACGTGGTAGAATAAGCTGTGTTGATGAAGCGCGCTCTGGAGCACCCAAAATCGTGACTTCTAAGGAAATGATTATAAAAATCCATAATATTATTACGCAAGATCGACGACTCAAAGTGAGAGAGATAGCAAACATGGTAAACATTTCAACAGAATGCGTACACCACATTTTAACGAAAGAATTGGGCCTTTCCGAGCTTTCGGCAAGATGGGTGCCGCGATTGCTTACGACTGATCAAAAGTTCACTCGTTTGCGCATTTCCAATGAGTATTTGCACCTTTATAAGCGGAATCCGGTTGATTTTTGTAGGCTATTTGTTACTTGCGATGAAACTTGGATACACTACAGTACTAACTAAACAACAGTCGAAACAATGGTTAGATTTGGTTCTGCACCTCCAAAGAAAAGCGAAACCACTTTATCGGCAAACAAGGTGATGGCATCAATTTTTTGGGATTCAAAGGACATTTTGCTCATTGATTACCTTCAGAAAGATACCACAATAAACGGACAATATTATGCAGAACTTCTACAAAAATAAATGTTGAGATTCGTGCTACATATATTGTTATTTTATGCTAACAAATTAATGATTAATTTCGTAATGTTTCCGTAAGTAATAAGTTAATAGAGATTCAACAGAAATTATTATCGTACCATAAACATTATTAAAATTCTAGTTTATATTATTAATATTAATGATAATTTTAAAAATATTAGAGAATTCGATGAAGTAATTATATTTATATTTAGAAAAACTTGAATCTAGTTTAAACTTGTTAGGTTCAATATTAGTTGTTTGGATGTAGAAATTAAAGATATTTGTTTTTGGTTATAGCTGAGTTATTTAAATTTAATATGATTAAATGAATTATATTTAATCGAAAGTATTTTATTTAATGGATTGAAATTGACATAATATAATGATAAGTTAAATGATCATACTTTAATTATGTATTTACAAATTAAAAAACAAAAGGCGAAAATGTAAAATATATTCCATTGTAATTGTCATGAATAGTTGGTAAATCTGTAAAGACTGCAGTACTTTAAAATTCTAGCTAACGTTCTTCACTGGCCACTGTTTCTTTAGGGTCATATTATGAAATTAAAAAAATTCCGTATTTATTGAAAGTGTTCAAATAATAAAAGGCTGTCCGTAGTGTTTCCCAACATGTAAGAATTCGCTGTGCTTCTTAAGGGATCCTGAGAAATTCTGAATACATTTAGAAGATTTAAGAAACAAATTTGGACTATTAATTTATTTACCTCTGGATAACAGTTTTCGCCACAAAATATACAGCATGATGTTTACACGTTATATATACTAAGTTAAGTACACATATTTTCAAGAAAACCACTCATACTAAGCTTTGTTACAGCACCATCAGTCATTAACATTAGCAATTGAGAGCTGATAACAAATGGGAGCTGAAATTTTGAAAATGTATTTAACACTACCTTCAAAATTCCCATGTTAGTACTTTTTTTATCTTTTAATAGCCAACAACAATAATAATTACGGTTTGGAGGGTTCCAGTATTCATGCTACAACATTAGTAACTGTCTGTGGTTTCGTCGACCCATAACCACGGGTTATGTTTAACTCCAGGTTACTGATGAGTCAGATGTAGGGTACTTTGTCCAAAGCAGGATTGAACTATGTTCAGAAACCACGTGTTACACATAATTCATGGGTGCTGTTATTGTCGTCGCTGGAATGTTAAAAATTACTCTTTTTGCACGATAAACTTCCAGTATGCCGTCTTTTTGCCGCCATTTTGTGACTTTAAAATCTTCGGTAAAATATAATTTTGCACCGCAACAGTTTACTGTTCACAAATTCATGAATGATGGTCAGTAAGTAACGTTATCCCCTTTCATTTGTGTATAAATTCTTGTCATGTCAATTCTACCTTTAGTCGACTCTTGACCCACCGTCCTCTAACATGTTTAATTTTGCACATTGGATCCTGCAGCTTTTTATTTTTGCGCTCCTTGATGACTTTAATAACCTCCTTGTACGTTGTACTCTGCCTCCCCTACTAACTTATCGGCTGCTTCCTTTTCATCCCCATCTGTCTCACTTCTCCTTTTCTCGTTGTTCATTTTCTTGAACTGTTTTTCCCACGATTCGCTTTTAATTATAATTGCTACTTTCTTTCCACTGCATTTATTTATATCTTTGTAAATTGCATTTATACTTTGTTCTGACTTCTTCTGTTTCATCTATTATTTTTCCACTCTTTTACCTAGTTATGTTGTCTTTTTCTGCTTAATTTATATATATTATAATCCTATAGTGTTTTAATTCTACGTCACGTACTCCCTGTTTCGTTTTTGTTGTCATTGTTAATAGTGTAATAGTTTTATTTTTAATCGTTTTGTTTAAAAATATGAATATAAATTTTATGCTAACTTTTAGTAACTAACATTTATGCATAGATATTACTTGCCTAAATGCTTTTCATTTAATTATATCCAAGGAACCTTGAGATCTTTTAAAGACTATATATGAAACGACTTTCTACCTAAAAAAGAAATAAAAGACCTTCGATTTTTTTGATAATTTTATTTTTAAACGTCATCTAATATAACTTCAATGCACTCACGCCACCTGTCGTCTAATGACTTTCTGTTGGTCTTTAAAATTGGCCTCAATCTCCTCTTTATATTAATATTTTAATAATTTCACGTCCTCTAAATAAAAGGGAGTCGAGTGAGCCAAATTTGGATTGTGTGGTGGATGACCAAGCTCAAAGCGTTACACTCGTGAAGGATGTATTGTCTTTGCCCACTTTGTCAACTTCAACGCACTTACGCCAGCTGTCTTCTGATGACTTTCTGCTGCTCTTTAGAATTAACCTCAATCTCGTCTTTCAATTAATAATTGTTTGACGCCCTCCGAAGTCTCTTTTCAAATTTATAAATAAAAAGAAGTCGAGTGAGCCAAATTTGGACTGTGTGGTGGATGATCCAGCTCAAAGCATTACACTCACGAAGGATGTATTAGACTTTGATCACTTTGTCAACTCGCCCATCATCACGAAGAAGGTGAACCCCTCTGTGACGCAAACTTGTCTGTTTTTGATAAATAAATAATAAATGTCTAATGAACATATGACCAAAACTTAAAGTCACACACTTATATGTACCGTTATTATAGTTGAATGACTCCTGCTTTGATCCAAAACACGATGAGTCATCTTCAATGTTTTCACGACCCCACAAAAACTGTCTTAACTAGCGTTTCATTTAAAATATGCCCCGTTCTCGTGCATTGCGATCATTCGTTCGTGAATAGTTACAGGAGTATTTTGTTTCGTTCTCAAAAATTAGATGACGCTGTAATGTTAAAATTAACTTTTTTACTAACCTCTTTATAAAGCACAAAATAAAGAATGACCTTTGACACATAAGTACAAAATGGTATTATTGTACGTCACTAGGCAACGCATAATTAGTTGTTTTTATCATGGCTATTTAGATGTCTTTTTAGTCCCCTTGTACATTAGGGATTATATTCGAACCATTATAAACATCGAAGTAAAAAATAATAAAAATCTCAATTATATTCATGATCTGTATGCAGAAAAGGATTGGATTATTTGGTTTATATTTAATAATACTTAAGAAATATGTATTTTAGAATTTTATAAAATTAATTTGCTACCTTATTGTCCGAATAATTAACTATATATGATTTATTGTTTTTTATAAATTTAATGTAATACCAAGATTTATTGAATAGTTTTCAAGTTTCATAATAATTATGTAAAAAATATGTGGAAACTGTACCTGCAAAAGAAGATTAAAAAAATGAAATAACGTACTTTTTAAAATACCTAGAATGCCACCTTATTCGCCGCATCATATATAACAGGCACATCCTCCTTGCCGTTCTAGGAAACGTTATTTCGACGTATCCCCTAACAACCCTCACGAATTCACGAAGTCGATACCTGTGTTTTTACCTTTTTTTCAACCATAATCCGCGACCAGTTCATCGACCCATTGTTGTACCTGTCCTACCGCAAGGGTTGATGACTTAAAAATGGTCAGTAAGAGTGTGTTGGCAACGAACAGAGCAAAAAATACCGAAGGGTTATTTGGTCGTTGGAAAACGAAAGTTCTAGGCCAATAAATATGTCAGGATATAAAAAAGCGGAGGCGAAATATTTGACTCGTTTGTTGGCGTGTTGAATGTCTTGTTTTCGACATTTTATGGTCACCTCCGTAGGTATTACGTATTCATTTGAATATATAAATGCACTAGTTACTATCATAATATTAATATATATTAAATCCTGGCAGAGGATGTTTTAATTAATAAACAAGTAAATAAGCAAATCATAATACAATATAAGTTACACCCTGATGAATTTTCTACAGTATTAATTGATTAAAAGAAATGTTTGTCTCAGAAAGAAAGTACACTACGATCTTTCATTCTTTTCGTGCGCTACTAAGGGAACAAAATGTCGTGTCGATAATATTTATTATGATTTTGGAACTCTTCGAAAACAAAACAGATATATTTGGGCCGGAGCCAGGGGACACGCACGCAATAACCAGAAAAAGTACACATTTGAATAAGCATTTTAGGTAATCGTATTTTTAAATTTTTTTTTAATTGGAATCAAGAGAAATACATGGACCTTTTAATTAATTAAATTAATTTTTTATCACGTTTACATGTAATTTTGCGCAAACTAAACATTCTTATTTTAACCACCTTTTAAATCGTATATGTAATACAGAAACTTTTTTGAAAAAACTTCTTTTTCCAGAATGTGCTATCACCATTAGACTACGGAGGCAGTAAATTCGACTCCGTCTAATATGCCATAAATTGCATTATGAAAGTAGTTATTAAAAGAAAATCCGCGGAAGGATATTCATTGCATTATACGCTTTTACGATGGTAAACTTGAGATTGCTAATTTTAACCACTTTTTCCACATTCCCAGAGAGATTGAGATCGCGGGTTCGAGTCCCGCACATAGAATAGAAATTTTTTCAAGAAAATTTCTACATATACGATGTATAAAGCTTTGTAAAAGCGTGTAATTATATGCAATTAAAAACCTACCGTGGGTTTTCATTTAATAACTGTTTCCATAATGCAATTTATGAAGTAGAAGGACTCGTATTCACTGTCTCCGTGGTTTAATGGTGATGGTACATTCCCGGAGATCGCTTGTGCGAGTCCCGAGAACAGAATTTTTCAAAAAATTCCTGCATTTTATACGATTTGCCCCCAATGTGCCTACTCACCCCTCTACAACCCGCTCATTCCGCGAATTGCCGTCCCAGAACAGAATTTTTTCAAAAAATTGAAATTGGAATTTCTATCAAATTTGTTTAATTTTTATTTCTTATTTCAATGTAAAGTTAGAAATTGTAAAACTTAACTTTATTAATCTAGATCAACAGTGCCCAAAGAGTCTATCGCAATCTACCGATCGATCGCGATAGTTTTAAAAGTCGGAAATACATATGTTCACATTCCCTCAAGAAATTTTAAAAATAACCGCCTTCCATCGATCACTACGTCAATGCTCTAATAATATTAATAGTGATCCCCTTTGTCTTTCTTTTAAATCTGGCATGCGATTTCGGATCTAATAATTGCTCGATAAGAGTTCACATTGCTTCGATGCTATTGTGATTAAGCGTCCTTGAATACGTCGAGATCGTGTGCATTGAATACTATCTCCCATATTAATTGAATTCGAGATTAGATTTAGTTGTTTAGAGTATTTGTTTACATTAAATTATGAATGATTTATTATTTAGTTGTTACCAGAATTCTCGCAGAAACTAATAATTTATAGAGCTGTAAAAGGAAATCATTTCAATAACAATAGATAAAGCGATCTAATCTAGAGTGATAGTGATAAAGCCGTATTTGGATTGTTGTATGGTTATACGTAATGTTGTATTCAGTCAACAAATTGAGCTTTTCTAATGGTTTCGATATCGTCATAACGCTGCCCTTTCATCAACAAATGTAGTTTAGAGAACAGATAGAAACCACAGGGGTTCAAATCCGGTGAATACAGTGACTGGTTGATGGTCAAAATGCCATTTGTAGTTAGAAAATCAGTGATAAGCGTCGAGCGATGAGATGGTGTATTATCATGTAGTAAACTCCAATTACCATTTTCACGATATTGAGGGCGCACACGAGGAATACGCGCCAAAAGACGCTTTATAACACCAAAATATTTAATATATAGCATTGACTGTTTTACTGGTTGTGTACTATGCATTTCGAATCATAAAAACAAATAAATAAGGTCTTCACTTTTGACTTTCCTAAACGGTTTTTTTTCGGTCTTTCCTTGCTTGAATGCTTCCATTCAGAGCTTTGACGCTTGGTCTCTGAACCATATTGAAAACGTCTCATCGCCAGTTACAATAAAATACCTGAAATTTTCGTCCTTTTTTAAGTCTTTAACCAAGTCTGCACAATGTTGAATTCAGTTAGCTTGTGTTATACAAACCTTGCGCAAATCTTTCTCAGTCCCAAATGCTGTGTCAAAATGCAATGAGCTGAATCTTTGGCAATATTTAATTCCATTCCCATGTATCGTAATGGGATTTCGGCTCATTTCTGATTGATTTACGCACAAATTGGATGTTACTTTCCGTAAGCACAGATTTTTTTTGCACCAGGATGTTCGTCGTCATTTATGTCCGTACAACCGTGTTTAAATCGTTTATAACACTCATACACACTCGTATGTGATAAACACGCATCACTTTTCATCAAATTAAAAGTTTCAATAAACGATTTGCCGAGTTTAAAACAGAACTTGATATTTGCTCTTCTTTCAAAATTCATTTTTCGACCAATGCTAAATTCACATTGTTACTTTATGCGGAATTTCTCTGCTTTTAATGATGCAAATGTCATATGACATAACATTTGTGAAAGATCTACCTTACCGACGCATTTTTTTATAGATGGCGCCACTAAGAATCACTATTTTAAAAAAGTGCGGTTTTCTCTTATAAGAGATGTTGGAGTACTTTTATGTGGTGCTTTATCTCTGCGTTCTTAATAGCATTTATGTAATATTTATAATATAAAATAATTCAGCCAAAAAAAAACGTATCATTTTAATAATGATTGGGAAGAAGAATTCTTGTTTACTATGGCCAAAGGTTGTATTACCTGAACGTGAAAACTTAAGTAAAATCTTATATAAAAACTATGCAAATAATATTTCAACAAAGTGTAGGTTAAGAGGATGAAAAATAAAAGGCTTTACAAGAAGTCTGAAAGCAAAGCAAGACATATTTACTAGAACAACTAAACAAACAAAAACTGCAACAATCGCGTCTTTTAAAATTACTCGTATACTGGGAAAACACAAAAACCCTTCGAAGATGGAATGGTAGTGAAAGAAGTATTTCTCAAAGCGGCGAAGGTGTTATGTGGAGACTTATTGGAGAGCTCCAATTATCTCGTCTGACTCTCAATAGACGTGTTGATATCGAAAATTTATTCGCAGACTTGCACACTCAAGAGAACAGTCATCATTTCGAAAACTTCGTCAATTGGTTTTGTTTATATTTATATTTTTTGTATTATTTTTTTTGGTTTAAATAAAGTTTGTTCTATTAGATTTAAATAATATCTATATCGTTTCTTGAAAAAATGGATCCTAAACCTTATTAACGAACTCCCAAAGCAGAGCTCTATCGAAATACTCAAAAAAGTGAAAAATAGCGACGATAATAAATAAAAGCTTTGATTATTAACATCTGCCTGTAGTCAGAAAATGTCTGAATGCGCAATGAAAAAAACAGCATCTTCATCTGCTTTTAAATACAAACGTAAAGATAGAAAAATATAATAAAAATACTAATAATAGTGGGAATAATAATCTCTTGTATGGAGATTCAAAGAATCATAAAGATTGTATTAATTTACCGGTTTATGATGTGTAATAGTAATTAGTAACAGTTGCGTTGAGACCGAGCTACGACCTATATATACGAAGATAGGTCTATGGTTCTATGATTCTAGACGATATGATGCTGCAACTTCTGCGGAATCTTCTTTATTTTGTAAATCTATGCTTTATTAGGTTAAATATGACAGTACATAACGATCTGTCAAATGGTTCGCGTTCGATAGTGTCCAAAAATGAACGCTACGTATGATTTTGTAAACAGTAGAAAAACTGTGTTGCGAAGGGCACGAACTCATTCATTAAATTTTCGATTTTGTTCACAAATTTGCACACTATCTGGAAGTAGAACGGTTATTATTTCGAAAACTCTCCACTGAAGTTTATCATTTTTGACAATATATTTACCTTCACTTCAGTGCAGTAGTTCAGCCCTGAAGATGTCCCATACAAATGGGTACGAAACGTCGGCAGATATACTAGTGACGCGGTTCCGGCCCGGAGACCCAGAAGCAGATAGCATGGACCACGACCGCGGAAGTCTACGTACCAAATTATTTACCTTCACAGTTTTATTATCCGGTCACTATTTCTGTTGTTGACAGTTTATGGTCACCTCCGTAGGTATTACGTATTCATTTGAATGTTTAAATGCACTAATTACTACCTTAACATTAATATATATTAAATCTTGGCAGAGGATGTTTTAATTAATAAACAAGTAAATAAGCAAATCATAATACAACGTAAGTTACACCCTGATGAATTTTGTACAATATTAATTCATAAAAAAATAATTGCCTCAGAAAGAAAGTACACAATGATCTTTCATTCTTTTTCGGGCACTACTAAGGGAACAAAATGTCATTGTGTTGATAATTTTATTATGATTTTGGAACTGTTCGAAAACAAAACAGATATATGTACATACGAAGGTAGCCGTTTATATTTCGGGAAGTGGTAATACTGTTAGTGTTGCCTCCGATCTGATGATTGTATTGTGAAGTTCGTCATTTTTGATAATATATTTACCTTGACAGTTTTATTATCCGGAGGCTATTTCTATTGTTAGCAGTAACTTGGAAAATTTTATGTCAACGAAAAAATGGAATCAACTCGCGAACATTTTCGTGCAATTATTTATCATAACTTTCGGCGTGGATTATCTCAACAAGAATGCATTGACGAGCTGAATTCTTTGTATAGTGACGAAGCAACATCGAAAACTACAGTATGTCGTTGGTATAGTGAATTCAAACTTGGACGACGTTCTTTAGATGATGAATTTCATGAAGGTTGTCCCACACATGTTGTTGTGTCGAAAAACATTAATTCAGTGTCTGAATTGATAACGGAAGACCGTCATGTGACATACCGTGAGATCGACACATCTCTAGGTATTAGTAACACCAGCGTGCATAAGATCCTGCATGAACATTTAGCCGTTAAGACGCTATTTTCACGTTGGGTAAAAGATAATTTGACAACCGCTCAAAAAAGGCCTCGCGTCGATTATTGTTAAGAAATGCAATGGCAGGGCATCAAAGAACATTGATAAAAACGACACAAGTGATGAATCTTGTATGTATACGTATGAGCCCGATAGTAAACAACAGTCGACTGTGTGTGTATTTCAAGATGACCCAAAACCAACAAAAGATGTTCGCGCTCGAAGCACATCAACTCAAATGGTCGCCTGTTTTTTCGGAAAAACCGGTCACGTTGCAACCGTGCTTTTAGTGAGTTGTAGAACGGTCCGAATGGTACATAACTATTTGTTTTCCAAAAGTTTTTGAAGAAATAAGGAAAACAAATCGAAAACGACAGATCATTCTCCATAATGACAATGCGATCTCTCACAGGTTGGTTCAAACAATTGAATATTTGACTGGGCAAAACTTTGAATTGAGCCATCCACAGCTCTGATTTAGCACTCCGTGATTTCTTTTTGTTCCCACGCGTGAAGAATAAACTTACTGGTCAACGGTTTTCTATGCCGAAAGAGTCAGTTGAGGCATTCAAAACTAATATTTTGAAGACACCGCCTTCACAGTGGCAGCAATGCTTTTCGGATTGGTTTAAACAAATGTAAAAGTGCATTGATTTTCAAGGAGAGTGTTTTGAAAAGCAATAAAACTATTTTCGATAATAAAAATTTTTTCCTCGTATATATTTTCTGCTCTCATTTTTTTAAATAAAATTCACTTTATTGAATTTAGTTAAATATCTCTGTCGTTGTTGAACAAAAGATTTCTAATGTTTATTATTACTGAACTCCTAAAGCAGCTTATTGGGATTTTCAGGATATTTCATTTGAAATAAAGGTGTTAACCAAAATTTCCGCTTAACCGAATGTCAGATTCAAATATAAATGTGCTTATCGGATATTTCATTTACATTTACTTAAATATAGAAAATTTGATTAAAATCTAAGTAGCCTTGTCTAAGATATTCGAATGGAAATACGTTGTTTTACCCTGTATATTATGTGAAATTACACTAAATTTGTTTTTATTTTACTTTATTTGTTAAATGGTCTCACCAAGCGCCAACAGTATGATCAATTAATATATTAAAAATATTAATGTCCATATCTTTAACCTAAATGTGTCGATTTTATTTAGAAAAAGATAATTTTATGGGGTGGTTTGTCTTTCTTTATTATGTCGCTGAATCTACTCGTACATTATAAACTACATTGCACTTAGAGAAAGTACTTTTATCCTAAATTTATTTTTAGAATATTCGAAAATAATTACTTAAACCCGATGGTCGTTCCCCAGTACATTTTGCATGTGAAAAACATGAGACATATAATAGTGCCACAACGTTAAATTCGGTTATTTTGGTTGTTGGGCAAAGAGTTTGCGTGAATACAATTAATAAACATGCAGCTGTATCCAGTCGGTTCGATATGCTGTCTTTCCTTGTTCTGATTTATTAGACTGCACCGATTGCGCGCTCGAATGCGAAAACAAAATAAAACTAGACGTTCCCCGTATATTCTTGTTCTTCTTCTTCTACTTCTACCTCTACTACATCACTTCTTTCAATCAATACGTCCGTGGAATGGGGAAAAATGAACAAAAGAATCACGAGGACAAAATACGTCTACAACTGAATACTGTTAATGTCTTGTTGATGAATTTAGACGGAGATGCTCAAGCCGACTTCAATTTCCTTCGTGGCATTTTGTTAATTAATTCTGTAAAGATATCGAATATTTGGACTACTGTTCTCTAAACAAAATAATTCTCAAATTTAAATTTTATTGAAATCACGGAATTAAATTTTAACAAAGACTGTGTATACCTACCTATATGTACACTTGCTACATTCCGTATTAGGATAGTTCCTACTAAAACTAGCCACGTACTACACGACTACATTCACCGAAATAGAAAATGAATATACGAGGTATATCCAGCAACTAAGGGTTGCTTAATTTTTAAAAATAGAGACTTTGCTATTTGCTAATGAAATCTAAAAGGTACAGGGTTTTCATCAGTGAAGCGGGAAAATTTAAAAACTCAGTTAATCATTTGACGTTTCGGCAAGGGCGCTGAAGTTAATGATAAATTGTCAGTCATTTAACGCCATTTAGTAAACATGGACCAATGGTCAGGTGCTCATCGTGCTTTCTGTGTAAAAACGTTTTATAGTAATGGTCACACCGCAACAACTGTGAGAAGGTTATTTCGCACTCAATTCAATATTCCGCGTCATGGGCGGATACGTTTAAGAACAACAGTTCGTAGAAACTGAGTCTACTTTAAATTTAATACATGAAGGAGCAGCAAGAAGTGTTAGAACGCCAGAAAACATTGATAGGGTTCGAAATTCCGTAACGAGTAGTCCAAAACGTTCTGCAGTAGCACTGAATGTTAGTGAACCGTCGATACGGACTTAAGTTTTAACCCTTATAAGATTCAAATTATTCAAGAATTACAAAAAGTTGATTTAGTTTCATGCATGAATTTTTGTCTAGAAATGTTGCAGCGCTTGGACGGTGACGAAAACCTAAAAAAAAATTTTATATAAACAAAATAGCCTATATTAGAGGGCAGAAAACCGGCTTCACTTACATGAGAAATTTTTGTATAGTCCTAAGGTGACAGTATGGTGTGCCCTTTTATCATCTGGACCATCTTGGACCATTCTGCTTTGAAAACAAACGAGAAGATGTTACAACCGTTACTGCAGCTCGTTACACAAATATGGTTACAACATGTTTGAGATAAGAACTGGTTCGATTTCTAGAGATTACGTGGTTCCAGCAAGATGGTGCTATCAGTCATACTGCTCGTGTGTCTATTCCTACTTTACGGGAACTCTTTCCGAACCATATCATATCCAAAAATGGAGACATTGTTTGGCCGGTTAGATCGCCAGATTTGTCCGCATTGTCTTTAGGGTTGACTCAAGAACAAGTTGTACGTCGAGTGGCAGCAAATGTTAGCGGAACTAAAACTAAAAATTCAAGAATAAGTTGCACGTATCACATCGGAAACTTTAGGGTGGGTAATGGAACATTTTCGAATAAGACTACAGGAGTGCGTAGATCGTAATAATGCCTATCTGTCGAGTATTGTTTTTAAAAAATAAAATAGCAAGTCTAACTTAACTAAAAACTATAAAAATCGTTAATGTTAAAATAAAAACTTATGTAGATACAGTAGTTTTAAATTTTCCCGCTTCAGTAACGAATCCTGTATATTACATGTATAACAAAGTATATTTCCACGTAGTCATCCCTTCTTTCAATGTATTTTTAGTATTGAGGAACCAGTTTTCTGATACCTTCCTCGAAAAAGTTTTTCGCCAACTCCTTTTTCACTTCTTCACAGCTTTCTTTATCCCCCGTTACTTCCATAGTTTTTCTGATAGTCTCTTTCATTGAAGTGTACTGATGATAATCGGATGGTGCCTAGACGAGACTTCATGGTAGATGAATCAGGATATCCCATCCAAATAACTGCAGATATTCGGTTTTGAACTCACCGGCATGAGAATGAGCATTATCGTGACGAAGACAAACTCCGTACAGTTTTGTTAATGTTTCACAATAGCGATTGGCCTTGCTTATTTGTCCTCGCGGCAAAAAAATCAATCGAGATTATCCTCTCTTTATCTTAGAAAACAGAAACCATGATTTTTCAACCTGACTGACCTCTTTTGAAATTTTTTGATACCGAAGATGTACGATATTATTGCATGTTTTGTCCTCGGTTATAATTTACTTCAGAAAACTTCAAGTTGGTCTTCAAAGCGTCGCAAGAATTTTCTACTAGCGGCAACTCAGTTGGTTTTGTGATCTACAGTCAACTGTTTTGGCTCATATTGCACAAAGCTTTCGATGACCAATTTTTTTAGCGATTGCTTCATAAATCAGACGTCGACAAATTTCAGGAAGAATTTAGCGAACGAATTTTTTAATTTTTTCGAGTAAATAATCACTCGAAATGGAGGGGCAGTCACTCCTTTGTACATTAGAAACAACCAGTGTTCCCTCCGTGGATTCGCAACCATTTTCTCGCTTTATCTGCGTTTATTATGTGGAAATAAGTTCTTGATGAATTTTAGCAGCTTTAGAGCCTTTTAGAACGATGAAATGAAATAATGGAGCTAACTTCAATACAAGGATCAGAAGGGCCCGTGACTGCTAGAGAAATATTAGAAGCTCTTACTTTGAAATGTCACAATGCTGATTGTTTTAACATTACTGTAGTATCACTGCCCTTTTATCCAAGAAGTTAACTACTTAACCCATTGTTACAAACTTTACCACTACGATTTTCTTAGGGTGTCTGGATATCTCTCATATGAAAAGGGCCTCTGAAATAGTATGGAAAATTAAAAATTCAGCTGATCGTACATAGTTATGACTTTGAATATATTTATCCAAAAATTATATATAGTATGAATCTTGGGCTGTTCCGGTCTTAAATTTATTTTTCGTTTTATTAAGTAACTCTAAAAGAACTATTATTTGCACTACATCCATTTATTGACTAATTTTAAATACTCTAATATTATTTTAAAATTATGTGTTTCAAATTCTAAAAGGAATTTCAATATGTACGTCACATTTGCAAAAGTAAATAAAACAATTTGGTACGTAGACTTCCGCGGTCGTGGTCCATGCTATCTGCTTCTGGGTTTCCGGGCTGGAACCGCGTCACTAGTATATCTGCCGACGTTTCGTACCCATTTGTATGGGACATCTTCAGGGCTGAACTACTGCACTGAAACAGTTTCAGTGCAGTATTTCAGCCCTGAAGATGTCCCATACAAATGGGTACGAAACGTCGGCAGATATACTAGTGACGCGGTTCCAGCCCGGAAACCCAGAAGCAGATAAATAAAACAAGTTACAATAAATTGCCAGTGGGAATTTCATTTTTATTGATCATATCAATTAGCATTACGTTCGGAAGTTTATGGCTTTCAAATGTCCTCCTCAACTTCGTCTGGCACAGCGCGTAAGAAAGACCTAATTGTTTAACACTTCGACAAATTGGGCTCAATTTATCAAATAACTACGTATGTTTACTCCTGTCCAGCAGTAATTCACAGCGTAGACAAACACATGAAATCACAAGGTCTCGATGGCCAATTATCATCGACTTTACTTGAAATAATGAACCCGCTCAATTTTTCTCACAATTAATTGATTATTAAAGTCACTATGTAGTAACGGGTGCCGTCTTGAAATTATGATGAATGTTAATCAAATAAAGTTGAGAGAGATAACAAGGAAAGTGGACATTACATATGACCGTTTACATTGCATCTTGCATTAACATCAGAAAGCTTAGTATTAGTTTAGCAATGCTTCTTCTGAAAATCCACCAAAAGTGAGTGGAAAAGATCATTTCATAGCAATGTTTAGGCGGTCAGTTGTAGTACAAACGACTCTTCGACGTTATATAACTATCGATGGAAAATATATACATCGTTACATTCCGGATCTCAACGAGCAGTCAAAGCTGCACAAAACACGATGAAGCAATTTCAAAAATGATCAATATTATTCTGAAAAAGTGATTCCTATTATCTTCTGGGATTTCCTAGTCGTTTTTAAAAAGGGGGAAGACAATAGCAGGCGTAGTTATTAGGCGTCATTACTAGACAGACTGAGCTAAGAAAAAAAGTAGACAAATTTAAAATGCCAATGAAACATAGATACATTCCTACATTCCTGAGACCAAAGAGCAGTCAAAACAGTGAAAAAAAAACGTTGTGAATTAACTCCAAAGAAAACCAAGGCGATTTCGTCTGCTGCAAAAATGATAACAGCTATTTTTTTTTATTATTTCCAAAAAATTAATTTTATTGATTACTCGCAACAATGAAAAATATTAACAAGAGGGTTATTACACAAATTGAAATAAGAACTCACAGTTAAAAACCGGTGAAGAAGAAAGTTTTGAACAACCAGAACAATGCTCCGCCAAGGTGATATACCGACGATGCACGAATTGCGATTTCAGTTAATTGAATATTATAGACTGCCTTCCCTAGACTTGGCTCCGTCGTCAGATTTCTTGTCGCTCTCAAACCTAAAAACTAATTGGCTGGCAAGAAACTATCATCGAAGCTGTTACTGGATATTTAGAAGGCCTAGATAACTCTCGTTCCCAAATCCGAAGAAACGAGTAGCTGGAAAGAAAGTATCATCATAGCTGTTACCGGATATTTCGAAGATCTAGATAGTTCTTACTTTTTTGAAGGATTGAAAGGTCTTGAAAAGCATTGAACTTAATATCTAAAATTCAAAAGGGTCTCTGTAGAAATATAAATACGATTTTATCAAAAAGTTGTTTTTTCTGTCTCGTTATAGAGAGTTTGTGATCTATCCCGGTATTATAAAGTCAAGGTTTTGTCTTAAAAGTAATAAGAGAGGAGAGTCATTATTATTAAGCAGAAATGGGAAATGTTACCAGCGCTGCAGTGCATCTAGTTAGTTCATACTCTTTAATATTTACTTAACAATCAGCTTTCGAGATAGGTTTGAAGCTTTTGACCTTAAAAAATAGGATTCTTCAAAGTTGAAATACTTTGTCATTACTCACCTAGAACAATTTCATTAAACTATAACTCAAACCATATACAGTCTTATACATTTTTGATACGATAGTACAGAATGTAATTTTGTTTCCTGCATGGTATAACTTTCTCAATTTTATTAAAACTACTACATGTAACTTGGAAAATCTCTTGGAAAGAACAGATTATCGTACACAAGAACCTGATTTAGATAAGAATTTAATTCAAGTTATTTAAATAAATAAAATAGTAGTATAGAAGTAGTTTCTACAATCTATCTTAAATTACTTAAAGCAATTATATGGTAAAGGTGAACATAAGAGGACAGTATATGTACAATATATAGATAACCGGTTATTATGATCTACTTTTTGCAAAAGCGATTTTTGACAGATAAAGCGCGAGTCTTGTCAAAGTTTCAAGTCTTCTTATTCCTTAAGAAAAGTAAACTTTTTTAAACTGTTTGAAGTATGCGTCCGTTTCAATAATTACTCTCTCATTTGGCTCAAATCTCTTCCTAAAGAATCAAGTTTTCACGTTGGGAAAAGGGAAAATGTCCGAAGGGACCATATCTAGCGAATAAGCTGGACGCGGAAGCAGTTCAAATTGTAGTTCATAGATTTTTGTCATTGTAATAGTCCAAGCGCGAATACATGTATTATCCTGAAGAAGAAACAATAATATCTTTTTTATTATAATAGGTGATTCATTATGATGTACTTATGTTTAATAGAGATCTTATTGCAGATAAAACGTGAGTCGTGTCAAACTTTCACGCTATTTTAGTTAACTATTGTGTGATATTTTATTATGGTAAGACTCAGCCCATCACAGCGTCTACAAATTATTCCGCTGTATTTTAATAATCAGCTTTTAAGGAGATATGTGTTTCGTGCGTTTAGAGCAACTTATGGTCTACGTAATCAGCCCACCGAACGCATAATTCTCTTTACCATCGAAAAATTTCAAAAGAAATTTTCATTATTGGATAATACGCGACCAAAAAGACCAC
Organism: Dermolepida albohirtum; assembly: GCA_031893035.1. Lineage (NCBI taxonomy): Eukaryota > Metazoa > Arthropoda > Insecta > Coleoptera > Scarabaeidae > Dermolepida > Dermolepida albohirtum. The sequence goes on from JAVIWB010002569.1 coordinate 49,145, forward strand.
ATCCAGCAAGTGAAATCATCGGTCAAAATTTCTTCAAAAATGAAGACTGCCGCAACGTAACTGAATGACGCCCGTTATCGCGCCATGATAACGGTCTATTTGCTGCTTGAAATTGAAGCCCGTGATCTCGACGACATTAGGTTCCAACAAGATAGCGCTTCTTGCCACGCAGCCCATGAAAGCATGGCTTTATTGCGACAACAATTTGGTAAATTTTAATTTCAAGTACTTGATCTATGCAATGGCCGCCTAGATCATGTGATATCACACCTTTAGACTTTTTCTTTTGGGACTACGTAAATTTCAAAGTATACATGAATAAGCCCGCTATAATTGAGCAATTGAAAGCCAACAAGAAATGCTCGAACGCGTCATCGAAAATTGAAACTTCAGAATGGACTATGTTAGGCGCAGTTACAGCCAACATTTAAAATAATTTTTTAAAAATAAATGTCAAAAATGGTTCTTTTGTATTATAATAAAGAATACCGGATGAAATTGGAGTTTTAATTTTTTTTATTTTTGAAAAAAGAACCTCGAAATGAATCATCCCTTATAATAGAGAAGACATCTTATTTTTGCATATGTATACCTTTATATTATGAAAATTTAAGAAGTCCTATATATTCTTCAGCACCCGCAGCGTTTTCATCAGTCCTTATTTACTTATTTATTTTATTTCAAGTCTTAAGCAAATTAATAATAGAAACCCTCTAAATTTTGTCGATCGATAAATACGTAGGCAATTCTTTATCTCATAAATACGTCGAATGAAAAGCATTTAACATATTCATCGTTTCGGATACTCCTACCACTTATTAGTATCTACACTCAATTTTCTTTTGAAAACATTATACTGTTTTTTTTCCTTTCAATAATAATAGTATACTTTATTGCCCACCAGGGGAAACCAATTACAGAACAAAAATACGTACATATGTACACAGCACATACAAAAAAAGAACAAAAGCAAATGAAATTGCTGAAAAAATAACAAAGTCAATTAAAAAATAATGAAAAGTTATAAATACAAAAATACAATATCATTACAGATGTTGTTTTCATTCTTGTACATACAAATCAAGCTTTCCAAAGAAGATTTGTCCTCGGTGTAGGGTATATAAACGTAGTTCCACTCTCCTCCTGGAGGAGGAGAATGGAACAGTAAAATTTAAGTTGAACTATCAATACGACTGTTTCTAGGAGCGCTATGAAAGCATCTGCGTTTGCTAATGATTTGTGTTCCTCTAACAAAAAATTGTAGTCGATACCACGCTCAGGATACACGCCAGGAAATTTAAAGCTCAGAAATTGCAAAAATCGACATCGAACACGTTCGACTGCATTTATTTGTAAACTGTATATAGGATGCTAAATAGTCGGGCCATACTTCAACTTACTACCTTACTACCAATGCAAAAAAAGTATTTTCAATAAACCAATGTCACTAAAATACCGTGTAGTCCTCGTTATAAAGCGCCCTTAACTGCAGAATAACATACCATTTCAATATGTTACAGTTCATTATGGAATCAAGCATAATACTGAAGTCCTTGATAAAGACTATCATAAGAATGTGTTTATCTATAAAATATGAAGCAGAGAAGGGTGTTAGCTTGTGCGTAGATGACATAACAAAACATTTATAGATGTTCAAACGAAAGCAATTAGACTTAGACCAAGCTGAAATAAGGTGTAGACCAGGTATGGGCAACCTTTGACATTTTGTGGGCCAAACTTTAATGTGCAAATACGTTCGCGGGTCGCGTTTAAAAGTAGTACATTTTGAAGTAATGTTTTAAAGTAGTGGTCATAATTTTTAGCGATAGATATAAGACATGAAATAATACGACAAAGTCTCGCGGGCCGGATCAAATCTTACAGCGGGATGAATATAACCCGCGGGCCAGTTGTTGCCCACATATGGTGTAGACTCTCTTGTAACTTATTGATATCTTCAGTAGAGCAAACAGCTGCAAAACTTTTCACGTTATCAGCCTAACACAAGATAAGCGAAGGAAAACTAAGTAACACGCCATTGATGAAAAGAAAAATTAATAGTGGGCCTAGGTTTAAACCCCGAGGAGCACCAAATGATGAAACAAATGTTGTTGAAGTAAATACATTGTAAAAGACATAATTAACCCACTTCTCTAGACAAGACTGTATTAACTGAGTAAGGCTAGGCGCGAAACTGAAACAAGTTAATTTATCTAATAATATACGTCGTGAAGATGTTTCAATTGAGTGTTTGGCGAAGTTTCACAGCAAAAAAGCAGAATTTTTACATCGCTTCATAACCATGGATGAAACATGGGGCCATCACTTCACACACGAGACAAAAGAACAATCAAAACAATGGACTCGGAAGGGAGAACCGGCTCCAGAAAAGACGAAGACCGCGTGGAATAATTTTCATTGACTATCTTGAAAAAGGAAATCAACGGCGAGTATTATGCGAACTTATTGCAACGTTCGAGCAAAGAAATCAAGTAAAAACGGCCGCATTTTACTAAAAAGAAAGTGTTGTTTCATCAAAACAATGCACCAGCTCACAAATCCGTTATTGCAATGGCTAAAATTAATGAATTAAAGTTTGAACTGCTACCTCATGCACCGCATTCGCCAGATTTAGCCCCCTCGGATTATTTTCTGCTCCCAAACTTGAAAAAATGGCTCAGTAGTCAAAGATTTTTCAACGATGAAGAAGTGATGTCGGCAGTTAATGGTTATTTTGAGGAGCAAGACAGTTCATATTATAAAAAGGGTATCGAATTTATTGAACATCGCTGGGAAAAGTGTATAGAGCTTAAACGAGATTATGTTGAAAAATAAATATATTTCTTTCCAAAATTTTTTGTGTTTTCTTTGTTGGGTCGAATACTTCTGGGTCCACCCTCGTAGTGCATTATTTTTTGAATAAATCGTCTCACAGATGCTTCGACATAAAATAAAAAGTTTGATTGTATTACATAGTTTTTATTTTATTGTTTTGTAAAATCACATCGTTCTTAATAGAAAATATTTTAAGTACTACGAAGGAACAAAGTAATTCAAAATGAAACTCTCTGATAGAATATTGTAAATGCATTTATTTCTAATTACAGTTTATAATTTTTGATGTCGATCTTAACAATAAATTTCGCCAAAATAAAAACACGTTTGGTGCACTTAAGTACGTGCTAAGTGGAAGAATTTAACGGACAATTCGTAAGTCACATGATGGGAAAAGGAACGCTTGTCAAACGTGAATTATCCGTTGTTATGGTTTTCTTACACTGACTGTAAATTGTAATAATCAATTGGTAATAGTTTGATTAATTTGCTGGAAAAGCTATGGGTATAATTTAGCTGGTTATGGTATTAGAACATATCGAAAGAAAAAAGCGTAGGCGATTCGAATCAAAAAGTTATTGGAAAGAGCTAATTTTATCGCGCTTCGCTTCATCCGATAAAAGCGATATTTATGGTTTATGTGCGTTGATTTTGAATTATAAATAGATAAACTGTTATAAAATCGTAACTTCGACAATCCTAAATGTTACTGGACATTTCATAATTAGACTATTATAATAGCGTAATTGCGAAAACTTACTTTAAAGTTGTTCGACTAAGAAGACAGAACAGAGTTTAATTAGCGAATAATTTAGGAAAATGTTAGCAACGCCGAAATTGATTTTATAAAATTTTATTAAGTAAAAGTGATATGAAAAAATGACATAACATATTATGCATATACACAACATAATTATGTGTGTCCAGCTATAAGTACAGTCAATGCTACACAAAATTATGAGTCCGACGGCTTCATAAAAGCGTAAACATGCCTTCCGGGGTACGTATTACGTCACAATTTGTCTAAAGTGGATACCATAATACAGCGTTTCTCAACCTTTTAATATTTGCGACACAATTTTCAATCGTCCCTTTCATCGGGCCCTCCGAACCCTTTTGTACTATAATTTTCTATTGATATCGCGTTGTCATAATATTAGCTTTTATTTGAATATGTTTTGACGGTAAGGTCCTACTAAGACACTGCCCTAATTACATTACTATGTAAGGATAAATTTATTGATGGTAATTTTGATGGAGTCTGTGGTTGATTAACTTAATCACTTAAGGCTGATATATAACTCCTTTCCACATTGGTTTTCGTATTCTGTATACGTATTTCGACAGTTAAGTTGTCTTCGTCAGCAGATAATTAAACACCTCTGGAATTATTGACCTGTTTGTAATTTATGTCAAAATGTACTTTATGCTTTTCTTTCTGTAAATGAAATAATTTTCAAGAAAAACTTAAAAATTTTCAACAAATTTTAGCTCCCCTTTCGCCCTTTAACCCTTAAGCCTTTGTATATTGCACAAATCACTGTTCATAAAAATGCCACAAAACTATACGTGGGATGTCTTTTAAGTTTTGCATAGAGAGCGCCACTAATCAAATGTTAGAACTAAAAAATTAACCTCCATCTTTAGTTAACCTAAATCCAAAGCTTCAGTGCGGTACGTGTAGTGTTGTAGTTACTACGAACTGTCGAAGTGGACAAATTAGTTGAAAAATGGAATTAAACCGAGAGTATGGAGAGTTCAAACGTGGGCGCATTAGTCTTAGTGACGATCCAAGAGCAGGTTCACAAAAAACGGCAGTCACTCTGGAAAACGTCGATGATGTGCGCAAGATCATCAACAAAGAACATGTGACATATCACCACGTCGAAGCATTATTGGGAATTTCAAAGATCTCTATTTAAAAAGAATTGCATAAAGAATTGTGTCAAAAAAAATTAGTTTCCCGTTGGATATCGCGTCTGTTGACCGAGGAATAGAAAACAGCTGGGGTGAATTGGTGTCAAAAAACTAGACCGCTTCAACGCCGGAAGTCCTAAAAACATGTACAACATTGTTAGTGATGACGGATATTGGATTTGCTCATACAAGACAGAAAATAAACACCAGTCGTCTGTTTGGGCGTATAAGGTGAAAAAAAGCCGACAAAAGTCATACCTTCTCGAAATGTCTACAAAAAATGGTCGCGACATTTGTCTCGAAAGCAGATCGTGTAACAATGATTCCTCTACAAGATCAAAAAGAACTGTTACTTCCGATTGGTATACAATCATTCATTTGCCCAAAATCATCGCTGGGCTTTGAAAAACCAACCCCGAACGACGAATCATCCCCCACCAAAACAATGCAAGTTCGCACACAGCACGCAAGATAATTGAATTTTCAACTCAACACAACGTGGAATTGTTAGACCATCCTCCATACAATCCGGACCTAAATCCCAATGATTTCTTTACCTTTCCGAAAATCAAGAACAAATTGCGTGATCGAAGGTTCCAGTCTATAGAAGGAGCAGTCGATGCCTTCATAAATGCAATTTTGACTGTACCAACACACGACTGGAATTACTGCTTTCAGAGTTGGTTAGAGCGCACACAAAAGCGCATTAATCTTTTTGGAAAATACTTCGAAAAATCATGAAGTCTTTGAAAGCTATCAACTGTTTCATCCAATTTTATGGAAAACTTAAAAGGCAACCCACGTTTGATGTTTATTTTATGTTCTCTAGTTCTTAGTTAACAAAATAAACGTGTTATTCTAATCCATAGCATTCATGACGCGACATGTTAGTGGATGAATAATATGTGATAATATCATTGATTGTTTGCATTACAATTAGTACGATATAGTAGTCTTTTTTTTAAATGAAATTCATGTTTTTTACACTGTATTGATGAATGTACCTAAAAGTAATTAGTTTTAAAAAATCGTTGTAACGCAAAATGTATAAGTGATACATTTTTGGATTCAGCATACACAGTTATATAATGAACACTAACAACATTTCACGTAACGAAATTTATTTTTACCATTGTTATTATTACTGTTATTGCTATTAACGAATTTGTTTTGTATAAAATATTGTTTCAAGTTAATACAACTAAACTAAAGAATTTAAAATATACGAACGTGTGAATAATAAATACCGTAATAGTCTTGTTTTGCCTTCAATTTTAGGAATTTTAAAACCATAACCATAATTTTATTTGTACATGCTTTTTATTTGTAGATCTTAAAATAAAATATATAATATTTATTTCAAGTTCATTCATAACTTCGAAGTATTTGTGAATAGAAGACCACTGGTGTGTATAAAATTCGATTTCTCTAGTTTTTATTCCGCTTACATTTCATTGTGCTTTTCATGCACTTCACCATCATCATCACTGTCCTCATCATCATATTCACAGCGCTATAACGTGTTTGTGTACGTGAATAAGTCCAATAAGTCCGTGACAAATATTCGTCTATTTTTGAGAAAGTTCAGCGCGTACATTTTATTTTATCCGAGTGCAACATTACATAAAGAAAGATCTAATACAGACCGAATCGAATTAAATTTGTTCAACATTGACCGAAAAAAAATTAAACGATTTCATTTTATGACTGGTATACTCGGAAGTCCAAAATGTTGCCTTAATTTCATTTCCAGAAGTATATATAATTGAATTATAATGTAAAAGAAAATTAACGACACAAGAGTTTTGGCCAGAAGTATAAACACAACTTTTTGTACTCGCCAATCGCAAAATGTCATTTCGCAAATTGCATAAAAGTGCGCGGAGTTAAAATTCCCGCACTAGTGCGAGAAGTAAAAATAACATAAAACCAATAAATCGTTATTACAATATTAAATTAGAATTGCTAACACGTTAATGTGAATTAAATATGATTAATTAGAACTTTATAATTCTAGGATATTTATTTAAAACTATTTTGAAACTCCATCTATTACCTATATTCGTTCAACTAATAATTTAATATACACAGTCTGTCTCATAGAAAACAGACCTTTTTTAAAATAAAAAGAAAATCTTACTATTTTGGTAAAATTCATTGATTTTATTCAAAGTAGTCGCCTTCGGCTTCAATATAACATTTTACATAGTCAGTTAACGAATTAATTTAAAATTCATCGGAAACGTCCTTCAAGATCGTTGTCGACGCCTTTTTAATGACTTCGACGCCGGCATAGAGTTATTTTTTTATCGGTAAATGTAGTTGTAGAATAGATAGAAAGCACAGGTGGCCAAGACTGGTGAATGGTTGATGGTTAAAATGCCATTTGTAATTAGAAAATCAGTGATAAGCGTCGAGCGATGAGATGGTGCATTATCATGTAACAAACGCTAGCTACCATTTTCACGATATTGAGAGTGCACACAACGAATACACGCCAAGAGATGCTTCATAACACCAAGATAATATACAGCATTGACTGTTTGACTAGTTATTACAAACTCTTTGTGCAATATGCCTTTCGAATCATAAAAACAAATCAACATTATCTTCACTTTTGACTTCTCCAAACGGTCTTTTCGATCTTTCTTCGCTTGGATGCTTCCATTCAGAGCTGTGACGCCTAGACTCTGGGCCATATTGGAAACACCATGTGTCATCGCCAATTATAATAGAGTACCTGAAGATTTCGTCCTTTTTTCAAGTTTTTAATCAAGTCTGTACAATGTCGAATTCAATTATCTCGTGTAGTACAAACCTTGCACAAATCTTTCTCAGTCCCAAATGCTATGTCAAAATGCGATGAAATGAATCTTTAGAAATATCTAATTCCATTCCTATGTATCGCAATGAGGATTTCGACTCATTTCTACTAAATTCACGCACAAGTTCGATGTTACTTTCCGTAACCACAGATTTTTTTACACCAAGATGTTCGTCGTCATTTATGTACGTACGACCGTCGTTTAATCGTTTATACCACTCATACACACTCGTACGTGATAAACTCGCATCACCATTTACTTGTTTCACCAAATTAAACGTTTCAGTAAACGATTTACCGAGTTTAAAACACAACTTGATATTTGCCGTTCTTTGTTCAAAATTCATTTTTCGACCAATGCCAAATACACACTGTTACTTTATGTGCAATTTCTCTGCTTCTAATGATGCAAATGTCATGATCTTTTGACATAACATTGGTGAAACATTTACCTTACCAACGCATATTTTTATTAATAGATTGTAGTACTAAGAATTACTATTTTAAAAAGATTCGGTATTCTCTGAGATAGACTGTGTGTATAGTATATATATATATGTATATATATATATATATATATATAAATTTTGTTTTAAACTCGGTAAATCGTTTACTGGAACGTTTAGTTTGATGAAACAAGTGTATGGTGATGCGTGTTTATCACGTACGAGTATGTATGGGTGGTATAAACGATTTAAAGTCGCAGAATCATCCTACCTGAACCTACTAGAATTATCAATTCAGAATTAATCATATATATATATATATATATATATCTATGATTAATTCTGAATTGATAATTCTAGTATGGTACAGAAATATTGCATTGTTATTAGATAAGTCATAGGAATGGCGACGTGGTATAAAACCATCAATAAATCAATAAGAATGATATGACAAAATACAATTTTTATTTAAGTCTAATAAAAATAACAATAATAATGATAATAAACGTAAAGACGAAGCTATAGCCTCTATGGAATTTAATTTAGAACGCATTACATTGACACATATCTAGAGTAATTAATTCTATTATGGCGTTAGTTCTATATATTACTTCCTGTTAATTATCCAGAGGCGTCAGAGCAACCTTTTCCTTCATAGATATGGACATTGTGGGGAGCATGGGCAATTACTCTACAAACCTCTGCACTAAGTCCTGTATATTCGTCGGCAGAATACTGCGCGTCCGCGTGCCCAAACAACTTACATACGAATAGAGTGGATTGTTTTCCCTACAAGTTCATGCGCGTTGTTTCCGAGATTGTGAATTTTACCCCAAAATTCTGGCTCTCCGTTTCAAACTACATTGAGTGGCAGCACAGTCGACCACATAGTATCTTAAGCCGAGAGTATAATAATATCATCAAAATCCCGGCTCTGCCAATTCATAGCAATGTCGCATTTGTTCATCTTAAATGGAGAAGGGTACCTTTAAAAACCACTCAACTGCTTGCAAAAAAAGGCAGATTCATAGATAGTTGAATGGTCAAATTGCACTTCGATGGAGTGGCAACCCTTATTGAACATCAAACAGACTACTCACAAACTTGATCTACCGCAACAGAGTTGGGTATTTCTCAATAGATAGCGTACAGGTCATTGTCCATGCGACCACACGAGGGGCATGCGACCGAGTTCAGAATGTGACTGTGTCGCAAAGAACCAAACAATCAGATACATAGTGTACGAATGTGGTCTTCAAGCATTCCCTAGTATGTAAGAAGACTTCGTAAAAGTCACATCTGTAGCCGCCCGGTGGCTCCAAAATCTTGATTTCAAGCTGTGATTTTCGTAAAAGCTGTTTTGATATGTACTTTACTTTGCCATAAGCTAAATAAATAAATACCACGTAAAAAATAAAAGGGTATCTAATTAAACAACAGGTGGCGCAAAAGTAATGTCACAATTTGAAATGGCTACCATTTTTGCAGATGGCGCCAAATGTCACTGTGCTTTCACATTTATGATGTGGATATATAGAGAATTAGTTGTCAACAAGCCATGGAGCGATACACACCTCAAGAACGTGGAATTATTGTTACCACATATTTGACAAATTTTCAGTGTGTTGCTTTAGCGCAGCGTGAATTTCGTCGTCGTCTTCCTCGTCGTCGTGTTCCGTATGCTCGAACAACTAAGCGTTTGGCTGAGCTCTTCGTGCAAACTGGGAGCACTATAGATGTCGCAAGAAGTGGCCGGCCTCGTATTGCCCGTTCGACCGAGAGCGTCGCTGCTGTTGCCGATGACGTCAGAGAGAATCCACAAACATCAACGAGACGACGATGCACACAATTAGGCATCAGCAGACGTTTTTTGCAACGAATTTTGGTGAAAGATTTGAAAACGTTCCCCTACAAAGTGCAAACTGTTCACAAATTGTTGCCTGCTGATCGTCGGCCGAGGTTAATTTTCTGCCATACTCTGTTAAACTTGATGCAAGATGAGAATGATTTCGTGTCAAAAACATAATGAACGATGATGCCCATTTCCACTTAAATGGTTATGTTAACAAAAAAAATTTGCCTTTCTGGGGCACAAAGAATCTACATGAAATGCACCAAGAGCCATTGTATCCCCTCAAAGTAACTGTTTGGTGCAGCATTTGCCGTGAAAAAGTGATTGGCCCCTGTTTTTTTGAAGAGGCCGATGGCACCACTGTAACCGTAAATGGTGAGCGTTACAGGCAGATGCTAAACGAGTTTTTTTACCGCAAGTTGCTGCATTAGGTCTCGATCATTGTTGGTTTCAACAGGACGGAGCAACCGCTCACTCAACTGGGGCAACGATGCAGATTTTGAGACACGAATTTCCAGGTCGAGTGATCGCCCGTTTTGGACATTTGAACTGGCCGTCAAGATCGCCAGATCTAACAGCACCAGACTTCTTCCATGGGGGCCTTTTAAAATCTCGCGTTTACCACAACAAACCACGAACCTTGCAAGTCTTGAAAGCTAACATTGAAGAAAAAATCGCCAATTTGGAGCCAGATGTTTTGCAGGCAACAATTCAAGATGCCGTAAAACGAGCACAATTATGCATCAACTCGGGAGGTCGCCATTTGAGCGATATAATTTTTTCCAATTAATGACATCATTTTTAACACTTTCAGAACAACTTTTTATGAAAACACAACTCTTTTTTTTCATTTATAACAAAATGGCAGCCAGTTCAAATTATGACACTACTTTTGCACCACCCGTTACATCATTTATTTTATTTAAAGTCCAATCTATTCAGCCTATTTAAATTACTTTTCAGACTATTGTTGAAAACAAAAACACAGTTACTAAAATATACTTATTAGGATCTTAGGAGACATTGTGGTAAAAGCATTTGATCTATTATTTACTTTTTAATCATATGTTGTCTTTTATAAACTCGATTGTAGTCAATATCTAACAATATATAATTAGAACGTGTTATTTAAAATTAAGGTGTAGGAATATAACACATTACAAAATAAAAATAGTTTACTTTTTTTAGAATGTCCTATCAATTTGCCTTCACCTAATTAGAGTTTTTAACACTAACTTTGCAGCTACCAGAAAAAAAGACAATAAGTTTCTTCTACTCGAATGACAATTTCGATTCAAGGTAATTATGATGAAGAAAGTCACCAATAAATCACACCGAAAGGAGAAAAAATCTGTTTTAAATATATGAGTCAAAATTATTGTGTTCATTCTGCATAAATAATCGCACAAATCGATTGATTCAAGGAAAAATTGTAATTATCTATAACTCACAAGGCCCATAACAAATTCGTATTCTTACATAAGTCAGAGAATGCATATTAATTTTTGTTAGTAAAACTAATTTGTATACATTATGCTCTTACGTTTACTTCAAACGCTTTCTTTTCGTGTTTATTTATAAATCAAAAACATTTTATTTTTATTTGTTTTAACAAAATGTAGTAACATATTGATACGTCTAGTATACAAGTAACAATATGATACTACAATTTGTTAAATACGAGGGAGCGTTTTTATATTCGCGGAATGGGGGACAAGGGGTGGAAATAAAAAAACCAAATTATTTTTCTTTTTCAATATATTCACCTGCAAGACGGATACATTTTTCACATCTTTCAATTAATTTATTTATACCCTCATAAAAAAATGATTTCTCTTTATCTGCAAAATACGCCGAAACTGCCTCCTTGACTTCATCATCGGCAGTAAATTTTTTACCCCGCAGCTCTTTTTTCATTTTCGGAAACAAGTAATAATCACTCGGGGCCAGGTCTGGGCTGTAGGGTGGGTGATTCACAATTTCGAAGCCCACCTTATGCAGGGCAGCTAACGCAACGCGGCTCTTGTGGACGGGCGCGTTGTCGTGCAAAAGCAGAACACCTTTTGTCAATTTTCCCCGTCTTTTCTCTTCAATGGCTTCTTTTAGTCGCTCTAATATTGAAGCGTAATATTCTCCGGTTATAGAAACACCTTTATCTTTATAATCAATCAACAATATTCCTTCCGAATCCCAAAATACCGTTGCCATGAGTTTCCCAGCTGATTGTGACACTTTCAATTTCTTGGGAGGTGCTGTGTCCTTTTTATGCCACTGCATGGAGTCTTGTTTGGACTCAGGTTCATAATGATGAACCCAAGTTTCATCTCCAGTAACAATTCCACTCAATACACCATCCTTGTCTTCATTACAGAGGTCCAAAAACGCACGCGAACACTCTACGCGCTGTTGTTTTTGCGGCGGCGTGAGCATTCTCGGCACCCATCTTGCGCTGACTTTAGACATGCCGAGATGATCGTGTAGGATTTTAAAAATTGTTGTATCGGATACTCCAACCATTTCTGCGAGTTGTTTCTTCTTTAGTCGAGCATCTTCGAGTACAATTTGTTCAACTTTTTGGATAAGTGCTGGCGTGGTCACCTCAATGCTCCTGCCCGGTCTCGGGTCGTCTTCAAGGGATTCCCTTCCTTGTTTAAATAAACTATGCCACTTGTACACCATGGTTTTTCCTGGACAAGAGTCGCCGTAAACCAATGACATCTCATTCATTATGGTCGCGACTGATTTTCCTTGCCTGGTAAGGAACTTTATAACGGCACGATATTCGATTTTTTCCATATTTCACTTTTCACTCCTGATTATGTTACTTGGTTGACGATAGCTCAAAGACTAACTGTCTAATAACAATGAAACTTCGTATTTATACTAATCATGAGTCGCTACACAGGCCACGCCCCCAATGCGCCTACTCACCCCTCTACAACCCGCTCATTCCGCGAATATAGAAACGCTCCCTCGTAAATGAAAATAATGTTTTAATTTGTATCCTAAGATTCGCTAGTAACAATAAAATAAAGTATGGAATTAATAGAAACAACTACTAACACTATATTACGAATACAGCCATTTAATCGCATACAATTTAATTAAAATTGTTAAGACTCCAATTACCTATAACTAAGCTTGTCATTTTCATCCAGCGTGCTAGGTGCATACGTAGTGACAATCAGATGTAAGCGAAACGAATATTAACATCGACGATGCATAAAATAAAGAAAAATAAATAATTTTAAAATTCGTGAAACACCTCGTTTCTAGCGCAAAGTGGATAGCTTTGGTGAAAAGTTTGCACCATTAGGAACGTTTCCACATTTGTTTCGGTCAACTGTATTCGCTGCAATAGAAAAATGTTCTTATATCTTAATAATAATAAAATAATCTTTGTAAATAGATAACACACACCATCACAAATAGCAGTGTTTACATCGTTCACTATTTTCGGTGGCTGCATTAACGACTACTTTAATCAACAAGAGTGAATGTTCACGATTTTAATTTGTTGGAAATACTCATAATAATAAGAAGCCGCCATCAACGATGTTCCCCAACGTGTAAGTATTAGTTGTGGTGGTTCGAAAATACGAAATTATCGTCTGTGAAGTTCTCAAATTTATTTGGGAGATTTGGAAAACATTCTCAAACGCCACAAGATGTAATGCATTAATTTTACTCATCTAAAAGTCTCTCACAGTCTTCTTTAAGAGATCAGCATACAGAACGTATTCTCGTGATACCATCACTAATAAACATCAACAGTTAATAATAATAATATATTTATTTCACAACAGGCGAACCCAATTATAGGACAAAACATTGAATACAAATAACGAGGTACATACCGTAAAAATAAAATACGAAAGTAATTAATAATATCAAAATAAAAACAATACCACTTAACATTAATAGTAACTTATTAAAGTAATAGAAAATTAAGATCTAAGGGAACCGTCAAAAATATCCCTGTAGAATCTGTTGGCGTTCAACGGCATATGTTACAGGGGAGCCTTCCAGAGCAGATTTGTCCTCGGTGTACCGTAAGCAAATATGGCAGCGCTTGTGAAGGAGGAACGAGAAACTGCAAGGTTTTGTTTGGCCAGGAGGTCTGAACGGTCAGTCCAACCATTCACCAGCTTGTAAATGAAACCAACATTGTGTCTGGATCTGCGTTCCTCCAGTGGTTGGACATTGTACTCCTCCAACATAACATTGTAATCGACGCCACACTTAGGATACACCCTCGAAAACTTGAAAGCAAGGAATTTCAGAAATCGACATTGAACGCGTTCGATTGCGTTTATCTGCGAACCGTATAGGGGATATCATACAATCGACCCATATTCCAGCTTACTGACAATCAATGCAAAAAACAGTATTTTCAATAAGTTAATATGGTTAAAATACTATGTTGTCCTCATTATAAATGCAGCACTGTTAACCGCTGAACGACATATTATATATTATGAATATGTAAATTAAAAATCAAAACTCAGTGAGACATCAAAGAAGATGCCGAGGGCCTTGATGAAGTCAACTTTCATAAGAGTGTGTCCATCTAGGGAGTATGAGGGAGAGTTAAGAGATAACTTGCGGGTAAATGACGTAGCAAAACATTTGTCTATGTTCAAACAAGGACAATTAGACTTATACCAAGCTGAAAGACTCACTTGATTCGATCGACATCTTCAGTGGAAAAAACTGCCGCAAAAATCTTTATGTTGTCAGCATAGCATAAGGCAGGACAAGGCATGGTTAGTAATAAATCATTTATAAAAAGTAAAAACAATAGTTGGCCAAGGTTTGACCCCTGAGGAACCCCAAATAATGAATCAAATGTTGTAATTAAGACTTTTCTCAAGACGGGATTGTATTAACTAAAGGAGGCATGGTGCGACACCATAACAAGATAATTTATCTAGTAAAATACGCACGCCGTGCGTTTTGGTTTTCAACGGTACAGACCGTGTGCGGAATTTGTTTTCGTACGGGTATTTTTGCAGTAGTATTTTGCCGTAATTATCTTCTGATGATAACAACATAGTTATCCAAATACGTATACAGAATAAGAAAATTAATGTGGAAAGACGTTATACGACTATATCAATCTTCAGTGATTAAATGCTTTCAGCTTTTGCATTTTTTAATGCAAGAGTGTCTTATATCAGTACAGAAATAAAAAACAATTAAAGATATTAAATATTGTCTTGCACGACCTATGGGAAGTATTTTGTCCAGAATTTAATTAATGAAGTATGCTTAGACATCTTGTATTTTATAATTAGTATTCAAACAAAGGAGATATAAAACAAAATTATTATTAGAAAAAAAAACAATTCTTAAATATACAAGTAAATGAATGGACATTTATCTTTTTCAAACGTTCTTAAAGATCCTCCGAATATATTGTTAACATTATTTCTACAAGAATTTTGAAACAATAATGGCTTAAGGTTTTGGCAGTCTTTCATGATTTATGTGACTTTCACTTAAAATAATCAACCACATGTATGTTGCATTACTATTCGAATAAACTCAAACGAATTTCAGTAAAGTAATTTTAAGTATTTGTACATTTCTCCTAGATTAAGTTACTTCTTCGATTCAATAAATTTCTAACGATGTTTCTTAAATGGTAAAGATTATCTCTACAATCCTGAATGAATACAACGAAAGCAATGTTACAACGTATCTACAATATCTTGCCGTTCGGGGATTTCTAACATTTCAAATGGCCAATTATTTAAAAATTTACCACCGTATATCTGTTTAGGGAGGGAGAACGTAGTACTGGGAAATATCCGAATTCTCTTACGTGAAAGCGAACTCTCACACAATGCCAAGTATAAAATGAATAAAGGGAGATTTCAGTATTTTCGCATACGTGTTGTTTAGAACGCTTAAGCTACGAGCTTTAAATTTTTCAGTCATCCGCTGACTGTTTTATGCTCATTTGGGACTCGATATGGAATTATGCTCTCGCAGTACATATTTTTTTAATTGGCAAAGTAAGTCGGAAGCTGAGCGGCCGATTGGGGATTTCTGAAGGGTAGTTACTCCGTTGTTTCCCTTCTTTAAACATTAATGACGATTTGATATGCTTTATTTTTGTTGCTCTTTCTACATACTCCTACTAATTTATTAAATATCAATTCATCAGATTTATATACACTTACGTACATATAATTTTAGTTACATTTTATTATTATTATATCATTAGTACATAACATCACATACATAACACAGGGTAACAAAATGAAAAAAAAAATTTGGTGCCGGAACTCTAACATCTGATTTTAGATGTTTTTCATGCGCTGATTCCAAAAATGCCACCAGATTTTTTCTATCAGCTCTACTTTTTGAGATACAGGTTACAGGTTAATTGATATTTTTTTCTGATAAAGGACAACAAATAAAGAGATAAATATGTACTTAATCGTCGTTATACAAAATATCCTTGTTTTTTGTACCTTTGGGACAGCAGAGATAAAAATGAGCACTGGGTTAAAAAAAATGGCCTTCAAGAGATGTCATGATTCAAGGAAAACAAAACGTGATCAACGAACCTTTGGTTGCAAGAGAAAAAATCTTACTTCCGCCCTTGCATATCAAGCTAGGCTTAATGAAGTAATTTGTGAAGGCTTTAAATCGAGATGGAAATTGTTTTGAGTATTTATCACGTAAATTTCCTGGCATTAGCACGGAAAAACTAAAAGCTGGTATATATGATCGTCCTCAAATAAGGCAACTTGTTAAAGATTCACAATTCACCACATCAATGAACGAGACTGAATCTAACGCTTGGTGTTTATTTGTTCAAGTAGTACAAAATGTTCTTGGTAATCATAAAGCAGAGAATTACGTAGAATTAGTGGAAACTATTCTTTCAAATTTTAATATTCTCGGCTGTAACATGAGTATAAAAGTTCACTACCTCCACAGCCACCTAGATCGTTTTCCAGAAAACTTAGGTGATTGTAGTGAAGAACAGGGGGAAAGATTCTATCAGGATATTAAATCTATGGAAGATCGTTATCAAGGACGATGGGATAGCTACATGATGGCGGACTACTGCTGGAGCCTTCAGCGAGCCTGCCCTAGTAAACTCCATTCTAGAAAGTCGTATAAAAGAAAATTTTTATGTGATTAGTGACTAATGTAATTATGTAAATTAAGTTTTTGCAATAAATACTTAAATCCATGTGTCTTTGTTTTTTTAACTGTCAATAGTAATATTATATATTATAATAGTTATAACGTAAAATATATACACAATTTTTTTAAAAAATCTCAAAAACTAGATCTGATAGACCAAATCTGAGAACTTTTTTACATTCTGCTTCCAAAAATTACCCAGGAACAGTTAAAAAATCGCAGGCACCAAAATGTGTGTTGGCCTGTGTAATCAAACCCCGTCTACCGTTCGGTGTACGGTTAGTCTATTTTTCTAGTTTTCACTCACAAATTTGCGCCACTGCTTTTTGTTTTGACCCGAAGTCTTGGCCTCCATCCACGATGTATACCTTCCAATCAGAATCTTCCCCATCATCTCGTCCCACATTTCTCTCGGTCTACCTCGTTTTCTCCTAGCCAGGTCTTTTGATTCCCATACCTGCCTCACCGGTAAACTTGCATCCATCCTCGCTAGATGTCCCCACCAGCCGAACTGTCGCTTCTCTATTAATGTCGCAATGGGTTCTACCCGTAGTTCTTTCCTTATTTTATCATTTCTTAGTCTTTCCCATCTTGTAACCCCCAGTATTCTTCTCAGATATTTCATTCCAACAGCTTGTATTTTCCTTTTTTGTTTCCTATTCAAAACCCATGTTTCGCATCCATCGGTCAATATTGGTACAGCAATCGTTTTACAAACTTTTATTTTAGTTGCCTTGGATACTTCTTTTTCACCTATAATTGTCTTGTTTATTGTGTAATAAGTTTTTATGTCACTTTCAATTCTTCTGTTGGGTTCTACCTGTAGTTCTTTCCTTATTTGATCATTCCTTAGTCTTTCCCATCTTGTAACCCCCAGTATTCTTCTCAGATATTTCATTCCAACAGCTTGTATTTTACTTTTCTGTTTCTTATTCAAAATCCATGTTTTGCATGCATAGGTCAATATTGGTCCAGCAATTATTTTATAATCTTTTATTTTAGTTGCCTTGATCACTTCGTTTTTACCTATAATTGTTTTGTTTATTGTGTAATAAGTTTTTATGCCTGTTTCAATTCTTCTGTTAATCTCCATCTCTTGATCACCCATTCTTTCTGTAATCGAACCCAAATATTGAAAGCTATCCACCTGTTCTATTTTTGTATTGTCTACCTCTATATTTATGTTCCGTTTCTCTTCCGTTATTATCATCGCTTTTGTCTTGTTTGTATTTATTTTCATACCACTCTTTCTTAATTCTTCATTCCACACTTGCATACTGTGTTGCAGGTCCTTTTCAGTACCCGTCATTATGACGTCGCCACCAGCGAAATCACATTCTGACACCTCGATTTGTTGTTGAGACTTTTTGTTTTCTTGCTGCATCTTTGCATTATCTCGTCTATGTAGATTGTAAATAGTACTGGATTCAGTAGTACTACAGTAGTACATAACTTAATATATCAGATTCGTTAATCTTTCGACCAATCCCTTCAGACAAAGTAACTGTTCAATAAATAAACTTCGATTTATTTTTGTTTGTATATGAAATATGATACTACAGATAGTACACACTTCCATCAAACAAAAGTTTTAAAAATCTCTTCTATTAAAAATTTAAATATGCACAAACAACACTGAAGTTTCACATCGAGACAACAAATTATTATTCAACGTGTAGTCAATATGTAAAGAACTAGAATCACGACTAAAAGATTATAATTTTACATTTGTTTACATTTAGAGACATTGTTTGTTATACACTAGTTATGTAAGTTGTTGAAGTCATTTTGTGAAGCCATGCATTCATCATGAGAGATGACATAAATATTTTAAGATCATCTGCGAAAAGCAATTTTTCAGAACTGTTAACTACGTCATTAATAAAAAATAGTGAATATTAGAGGTCCTAAATTAGATCCTTAAGGAACTCCAGATGTTGCTATATAATTCCTGGAAGCATACCCAAACGTCGACTTATATTTATTTGCATATAAAATATGGTACTACAGATAATACATGACTCCAAGGAAGGGCTGCTTTCAACGTTTCCTTAACCGGTTTTGCTGTATGAGACGGTGCGTTGTCGTGTTAAAAAATCACTTCGGGTCCATTCTGGATATTTTTCTATGAATGCGTGACTCAAATTGTTAATTTGTTATCAGTAGCGATCAGTATTAACTGTTTCACCAGGTTTTAACAGTTTTTTTTGCGCTTAGGATTTCCGAAATAAATCCATTTTTTATCACCCGTCACTATCAATGCAGAATACCTTCGAAGTAGTATTTCACAGACGATTTTTGATTTTCCATTTGCCTGTCATTCAATTGATGTGGCACCCATTTTTCCATCTTTTGAATTATTCCCATTAATCGTAATCGTTCGCTAATTGTTTCTTGGGCCACATTTAACGCTTCTGCCAATTGTTTTTGAGTATGGGTTGGGTGTTCATTCAATAACTCCTACAGTTTCGCATCTTCAAACTTTTTCGAGCTATCAGAATGTTCTTTGTCTTGCACATCGAAATCACCACTTTTGAATTGTCGAAACCACGCCTCACATGTTTTCATGGTTGGAGCATGCTACCAGCAAACGATGACTTTTACCAGCTTTTTTTCTTTTCATTAAATAAGAAAAGTAATGCGTGCCGCAAATGCACATTTTCATCCACAAAACTTGAGGTATAAATCTATGACGGTTTTACTTTCGCAACATATAACATGTATGGCTTTGAAGCTTGATGTCAGTAGAATAAAATGACATATGCGTCAAATCATTACATACTTAAGCCTACCGACATCTCTTAGGAGAACCGGTAATGCCGGTACACATGGTATGTAAAGTACGTAGAGAACAGATTTTTTTAAAAAGTTCTTCATTGTATATACGATGTAAAAATGCGGTTAAAATTGGAATTTTTCAATGTTATTTAAGTTTTTCGTAAATATATGATACGATAAACGCATTAATTCCTTCTCAAGAGTTTGTTGAGGGTAACAAACGAATGTTATCGCGAATTCCTTTTTTATACTAGGTTTTCTGATTAATTTATTTATTATTTGTGAATCGAAACCATTATATCTCTTATACAACGGCATACGATTGATAAAAAAGTTAAACCAACGAATCCTTGGCAATAAACCTGTTGACTTTGTTTTTTTTTTTTTGGAAAAAAGTTAGTTTTTATTTGTGGCTCATTCTAATAACTAATGTTTCGAAATACGGTAAACATTGTTTTCCTTTTCCTCTGTGAATTTAATCGTTAGAAATTCAGAACTTAATTGCTTTACAAACTCATCTAATTTACACTTTATGTATAAGTGGTTGATAATCCAGTCCAACCATAATATGTATGTCGCAAAATTGTTTCCAAGCCGGAGGTAGATTCTACGAACAAAAGCAGGGTAGAGCAATGGCTAATTGCCTTTCTCCATTGATAGCGAATATATTTATAAGTCGTTTCGAAATTTAATTTAAAAATGACGCTAAATATTTTCCAAAAGTATGAATCAAGTACGTAGATGATATTTACACAATTCTTGATAGATATAAGTGTGAAATGCTTATTTTTCTATATATGCTGCCTTTTTATACATTTACACAAGTCAATTAAATTATCAATATTATAAAAAGTAAGGAGGCGTATATGAAACAAATTGCGCATGAATTTTTCCATCTGAACATTGTTCTCAAATTTGTGCCATCCTAATACTTCCTTTAGCGACTCAAACCCATGATATTCGTAAAATTAGAAGGCGATGTTCAAGAATTTACCAATGAGAATCCACAAGCGTTTGCTGTGTTTAATTCATAAAGAAAATCAACAAGCAATGTCTTCTTGGGATTCCTAAAAACGGTCAAGACTTGTTTGCCCGCTAACAACTGAATTTTCAAATACAATTGAAAAAATATCTTTCTCCATTTCTTGTCGCCTGACTCTTTAATCTGCATTCAGCAAGAGTAAAATTGAGAATTTCAAGACCGCATGCACAGTGGCTTTCATGCCACCGATGCTTGTGCTACTCCATTAAGTTGAACTGAGTGTCATTCGACATTCGGTTAATGCGAAGGTGATCAGGAGGAGATTTTGAATCTCATTGTGGACACAGCGAGACTACTTATGCCATTTAAACACTTTAGTCCGCGATAGTGCCATATTATCAAATTGTTTCTGCAATCGTTACAAAATTTCACTTGCTTCAACTTGTTAGATATTAGGCAAGAATTTCATAATAGTGGGTTGTGCTGCAGTACTAGGTACTACTGCTTCATTCATAGTAATAGTTATTAATCTGATGGCGAACTATACTACTATACTACTCCCAGTTTAGTTTAGTTTTACTAATAAAGGGTGTTTCAAATTGCGCCGTTTTTTTAAGAATAAATAAAATATAGATGGCGCACTGAATTTGTCTGGGTATGTGCGCATTTAAAAAGTGTGATGTACGACATTTATAAAAATGGCTTCGTACACGGTACAACAACGGGTTCAAATTGTTGAATTATTTTATGAAAATCAGCGTTCTGTGAAAAGAGTATTTAGAAAATTACTTGAATTTTATGGTTTACATAATCGTCCATCTGAAAGCACTATTGGGCGAATTATTAAAAAATTTCAAGAGACCTAATCCGTGGAAGGTCAAACAAGTGAAAATACAATCGTAGTGGTGTTTCACAAGAAAATATTGGTTTGGTTCGTGATAGTGTTGCTGAAGATCTTGAAATGTCCATTAGACGACGTTCACAAAAACTCGGCCCTAATGGATCAACATGGCGTATTTTATACAAGGATTTAGATCTGAAGGCATACAAGGTTCAAATAATACCGGAACTGAATCCATTTGATCATTTAAAACGTCGTTCATTTGTCAATTTCATCAATGAACATTTTGAACTTGTTGGCTAAGTTAATAAACAAAATCGTTGTATCTGGGTTGAGGAAAATCCACGAATTATTCATGAGAAACATATGCATCCTAAACGAGTTACTGTTTGGTGTGCATTGTGGTCAGGTGGTGTAATTGGACCTTACTTCTTTGTAAATGTTGCTGGTGAAGCTGTAATTGTCAATGGTGATCGATATCGTCGGACGATAGCCGAATTTTTGTGGCCTTAATTAATGAATATTGATCTGGAGGATATGTGATTTCAACAGGATGCCGCCACACCTCACTTTGCACACGAATCAATTGATTTATTTAGAGAAAAATTTCCTGGACGTGTAATTTCAAGAAACAGTGATGTTAACTGGCCACCAAGATCATGTGATTTGACACTGTTAAACTATTTCCTTTGGGGTTATATGAAAAGTCAAGTTTATAAAAACAATCCACAATCAATTCCTGTTTTGAACGATGAAATTATTCCTGTCACTGGTGAGATAGAATTTCAATTATGTCAAAATCTCATTGAAAATTTTAACAAAAGAGTGGAGCTGCAAGAGGAGGCCATTTGGCAGATATTATTTTTCGCATATAAATGTCATAACTGGTGCTTCAATTAGCAATAAAAAGTTTTTGAAAGTGAATGCAAATTATGTGTTTTATTTATTCTTTAAAAAACCGCGAAATTTGAAACACACCTTATTTATTATTATTATTGTTATTTCTATGCGCTGTATATATTTGTAGAATTAAATAACTAATGTTCATAATATCAATATGTAGATGGGGTTTAACTTTAAAGTACACATTGCACTTAGTTCCGTATAACCTGAAGATCTTTACTGTAGACTACAGTAATTCTTCCGATAAGCTTGATTTGGCTATTTTTAGACAACTTGTGTGTACCATCTCACTTCTATTTGGTTTTATTTTTACTAAATAAGTGCCGAAGTATTAATCTCTTAATATACTATTATTAGATAATGATCAGCATTGTTCTTGGGCTAAATTGTTGAAACATTATAAGTGGTTTCTCCATGCGCGTATGAATAAAAGACAAACTCATACACAAAAAAATAATATCGTGCAGTGCCGTAATAATCATGTATATAAATCAGTTCACCGCACCTGTTACAAATTAGTCGACAAATTAAATAATTCCACCGCATTCACTGCACATATAAATACTTTATTCTGGTCAGGTATGAAGCTCCAGTTGCGGCCGAGCTAGTATCTCTATTCTCTCTCTTGTTTGCCTGTTTCACTTTCCCTGTTGATTCAAGTTCGGCCGGACATTAAGGCTTGTATTACATCTCGTTTCAATAATTAGTGGTCAAGATTAAATTTAATAATAATTAACGTATCTGTGGTAGCAGAAGTTTTACTTTGGAATTGATTCGATCTATATTAAGAAATTTAATAAAGGTCAATTGTTTTTCTAATGGACTAAATAGTTTTCAAATATCACATAGAGTTCCAGTAAGTGTAATTTCTGTTTTATTTTCTATTAGATAATCAGCTAATTAATGTACACTAAAATAATTTTAAACGCATTTCACCGAATTCTGGTTATTTATTAATGATATAATAATTAAAAACGTACAAAAACACTGTAAGATAAAACGAGTAAAGAACTAAAATTTTGTAGTAATTTACAGTTTATCAGCCTCTTTGAAAGATCATAACATAAATATCAGGTTGTTACAAATGTAATGTCCGTTTTTTCCTTCAGTCTGAACTGAATCGCACCTGTGTGAAGACGTGTATGTTTTTGGAGAAAATTATTATTGTATTTGTAGAAAAGGGTATTTATTTTGAAGTGTGTACCTGTTCCATTTCTTGGAAAGATTAATACACCTGTCCTTGTCTCGCCTATGGAAATGCAGTCGGCAAGAGATATTCGGGCAATTTACCTCTTTCAATTTAAAAAGGGATTAAATGCAGCTGCAGCAACGCGAGAAATTAATCAAACGTTCGGTTAATGGTTAGGAATGGTTTAAAAAATTCAGCGAAGGAAATTTTGATTTGGAAAATGAGCATCGCGGATATGTGCGTAACACCGTTAATGACGACGAGCTGTGTGTAGAAGTTGAAAGTAATCCGTCGACAACAGTGCCTAGCCTTGCAGAAACATTTCAAGTGTCCATTGCCACCATTAGTCGTCACCTTTCTTCGATTGGTAAAGTGAAGAAACTCGATCGATGGGTGCTGCACCAATTAACGGAAGCCAATAAGCTCCGTCGATTAGAGGTGGCTACCTCTTTGGCTAATCGACAGAAAGTTGAACCGTTTCTACATCGAGTGGTAACGTGTGACGAAAAGAGGATACTATATGATAATCGGAGACGGTCAGGACAATGGTTAGATCGAGGTGAAGCACCAAGACAGCATGCACGAGCATCACTTCACCCGTTAAAGATTATGGTGACTGTATGGTGGACCAGTAAGGGTATTATTCACTATTCATTTTTGCAACCTGGTGAAACCATCACGGCAGCGTCCTATTGTGCCGAACTGGAAACTATGCATGGAAAATTGAGCCGCTTGCAGCCCTCACTAGTCAATAGACATGGACCCATACTTCTTCATGATAATGCAAGACTTCATGTTGCACGACAGACAATCCAAAAATTATTAATTATTATTCACCTTATTCACCTGACCTTTCGCCAACTGATTTTCATTTTTTCCGAAGTTTAGACAATCGCTTAAAAAATAGGGACTTCCCTGACCGGGAGTCTGTAATAGCAGTGTTTGAGCAATATGTGAGCCGTCAAAACCTAGATTTCTTTTCAAAGGGAATTTTTCAGCTTCCGGGCCTTTGGCAACAAACTAATGATGTAAATGGAGACTATTTTGCAGAATAAATATTTATATTTTTTTAAATTTAGACTTTTTTTTATTCCTTACAAAATCGGACAACCTGATACGTGGTTTGTTCAAAAGGAAAGTTGAATTTGGAATTTTTTTGAAATTTATTTATTCATCAATATACATTTTGTCCCCTTCAAAGTAATCCCCCTCAGATATAATGTACTTATGCCAGCGCTTCTTCCAATCCTCGAAGTACTTTATCTCATCAATTGTGGCAAAACGCTTTCCTTTCATTTGTCTCTTCAGTTTTGGGAATAGGAAAAAGTCGCAGGGAGCTAAAGCTGGTGAATGAGGTGGTTGAGACATGATTAGGGTGTTGTTTTATTATCGTGATGCAGAAGCCATGATTTTTTTAGTACTCCTTATTAACCGTACGACCTGTTGGCAAGAACTCATGATGCAACATGCCATTGTAATCGAAGAAAATAGTGAGCAAAGCCTTCACATTTGATCGAACTTGGCGTGCATTTTCTCGGCTTTCTGTAAAGCGCTTGTACCACTTATAAACACTTTTTTGAGGCAAAGTGGACTCGCCGAATGCCACAATCAACATTTCAAGTGCCTTGGAACACTTTATTCCATTTTTAACGCAAAATTTAATACATATTCTTTGATCCATTTTTTTCAAAAGTCAAAAATCGAAGAATACACACAAACGTGACTAAGCTTTTCAGTTGTCAACAACAAACTACTAATCCAAATTGGCTGATAATGCCAACATATGACTAATACATGTGTACCAACATAACAAAAAAAATTTCGATAATCGAATGTACACAGCGCGCGAAAATTCAAAATTCACCTTTCCTTTTGAACAAACCACGTATATAACAATGTTATAGAGAAGTAATAGTCTATGTACGAGGACAGATTGATAAAGAAGATCTCCAATAACGCCATTGTGTGAGTAGACAATAGACACAAGTTCCAACCTACAAACGATAATTTTGAATATTTCGTCTTAGCATGCAACGTTTAATTTTCTTGTGTACCGTAGTTGTGTAATAGGCCATTTATGATGAATTCGATTTCTGAAATGTGTGCCAGGCGACGATCCGTAATAGAATTTTTAACGCTGAAAGGTTGTGTACATCTAAATTTACAAGCGTTTCAAATCTTTGCATGGCAATGATTCTATGGGTATACAGAATGTTCGAAGTCATTTTGGATTAGATTTGGAGAATAGTTTGTATTAGCTAGAACTTGAAATTCCAAATGATCCAATTTTGTGTGAACTACTTGATCGCGATGACAAAGAACTTCTATATGGATGGGCCATTCTAGGTTGTTTTTCAGAAATTACTTCCTCCAATTTGTCTACTAGAATGGCTTAGTGTGGTACCTTAACAGTCCACGAAAATTATCCCTTTTGAATCGCAGAAAATCGAAATCACTATATTATCCGCCAGTAGAAATAAGTATCTTTTTTTTTGTGGGTTGGGCTACATGATGCGTCCTTTATTTTCCATTGTGATTCAGGAACATAGTAGTATACCTACATTCACATTTAAGCGAATAGTGACAGCAAAAGGTCTTAAATCGCAACACCAGTGAGGGCGTAATAATAACTCATGACCTTCCAATGACCCCTATAACTGGCGTTAAACTGTTGAGAGGTGTAAACGCATGGATGATTATTATTATTAAATCGTAGTAGTTGCAGCGTACTTCCACAACTGTATTGTTTTTCAAGGTACAAAAGCACTATAGACATTAGATAGTGAACAATGTTGCTATGAAATAGTTGGGAGTTTAAAATACAATGTATCAATTGAAATAATAAAATAATAATTCAATAAATATGAAAATCTCTGTTGAATAATTTCGATACATAAAAAATCAAAGAAAACAAACTTAAGATATCAGTTTGTTTTCATTTTTATATAATCAACAAATACTCATCTAAAACAAAATTCTAATTTTAAGTATTTCATTACATGATTTCACATTAATATGGAAGCAGTTAAGCGTGGGAAGTCGATATAAAAATAATTTGCCTGGACATTCTGAGTCTGTGGTAATGAAATTCTCTGAAATGGTAAAGAAAAATCTTTAACATCTTCCAATCAGCTATTGCACAGTTTCTGAACAGTTTGAATAGCATCTAAACGGGTAGTGAACTGCTCTGGACAGATAAAGAACAGTTTTTAAGATTTTTAAATAGCATATCTGTTCAGTAAGTGATTGGAAGGTGTTAAAAGCTATTCTTTATCTGTACAAAGCAGTTCGTTACCATAGACACAAACTTATGTATACAAATCATTCCTTCATCTACTTCCAGAAAATTTTTCCACACTCGACTGATGCCATATCTACTCATAATCGTTAACGAAATAAATAAGAAAATTCGTATTTTAGAATATGTAAGAAAGACTTTCTTCTAAAAGAAGGTTTAAGTTTATGATAATCGCATACGGTGCTATCTGCTTGTGGATTTCCGGGCTGGAACCGCGTCACTTGTATATCTGCCTACGTTTAGGATCTTGGTCGAATTTATGCGGCAGGGCATATATTGGTGAAACAAAGCGGTCTGTCGGCACTCGTGTTTCTGGACATGAGCGTTGTACCAGGTTGCTGCGCATAGCCGGTTCTGCACCAAGATCCTATCCCGCACTAACCATTTCTATGGTCGCAAAATCCAGGAAACTATAGAGACCTTTAAGCACCCCAATAACCTTAACCGCGATGATGGCTACCCCCTACATAACGCTTGGCAATCCTGCATCTCCAAACTACCCAACCGCAACCGTAACGCTCCATTGACCTATGACCCATTATCCATATATAAACCCGTCCCCCATCGGCTTACACCAGTTTCAGTGCAGTAGTTCAGCCCTGAAGATGTCCCATACAAATGGGTACGAAACGTCGGCAGATGTACAAGTGATATACATGGACTACGACCGCGGAAGTCTACATACCAAATTAATCACATACGAATCTAAAGAAATAGTACCCATGGCGTCACGGATTTAAAAATTTTAGTTTTTATATAGAAAATTATTTAAAACTGTAGTATTATATACGCGTTTTACAGAATAAATAAAGTATTATTGTTAGTAATACTATTCTATTATATTATATTACTACCTTCTGAAAGAATTTATAGTTTCCCGATGAGGTTTTCCTTCTACTATTAAAACGGTGTTAATAGTTGACCAAATGTTTTGTCAATTTTATTGCTAAATAATATATTTTCAATTTCATTGCTTAAAATGGAAATTTGCTAGGAGAGTGGAATGAACCCTTAATTCACTAGATTGACAAAATATCAAAGAAATTTTTTTTCCACTAAGGCCGGTCGTAAAAATGTATATTTTTACCAGCTCTCGATAAGAAATATATCGTGAAATAAATACATATTAATACATTGTTCTGTAATAAATCTACCCATAACAGTTTCAAATATAATAAGAAAGTTAATTTCATAAGAAACAATACAATTGATAAAAACAAAGTTACAATAGAGGCATGGCACGAAAGAAACCGTTTATATCAAATATGAGTACGAGAAAAAAAATTAAATTTTGGGAGGAAATACATTATCGGTGAATGAGAATTTAATGCATTTGAAAGGGGAAGTAATCAAAAAAGTAAAAATCTAGTACGACATGTTTCAATAATTATGAGAATAACTACAAATTATTGTATGTGCATATTTTACGAGGGAAATTAGAATAGTTTTTGTCCACCAATGAAGAAAGAAGACGTTCGCTTTTTATTAATTTATTTTTCTGTATAATTCTCTTAAACTTCAACAAAATTGCGCCACATAACCTGCAAAATTCAGAAAGCGAATGATCAGTGTCTCGTACATAATTGCTTCTCAACAAGTCTGGATAAATTATGGATAATTCACGCGCATATAGGCTCAATTCTTTGCTGCGTATATGAAATTTATACATAAACATCTGTAAAATACCACTAAGCAGATACGAGGGCTGTTTGAAAAATATCACTGTATTAGAGAGTTTCAAGTTTGAAGACGTTACGTTGTTTCAATTGAGTGTTTAACGAAATTTCACAGCAACAAAGCAGAATTTTTGCGCAGTTTCATAATCATGGACGAAACATGGGTTCATCACTTCACACCCGAGACAAAAGAACAATCAAATCAATTGACACAAAAGGGTGAACCCTTCTCCAAAAAAGACGAAGACCGTTTCATCTGCAGGCAAGGTCATGGCATCGGTTTTTTGGGATGCGCGTGGAATAATTTTCATTGACTATCTTCAAAAGGGAAAAACTATCCACGGCGAACTTATTGCAACGTTCGAGCGAAGAAATCAAGCAAAAACGGCCGCATTTGTCTAAGAAGAAAGTGTTATTTCATCAAGACAATGCACCAGGTCACAAATCCGTTATTGCAATCGCCAAAATTAATGAATTAAAGTTTGAAATGCTACCTAGTGCACCCTATTCGCCAGATTTAGCCCCCTCGTATTATTTTCTGTACCCAATCTTGAAAAAATGGCTCAATGGTCAAAGATTTTCTAACGATAAAAATGTGATGTCGGCAGTTAATGGCTATTTTGAGGAGCAAGACAGTTCTTGTTATGAAAAGGGTATCGAACTTATTGAATATCGCTGGAAAGTGTATAGAGCTTAAATAAGATTATATTGAAAAATAAATATATTTCTTTCCAAAATGTTTGTGTTTTCTTTGTTGGGTCGGGTACTTCTGGGACCACCCTCGTACATACGAAAAATCAATTCATTTCTATACTTATTGTAAGTACTATATAGACACAATCAGTGTTAGGTGTATTAAGTCATTTACGGAACGCTTGAATGTTAATCACTGATGTATACTCATTTAAATCTTAATCTAAATCTGAGCCTCCAAATTTGGTTATTGCTAAGATGAACCTGCGACGAGATAAAATCGATTCTGGGGATCCAGATATTACAGAACAACTGAAAATTGCAAATGATTGTTTTTAGGAATTATAAAATAACTTTTGAAACAAATAAGGGAGCATATTCTTATAGGTGTAAGTAATATGTAGTGTTTAGTTTTACATTTAAAATATGTACCTAATAGACAACTAGCGTCGAAAAACTTTGAAACATTTACTAGAAACTAATACGGTAAATATAAGTCAACCCTCTTCACAAACATCGTAGTAAAAGATACCAAGAAAACCGCAGGAAACAGTACCGTATACGTAAGTTTCTCACTTCACGACTTTCCATTATTTCTGTCTCTATTCAATTACAATTAGCCGGGCATACGTAGAACTGAGAATCACACACATTGTATAGGATACATGGCGAAAATGTAAACATACATACGTCCTAAGGATTGATCGCTGTATTTCGAACCGTAGCCAACTATTGGAAACAACGAGCAAACCAAGGAGTAAGCTTGAACATATTTCTCGACATGCAAAACAAATGACCGTGGGAAGTAGCGTTTTACTAAACAATATTGAGATGGATTCGATCCAATAATCAGGTAAATCACTAATAGCCGAGCAGCACAACAATTCTACGCTCACCTAACAGTTGTCCATTAAGTGTACCGAACACGGCAACTAAAAATAAATTTTGCACGGAAAATGTTTCAACTTAATTCGGCAATAGGAACTTTCTTATCAGACGTACGGTAATAGATGCATACTATAACCTCGCTAATTTATATTATTAATTTAAGATACAATTATTTAATCGCTGAATGTATAGTTAAGGCTACAAAAATATTATCGACATTTAATTAGGGCGTCCGAATTTATGTGGGTCTATATTTATCGCAGTCAGCGACAAAATTGTGTGGACATTGTTCAGTAGATTTAATAAAATTAAACACACAAACTGAGTTGTATAATTTCACAAAATATATATACCTGATGTTCACTATAATAGTTTGTCCGTTAACTGTGATTTCTGTTGAACAACAAAGGTTGTTACGAGGATGGTCCTATAAGTACCCGGCCTGACCTAGAGATGGCGGTAGTTGTTTGAAAGTATCACTGTATTAGAAAGTACACAATCTATAAAGCATATGTTTCAAGTTTGAAGACAAATAAAAGTATTGTGTCAAGAAACGGTGACCAATTTACCACCGTTACTTGACACAATACTTTTATTTGAAAGGCCTAAGCCCAACCGGTATAAAAGCTGAACTGGATTCTACTCTGGGTGAGTCTACTCTTTCGTTTACAACAGTGAAATATCGGGTAGCAGAATTTAAACGAGGCCGTACGAGCTGCCAAAGCGAGCATCGCAGTGGTCGACCAAACGAGGTGACGACTCCAGAAGTGGTGAAGAAAATCCACAAAGCGGTACTGGATGATCGTCGGCTGAAAGTGCGCGAGCTAGCAGACAGAGTAGGCATTTCAAAAAGTGTGGTACATCGCATATTATCTGAACATATGGACATGAGAAAGCTGTGTACAAGATAGGTGCCGCGTTTGCTGACACTCGAGCAAAAACAGTGTCGTGAAGATGTCTCAATTGAGTGTTTAGCGAAGTTTTACAGCAACGAAGCAGAATTTTTACGCCGTTTCATAACCGTGGATGAAACATGGGTCCATCACTTCATACCCGAGAAAAAAAAACAATCAAAATAATGGACACAAAAGGCGAACCGGCTCCAAAGAAGGCAAAGACCGTTTCATCTGCGGGCAAGGTCATGGCATCGGTTTTTTAGGATGCGCGTGGAATAATTTTCATTGACTATCTTGAAAAAGGAAAACTATCAAGGGCGAGTATTATGCGAACTTATTTCATCGTTTGGTCGAACAAATCAAACAAAAGCGGCCGCATTTGGCTAAGAAGAAAGTGTTGTTTCATCAAAATAATGCGCCGGCTCACAAATCCGTTATTGCAATGGCCAAAGTTAATGAATTAAAATTTGAATTGCTACCTCATGCACCCTGTTCGCCAGATTTAACCCCCTCGTATTATTTTCTGTTCCCAAACTTGAAAAATAGCTCAGTGATCAAAGATTTGCCAACAAGCAAGACAGTTCTTATTGTAAAAAGGGTATCCAACTTATTGAACATCGCTAGGAAAAGTGTAGAGAACTGAAAGGAGGTTATGTTGAAAAATAGATACATTTCTTTTCAAAATCTTTGTGTTTTCTTTATTGGGTCGGGTACTTCTGGGACCTCTCTCGTAAATGTATCATAAAATAAAACGACATGGTAGACAAAATCATAAATCATCGTGTATACAAAGTTATCACAAACAGAATATATAACACAAGATGAAATATCTGCGAAATGATACATAGAGATCTTGTTGAAAAATAGAAATTAATTGATACAATTGGGCCGTTTAAATACGAACTACAAATAGTTTTAGAAAATTCGGAAAGTAAATTATACTGGAACAGAAACATTCTCACAAATCACACAATAACATACAATAGACCAGACATTATACTAATTTATAAAAATACTAAAGAGATATACCTAATTCACATTTCTATACCTAGCACCCATAACCTTCAGACAAAATATACAGAGAAACATAATAAATATATCCCTTTAGCAGGCGTTAGACTGAGTAAGTGTAATAATAATGGTAATAATAATAATAATAATAATAATAATATTTATTGTCCAACGGTATTTACTATTAAAGTACAAATAAAAGAAATATACATACATGCGAATCCACGAAAAATACATTAAATAAAACATATGTAGTAGCTATAACTTGAAAAAAATATGAAAAAACTAAGAAATAACTTATTCCAGTTGAATTTTAGAGTAAAAAAAAATATTATAAAATGCTTCAGTATTTCGGCGCATTAAGGTAACAGGCGCATTATGAAGGAGGAATTAGTTCTGGTAAAAGGTAAGGTAAAAGTCAATGAGAAGAGGGGGATAAACGGAGTACAAAAAAATTAATGAGAAAAATAGTGTACGTAGTCAATGAAACTATGATTAAGTTTCCATAAAGATCTTGCTTCATGAATTCGTTAACGATCCTGTATGGATCGTCTTCTTCTTTTGGTTTATCAAGTAAAACTATAAAAATAATAATAAAGTGTTTTTTGGTCATTACAAAAAGAGAAACACCACCACAAATATGTGTATGTATATTGTTAAAAAGACTAAATCCCTGTATGCATAGATGTATTCATCTAAGCGTTTCTACCTTTAAATCTGTAAGTTAAAAAAGAAGCGAGAAAAAATTAAATGAAATTAATGTTAAAAATCATTATAAACAATATTTGACATAATTGATTCAAATTTAATTAAATTAAGTCAAAAAAATCTGTATTAAAACCAAATTACATTTTAAAATGCAGTATTTGTAAAACCGTATGTAGCATCACATCCGTATGAGTGCACCCGATTCTTAAACATTTACCAGATCAATATTTGCATTTATTTGAGGTTATTTTTATTTTTATTTTTATAATTTCATCTCTGAAAGAAAAACTAAATTTAGAATTGGTTTTCTTTTTTATGCCTTGGGGGTTTTTCATTACATTTTCTCCGAGGAGTCTATCTGTCTCGTCTAATTGTTAAAAGTATGTCACACTTTATCCTTGCATTCATTTCGGTTATTTAGATTTCAGAAAGATTGTTCAATTGTTGAAATTTCAGGACGAGAATAATTACTGTATATAATTTCTTATAAATTATTAGACAAAAATAATAATTTTTTAGTGGTACTGTAATAATTTGTGTCGAAGTCAAAGATTTTAACTCACAATCAAGAGATCGCAAGATCTTTCCAATAACACCGTATTTCTGATGCATAATTTAGCGACTATTATGTCTTTCGCTCTGTTTACCTTTTGCTCTGTTTCGTAGGTCCCTGCACTATTGCTATCTTTGCATCGTTCTACCATTTTGTTAACAGCCTTTTATTTCTCATTGACTTTAAAATTGTGAAAATAAAACAATATTGTGGGTTAATAACTGAGCCATGTTTCCACTATGTGAAAAGATTTTTCATGGTTTATCTCCTCGTTTAAGGTGAATACTGTCAGGTAAATATCTTGTATTTCATTATTTACCTCATCATGATTCTTCAATCATGTTGAGATGTAGAAGCCCGTGAGAAGAGATATTGAGCCAACACTTCAGTCTTACTGTATTTGAAAAACGGTGTTGCACGCGTGAAGTATTATTGAACTTTGCATTAATTATTGGTATGTAAACAATTTATGACAAAATTTCACGCTATTTTGGATTTATATAAAACTCCATTGCAGGTTATTAAGATCATTTCCAACAGAAATAAAAGTAAATATCATACTTTATTTTAATATAATACATATACCAGGTGTAGAGGAAAGTTATTACCGTTGTTTTCGTAATAAAAACTACATAATTTTCAAGAAAATGGAAAAATTTATTTATTCAAAGTAATGGTCATTTGATTCTAATATCTTCCTCATTTTTCAGGCAATTTATGGCTGCCATCCCAAAAAAACTGTTTGTCCTTTGAGCAAAACCATTCGTCGAGCCATTTTCTAACTTTTTCCAAATTTAGTCGGACGGGGAAGGTCTGGAGAGTATGGCGGGTGCGATATTATATCCCATCCAAGTGCTTTCAACGCTTCCTTGACCGGTTCTGCTCTATGAAACGGCGCGTTATCGTGCAGTTATCTTCAGGCCCATTCTGGACACTTTTCTATTCAACGTATGGTTCAAATTGATAATTCGTTGTCGGTAGCGGTTAGTATTAACTATTTCACTAGGCTTCAATAGTTCGTGATAAACCACGTCACTCTGGTCCCACCATACACAGAGCGTTGTCTTGCGACCAAAACTATTTGACCATGGAGTCGGTGGGCCGGGTTCGCCAAGTGATAACCATGATTTTTTGCCCTTAGGGTTTTCGAAATAAATTCATTTTTCATCATCCGTTACTATTGGATGTAGAAATGACTTCCGTTCATATCTTTAAAGAAACATTTCACAGATGATTTTTCGATTATCAATTTTCTTGTCATTCGATTGATGTGAGGGGCATATTTAACCCTTCTAGTAATTGTTTTTGAATTTGGGTTTGGGCTTCATTCAATAACTCCTACAGTTTTGCATCTTCAAAATTTTTCGGTCTACCAGAACGTTCTCTGTCTTGCACATCGGAATCACCACTTTTGAATTGTCTAAACTACGCCTCACATGTTTGTATGGCTGGAGCATGCTCATCGTAAGTTTCTACCGGCAAACGATAACTTTCAGCTGCTCTTTTCGTTAATTAAATAGGAAAAGTAATGCGCGCCGCAAATGCACTTCTTCAGGCACGAAACGCGACATTTTCAAAGAGGTATAAATCTATGACAGTGTTACTTTCGCAAAATATAACATATGTATATGACTTTGAAGCTTGATGTCAGTAAAATGAAATGACACATGAGTCAAAACATGACATTGCATACTTAAGCCTAGCGACATCTGTTAGGAAAACCGGTAATGACTTTCCGGTACACCTGGTATGTGTTTACATATGTTAGTTTATTCGTATATCTATAGCAGATACTCCAAACATTTCATATAGATCAATGGTTTAGATTCTGCATAAAGAATTAAGCATGAAAAAATGTTGTTCAGAATGGGTGCCGCATTTGCTGACTATAGAAGATTGGCTGTTGAAATAATGGTCGATGCAAACTGGTTAAACCATTATGCACCTGAAATGAAGCAATAATCTTATTGACTTCGACTTTGTCTTTCACTTTCCTAAGAAGGATTTAATAGAGTTAGTGGACCGAAATGTAACTTGAAAATCACGCTTTTTAAAAACACTATTTTATTTTTTCGCCAAAGAAAAAAGTGATAAACATAAATTACTTGTGTCTATTGATTTGATGTGAGAAACATGTAGTATTCTCCGATGTCTTTTTTCATGTTAACTTTCTTAATTAATCCATTGATTATTTCTGAATCAAAACACGATATTCACGATATTCTTGAGTGAAGTTCAACTCTTTTTGTATCTCACCTTTGTTAGTGGAAAACTAAGCAAACGATTGATAAGAAAACTGAAATAAGCCATCTTTTGTTGCATTCTATGGCTTGAGTTCGCTGCGATGAATCTATTGACATTAGCTTCTTCTCGGAAAATATCAATTTTTATTTCAAAATTATTCCTAATTACTATGGTGTCCGAAGAAGGGAAAGTGTTATTGTGTTCTTTTTCTACCGTAAATTTCATCGTCGGGAATTTTGAATTTAATTGCTTAACGAAATCGTTTAAATTACAATTATGTGTGTCAAAAATCAGTTACGATAGAGTTTTGGGCATATGTTCATTAGACATTTTTAACTTAAAATTGCTTCAGTAACAGATCCTTAAGCTGTAGCGATCATGGAACTCGGTACAAAATATGTAAGCATGTAATTGGTTTGACAGATTTTTTTGTATCTTTATGTTTTGGTTTTATAAATGTTTTTCTTTGTGTTAAATAGTTTGAGATTTATAGTGCGTTTGTTATGAGCTTATTTAGTTATTCTGTTATCACTATTACTGTTTCTTAGAATTAGCTACCTTTAGCTCGTTTTTCTAATGTTATGAAAAATAAAGTTCCTGCAACGATCGAATGTTGTTTTCTCTGACGAACTTCTTCACGCAGAGGACACTATAGGAGACTTTTTTGGTTTTCCATTCGTTTGGCCCGTATCTGAAACAAATCTTAATTCTAATTCGCAGGAAAGAAACTAACAAAATACTTAGCGTGATATTTAAATTCAACTTCACAACTACTCATGAATAAATCCGCTATAAATGGAGAAAGACAATTGCCCATTGTTATTTCTTATTTCTGTTCATAGAACTTAGCTTAGTATTGGAATTTTGAGACATACATAACGTTGTTAATAGCAAAAATTCATTTACATTTTCCTGTTCAATCTTATTTTTGTAAAGAAATTCTTTTTTAATGTTTCTGGAATCGGTACTGAAGGAAACAATAACGTTGGGCCCAATGACACCAAAATTTCCCCGTCTTCTAATTTACAATCTTTAATTCTTTGAATAAATTGTCCTGACTAGCTTTCAAGTTTTTCAGGCAAATTTTTGTATTCATTCACTAACAACTTAGAAATCAAGTAAGTGGGAAAGTTAATCGCTGAAACAATTGATCTCATTGAGTTACCTGGCTTATGTATGTTAGACAAATAATACAGTCTAGAAATCAATGGATTACTCATATTTAATCTATAATTCTTGTTAGGGAGCTATTTCTTTTAGTTCGAAAGCCATATGAACGAGGGTAGCCGTTTATATTTAGGGAGCTGGTAGCACTGTTAGTGTTGCCCTCGATCTGATGATTGCATCGTCAAGTTTGTCATTTTTGACAATATATTGGGTCTGGGAAAAAGTTCGTGGCGTTTTTCCCGATAGATGGCATTGGTTGCCGATAACTAAAGAACAACAAGTCACAGCGACACCACCGAGGGCTCGTTTTTTAGATGACCTTCCGAACGTTAGTTTGAGCGTAGAAACATTGTAATCGGTGCAGTGGTTGGAAAGTTATTCGCACTTGAAAATGGAGAAGAATAATGAGAAATTTCGCTATATTCTGCAATATTATTATGATAAGGGGAAGAACGCTGCGCAGGCTTGTGATAAAATTTGTGCTGTGTACGGTGAAGGTACTTTATCGAAATCTGTTGCGCGGAAATGGTTCGCTCGCTTTCGTTCTGGAAATTTCAATGTGAAAGATGAGTCACGCTCCGGTCGTCCAATCACTGAAAAATCTGATGAAATTCTTGAAAAAGTCCAACAAGATAAGCATATCAGCAGTGTCGATATTGGCATGGAGCTAGGCATTGACCACAAAACTGTTTTGAACCATTTACACAAAGCTGGTTACAAAAAAAAGCTTGACGTATGGGTTCCTCATGAGTTGAGCGTGAAAAACATGATGGACCGAATTAACATCTGCGATGCGCTGCTGAAACGGAATGAAATCGAGCCGTTTCTGAAACGTTTAATAACCGGAGATGAAAAATGGATTACGTACGATAATCGGAAGCGTAAAAGATCGTGGATAAAGGATGGTGAGCCGTCACAAGCGTTCGCTAAGCCAACATTGACGCCAAAAAAAGTGATGCTGTGTGTATGGTGGGACTGGAGGGGAATCGTCCACTACGAGCTACTTCCAACTGGTCAGACGATTGATTCTCAACTCTACTGTGCACAACTAGAGAGATTACGCCAGGCGATTGAAAGAAAACGGCCCGAATTGATTAATAGGAAAGGTGTTGTCTTCCATCATGACAACGCCCGACCACACACTTCTTTGATGACCCGTCAAAAATTGAGAGAGTTTGGTTGGGAAGTTTTGATGCACCCACCTTACAGTCCGGATATAGCACCCTCTGACTATCATCTGTTTCGATCTCTGCAGAACTCTCTCAATGGAATTAAGTTGGTTTCAAAAGAAGCCTGTGAAAACTACTTGATTCAGTTTTTCGACCAGAAACCACAGAAGTTTTTCACCGATGGGATCATGGATCTACCAAAAAAATGGCGAAACATTGTCGATAATAATGGAGCATATTCGGTTTAAATGAATTCGTCCATGCGCCATGCGGGGACCAGTTGAATTTTACTGAAAAAACGCCACGAACTTTTTCCCAGACCCAATATTTACCTTTACGGTTTTATTATCCAGTCGCTATTTCTATTGTTGACAGTAACTTGAAAATTTTATGTCAGTGAAAAAATGGCATTAACTCGCGAACATTTTCGTACAATTATTTATCATAACTTTCGGCGTGGATTATCTCAACAAGAATGCACCGACGAGCTGAATTCTTTATATGGTGATGAAGCACCATCGAAAACTACAGTATATCGTTGGTATAGTGAATTCAAACTTGGACGGCGTTCTTTGGATGCTGAATTTCGTGAAGGTCGTCCCACAAATGTTGTTGTGCCGGAAAATATAATGCAGTGTCTGAATTGATAGTGCATTACCGTCATGTGATATACCGTGAGATCGAGGTATCTCTAGGTATTAGCAACACTATCGTGCATGAGATCCTGCATGAACATTTAGCCGTTAAGAAGCTACGTTCACGTTGGGTACCACATAATTTGACAACCGCTCAAAAAAGACTCACGTCGATTGGTGCCAAGAAATACACAAAAATACAATGGCGGTGCTTTAACGAACATTTATAAAGTCGTCACAGGTGATGAATCTTGGATCTATACGTATGAGTCCGATAGTAAATAGCAGTCAACTGTGTGGGTATTCCAAAGTCAGCCAAAATCAAGAAAAGTTGTTCGCGCTCGAAGCAAATCAAAATAAATGGTCGCCTGCTTTTTCGGAAAAACCGGCCACGTTGCAACCGTGCCTTTAGATAGTTGTAGAACGGTCAATTCCAAATGGTACACAACTATTTGTTTGCCAATAGTGTTTGAAGAAATAAGGAAAGCAAGCCGAAAATCGCAGATCATTCTCCACCGTGACAACGCGAACTCTCACAGGTCGGTTCAAACAATTGAATATTTTACCGGGCAGAACATTGAATTAATGAGCCATCCGCCGTACAGCCCTGATCTAGCACACTGTGATTTTTTTTTGTTCCCACACGTGAAGAATCAACTTCGTTTTCAACGGTTTTCTACACCGGAAGAGGCACTTGAGGCATTCAAAACTCATATTTTGAAGATACCGCCTTCACAGTGGCAGCAGTGCTTTTCGGATTTGTTTAAACGAATTCAAAAGTGCATTGATTTTCAAGAATATTTTGAAAAGCAATAAAACTATTTTCGAGAATAAAAATTTTTTTTTGTTTGCTATTCCCGAAATATAAACGGTATCCTCGTATTATATATTTTTAAATTGGAAAAGATGTATATATGCATCGCAAATAAATATAAATAATTAATTATTAATTCATAAGCACTTAGTACAGTTGGTTGTAAATTTTTCTACATCAGTTACTTTGTGACGCTATTTATCATACACTGTGCTGTATGACATCTTCCAATGTAAACTAGAGTTGGTGTCACTGGTAAATTTTTGGTAGACGAGGTTGGTAGAATCGAACTTGGGTTGTCAAGATAGCATTGCGCGGGTGAATATGACATTTACAACGTGCGCTACCTTTTCTTAATTAAGTAAAATAAATAACGACTTTTTACCGCTCAGCAGGCTAGTGCAAACGAACTGGTTCGGGTTCGGAAGAACGGGTAGAAGAAAATGCAATTTTACTCAAAAAAACAATCTTTAAAAACGATTTATGTGCAAATGTGCTTTCGTCTTGTTCTCGCGTTTTTTTACAGTGAACGGTGTTTTTTGTGCGAATGACCGGTGGTTTGAACGTGTACAAGTAAGCAAATGATTTATTTATTTATAAACAGACATCTTTGTTACACATTTCATCAGTTTACAAACGAACAATTAACAAATATCAGAACAATAATTAATTCACAATTCAAAACGCATTACAAGCAAAGTAAATATGTTAAACACATTTATGGTTAATTAATTAACTAAACTTGTATAAACGGATGGTTTCTTTTAATTCAATTGCAATATTTTATATTCTCCAAAATTCACATTAAAACCTTCCCAAACAAGTTAAAATACAATAATGTGTTTA
Organism: Dermolepida albohirtum; assembly: GCA_031893035.1. NCBI lineage: Eukaryota > Metazoa > Arthropoda > Insecta > Coleoptera > Scarabaeidae > Dermolepida > Dermolepida albohirtum. The sequence continues at coordinate 89,477 of JAVIWB010002569.1, forward strand.
AATACTTTTTCACAGATATACGAGATCTGATCAAAAAATAACCGTTATTTTCAAATTTCGTGAGTTACGTATGTTCGATTTTCGCATTTTTTTTCTGTTATGTTGGTACACATGTCTGTTATATATGTTGGCAATATCAGCCATTTTGGATTGTCAGCTTGTTTTTGACAGATAAAAAGGTTAGTCGTGTTTTGGTGCGCTCTTCGATTTTTTACTATTCGAAAAAAAGGATCAAAGAATATGTATTAAATTTTGCGTTAAAAACGGAATAAAGTGCTCCAAGGCACTTGAAATGTTGTCTGTGGCATTCGGCGAGTCCACTTTGTCTCAAAAAAGTGTTTATAAGTGGTACAAGCGCTTTACAGAAGGCCGAGAAAATGCACGCCAAGTTCGATCAAATGTGAAGGTTTTACTCACTATTTTCTTCGATTATAATGGCGTGGTGCATCATGAGTTCTTGCCAACAGGTCGTACGGTTAATAAGGAATACTACAAGGAAGTTATGCAACGTTTGCGTGAAGCAATACAGTTCAAACGATCGGAATTGTGGAAAAAACAATCACCATGATAACGCACCAGCTCACACATCGATGCTTGTGCGTGAGTTTTTGGCCACAAACAAAACCGTTATCATGCCTCAACCACCGTATTCACCGGACTTGGGCCCCGCTGACCTTTTCCTCTTCCCAAAACTGAAGACACCGATGAAAGGAAAGCGTTTTGCTACGGTTGAGGAAATAAAAGAAAAATCGAAACAGGAGCTGTTGGCGATACCAAAAAGCGCGTTTCGGAAGTGTTTCGAGGATTGGAAAAAACGGTGGCATAAGTGTATTATATCTGAGGGGGATTACTTTGAAGGGGACAAGATAGTTATTGATGAATAAATAAATACTTTTTGAATAAATTGAAAATAACGGTTATTTTTTGATCAGACCTCGTACTGAGACCAAAAGATGACGTTAAATCAACTTTTAAATTTATCATTTTTATGAACTATTCGTTAATTGTTTTGAACAGTATGTATTGCTTATATAATTTTTCCATATTTCTAAATGAAGCTCCGATTACACCATTCCATCACCGGTCATAAATTTCGCCAGTTATATATGTATACAGTACTTATTATTTGCATTTTATTTACGCGAATCAGATAACGAGGTTACGGTTGTACCACGCCACGGGTAATAAAAAGCCCTATGTTAACACTTTAATTATTCCACCAAACAAATAGCACTAAATGAACTAAAAAGAGTCTAGTTGCTGAATACAAACAGCAAAAGGAACTACCCCACTACAGATGTACTGTTATCTGGCGATCTAACCTTTTTTTTTAAGTTTTGGGAATTTATAGGATAGGAGCCGTTTTATATGGGTATATAAAGCATAACGTTGTGTATGTAATGTCTGGGAAGTTTATCTTCGTCGATATATGTAATTCGTACCGTGTTAAGGTTCATTTATAGCGGATTTTAACAATTTACACATGGTGCTGGCACAAAACAAAGTTGTAGCGGGGCGAGGGAATTTAAAGGACGATCTATACAATTAGCCATCCGAATCATGCACTTTGCTAATCGAGCATGCAACTACGGGGTGCAGTTCCAGTGCTTGTGGGTGCGTAGATTGCTATAATGAATTAATAATTAATTATTTTCATTTTATTTACGATGCACATATACACGTTTTCCTATTTTAAAGTATATAATACAATTTGTTTCAAAAAGAATATACGTATTACAAAGTACTATTTTGTACAAGCTATCGATCGCTGCGCCTCGGCTCGGCTATTGGAGAAACGAATACATAGTCTAGTTTATTTAATAGCCGCTAGATGTCGGTTGCCTTCTGTTTTTCTTGGTAACCGTCATACCTTTAAAATGGCTACTCCGCAGCAGAAATCATTTTGTGTTCTCGAGTTTGCGAAGTGCAATTCGGTGATTACAGTGCAAAGACGTTTCAGGTTGAGCTACCAAATTGATCCTCCAAATGGGTGGAACATTCGCGGATGATATCGACAGTTTGTAAATACAGGATGTGTATGTAAAGGAAAGAGTCCCGGCCGCTCTCGTGTTTCTGAAGAAAATGTTGCACGAATTTAAAGTGCTTTTCAACGTAATCCTTCAAAATCAACGGGAGTTACAACTGCCTACAACAACAATTTGGCGTGTTTTTAGACGTCGGTTGGTTATGAAGCCGTACAAGTTACAGTTGTTGCAAGCTCTGCGTCCTAATGACAAACAGAAACGTGTGACATTTTGTAACGAGATTCATGATGCTATTGACAATGAAAACACTTTCGCATAACGCATCGTGTTCAGTGATGAAGCGACTTTCGATGTTAGTAGTCTGGTAAACAAACACAATGTTCGAATTTGGGGTCTACAGAACCCACATGCAGCCATTGGACATGTACGAAATTCGCCTAAAATCAATGTGTTTTGTGCGATATCCCGATCATCTGTTTACGGCTCATTCGTCTTTGATGGAAATACGGTTAACGGTCAGCAGTATCTCGCTATGTTACAAAATTGGTTGCTTCCGAGGCTGCACGAAGACAACTTCATCTTTAGCATCTTAGCATGTCTCAGCTGGGCTCCACGTTCACCGGATTTTACACCCTGTGACTTCTTCCTATGGGGTTTCGTTAAAGACAACATTTATGTACCAGCTTTCCCACAGAACCTGGAAGAGTTGAAGAACAGTATCCGTACTGCCATAACATCATTGACGAAGGACATGCTTGCCCGAGTATGGGAGGAATTTGAGTATGGATGTGATATTGTTCCTGTCACTGATGGAGGACATATTGAACGTCTGCAATCTGAACTTGAGAGATTCGTAAATATGTGTGTAAAGTTTCTTAAAGTTTAATAAATACATATATGCGTTCGAAATACCTATATTCTTTTTGAAACACTCTGTATATAGGCCTTCCTATATATATTTCTGAAGCTTTCTTTGTAACAAAATTAAATAATTTTGTATAAAATATATAGTAACAGATATTAACTGACTTATTAAAGTACTATAAATTACATATTGTTTTAAACTAGAGAATTGTAGTACTATAGTACTACAGATATTTCTTTATTTGTATTTAAGTAAATAATTAATGAGCTAATATTTTGAAGTAACACACTTAAGCTTAAGAATTTATTAACACATACCTCAGCTGCTTATGTATGTTCCATTTTTAAACTCCAAAATAAAATAATACTTTCCTTTACATAAGTTGCGATCACATTCGTTCGTAATCTTCGCTGTTTTTTTATTTATTTGGTGTACTATTATCTCAAATATTACTTATGTTAATACTTCTATTTGAATGAGCGAATATGATTAACTTAGTCACGTTTTATTAGCAAACGTCATAACAAGTAGAAAATTGCAACGTTGAGCAAACGAAGAATTTTTTTGACGGTGATGAAATCATGAAAACGGGACGAATCGTTTTATGTTGAAATAAATAATTGGTTTCTTATAGTCCATTTTGGAGAATAAAACACAAATACATACGTATTTAAAATTATGCAGTACTTGTCTCATAAACTTCAGAAATATTGATGCATAATTTTACAATGAATATTTAGAAAATTAGAAAATTTAAATTTTATCCTCTTATAAACGATATGTAAAATGCATTCTATAATGAAAATAATTTCTAAATTACATACACAGTCTGTCGCAGAGAAAATTGAACTTTTTTAAAATAGTAATTCTTAGTGGCGCCATCTATTAAAAAAATATGAGTCGGTAAAATAGATTCTTCACCAATGTTATGTCAGAATATCATGACATTTGCTTGATTAGAAGCAAAGAAATTGCGCATACAGTTACAGTGTATTTGGCATTGATGGAAAAATGAATTTTGAACAAAGAGAAAATACCAATTTCTGTTTTAAACTCGGTAAATCGTTTACTGAGACGCTTAATTTGATGAAACAAGTGAATGGTGATGCAAATTTATCACGTATAAGTGTGTATGAGTATTATAAACGATTCAAAGACGGTCGTACGGATATAAATGACGACGAACATCCTGGTGCAAAAGAATCTGTTGTTATGGAGAGTAACATCGAACTTGTTCGTGAATATATCAGAAATGAACCGAAATTCTCATTGCGATACGTGAGAATGGATTTAAATATTTCCAAATATTCAATTCATCGCATTTTGGCACAGTATTTGGGACCGAGAAAAATTTGTGCAAAATTTATACTACACATGCTAACAGAAGTGAACATTGTATAGACTTGACTAAAGATTCAAAAAAGGACGAAAACTTCTGGTATTCTGCTGTAACTGGCGATGAGACGTGGTGTTTTCAATATGACCCAGAGACCACGCGTCAAGGCTCTAAATAGAAGCATCCGAGAGAAGAATGACCAAAAAAAAAGCCGTTTGGAGAAGTCAAAAGTGAAGGAAAAAAAGCATAGTGTATAAAGAGTTTGTACCAACTAGTCAAACAGTCAATGCTCTGGTACTTGGTGTTATGAGGTGTCTTTTGGCGCGTATTGGTCGCGTGCGCCCTCAGTATAGTGAAAATGGTAGCTAGCGTTGATTACATGATAAAGCACCATCTCATCGCTTGATGCTTATCTATATATATATATATTCTAACTACAAATGGCATTTTAAACATTAACCATAGCATTTTCTCCAAACTACATTTGCCGATGAAAAGACATCATTATGCTCTACAGATGAATCTAAAGCTTCATTCGACATGTTAATTTACAGTGCAAAACGTTATATTGAAGCAGAAGGCGACTGCTTTGAATAAAATAAATGAATTTTACCAAAATTAGTGATCTTTTGTTTCTATTTTAAAAAAGTTTCGTCTTCTCTGAGACAGACTGTGTATTATTATGAAAATTATGACGTTACCCTTACGTTGGCTATTTAAAATGTTATGATGTCAAAGTCTTAATGTACGAAAACATATACAAATTCATAAATATGTTAACGAGTTTTAAAATAAATAAGTAAATAAGTCTATGAAAATATCAAATGACAATTAAATAAGTTTTAAAGAAATATAATGAAATTAAAATAATACTTAGTTCTTTTACTTATAATTCACGTTTTGGGGTATGGTCATTTCGACTATTCTTTTGGCTGATTAAAGGATTATGCTTTCAAAGTGAACAGTTTTATCTTTAAAAATAAATGATTGCATATTGAAGTTTATATATTAGGTGCGCAACTAAGTTCTCGCTATTTTTTTGATGAAAATGCAACTTTATTGTGAAAAAATGTTTACAAATTAATCATTCAAAATACTGCCCATCGCTAGCGACAACTTTTTCCCATCTTTCTGGCAGAGCTCGAATACCGTCACGGTAGAAGTGTTCGTCTTTTGAGGCTATCCACGAATCAATCCATTTTGAGATATCTTCATATGAGCGGAACTGCTGATTAGCCGGACCATGTGCCATCGAACGGAACAAGTAATAATCAGACGACGCAATATCTGCAATATGGCGGGTGGGATAGGACCTCTCATTTGAGCGTTTCTAAGTTGGTTTTAGCGGGTTTGGCAACGTGAGACCGAGCGTTGTGTCATGCTGCAGAATCACATTTTCGTGCGTCTGCTCGTATTGTGGCCGCTTTTCGCGTAGTGCTCGGCTCAATCGCATCAATTGAGTTCGATACCGTTTCCCAATGATGGTTTCGTTCGGTTTCAACAGCTCATAATAAATAACACCACCCTGATCCCACCAAATACACAGCAAAACCTTCGCAGCGTGAATATTCGGCCGAACCGACGACGTAGAAGCATGACCGGGCAGTCCCCATGATTTTGTTCTCTTTGGGTTGCTGTAATGAATCCATTTTTGATCACCCGTAACGATGCGATGAAGAAAACTCTTCCTTTCTTGCCGCTGGAGCAGTTGTTCACAGGCGAAAAAATGACCCTCAACGTCTCTTGGCTTCAAATCATAAGGAGCCCAAGTTCCTTGTTTTTGAATCATTCCCAACGCATGCAATCGCTGCGGAATGGCTTGGCGGGTAACTATTAATGCTGAAGCAAGCTCTTTTTCCGTTTGGCACGATTCCTCATCGAGCGATGCCTCCAATTAAGCGTCTTCGAAGGTTTTTAGTCTTCCTTCACGCGGACGGTCGTCAACATCGAAATCGCCGTCTTTGAAGCGACGGAACCAATCACGGCACGTTGTTTCACTTAGAGCAGCATCTCCGTAAACTTTTTGGAGTTCTCGATGGGCTTCAGCCGCCGTTTTCTTCGAATGAAAGAAGAAAAGCAAATGACGATTATTTGGCACAAAATCAGACATTTTCATACAACCAAAAGTATATGACGCAAAAACAAAATCACTAATGTGTCAAAGCGGTTTGTTTACGATATGTCTAAGCTTAGTTCATGACGTTTTGGTTATGTCACAATCGACCAGCACTTACTACTGGAGCCATCACTTGAAAAACAGCGAGAACTTATAATAAAATACTCTTTTAAAGTTCTCTAGAAATCAATTGTCTTTAGTTTAATGGATGTTAATTATTTAACTGATGTCTAAATATAATAATATAATAATATCCCAACAGTTTTGTGACTAATTGTTTATAACCTGTGGAAAGACATTGTATCTGAAAACTGTGCATACTAAAACAACACTACTAATGTATTTTAACGAAATGCCTCACCGTGTTTCCAAGAACACGAAACTTTTCCAAAAACCAAATTTTTACTTAATCCAGCATTATTCACTTAATGTTGATATATGTATAACCACTTTCCACATTAATTTTCATATTTTGTATGCGTATGTCGACAACTTAGTTTCCATCATCAGTAGATAATTAAAACGCACACTCAGTGTGCGTTTTGGCTATCGACGGTCAGATCGTGCAAGGAATTTATTTCAAGAAGGTTTTTGCCGTAGTTTTCCAGGTGCGACACTGTTTAATTATCTGCTAATGATGACAACTTCGTTTCGAAATACGTATACAGAATACGAAAATTAATGTGGAAAGGGGTTATATATCAACATTAAATGATTAAGTTAATCCGCCAGAGGCTCCATCAAAATTACCTTATTCAAGCATGAAAACTTTCAACGCCAAACACAATATTTAGCCAAGCAGTAGTGATATTTTTCTATATTCATTCGAAGTTTTTCTTATTTTCCTCGAATAAGAATTCAGATACTATAACATATAACATATAGAACTCACTTCATTCAATCTTCAACTCAGTATCATTAACACTGAAACTATGTTTTGAATTTTCTCAATTCAAATATTTCTCCTAATGCTAATCAGAATTTTCTTTTAAAAAAATTAAGAACCATTCTTTCCTTTTTGTTTAACTTAATCTGTTAATGTTCAAATCTCTTAGGCACACGGCACTGTGGTGCTACTGATGCTGCTACTGATGCTGCTATACTTATCTTCGGGTTTCTTAACTGAAGAAATTGAAAAATTGCTTCATATTTCTTTTATTATTTATATTTGCCATAGATTTTTGTCTCTACTCCTAGCGAATAAATAATAAACTACAGACTATTTTGTAAATTCAAATTAAATCTTTAAGATACTTCCGTCTTACCCATTTTATTTCCAAGAAATCATTCGCTGTTGCTTTCTGTGCAGATTGTACCCGGTCGATGCATACGGAAACTTTAAATTCCTTGCAACACAGGGTTTTCATATTTGCTTATATTCTAAGCAATTGTTTTAGGTAGCACGATAATTTACGTTCTTAATAACAAATTATGCATGTGCAATCAATTCAAAATACAATTTAGAAGCTTTCAATTCTGCGAATTGGAATTAACTATTTATTGTACCACATCCACGTGGTTCAGCTTTGCATACACACTTTACAAACGCTTAGTTTGAAGGAGTGAATGCCGACAAACGATAAATTGTAATCACATGTGAACTGTTGACCCTAAAATAGTGCAATAAAGGAACATAATAAGGTTTCACTCAACCTCTGGTAGACTCCAGATAGACTGTCAGAAAGTCGTTTACGGCGCATGATATGAGAAGGCATATTATCTGAGTATATAGGATTGAATCTATTATTAATACATACTGAATCGGTATGATTAAGTAACTTTTTTTAGGGAGTGCAACGATGACGTTTATTGAAAAACGAAAACTAATATTTTATGTATTTATATACGAGGTGTGACAATTAAATAACGAGGCTGGTGTGAGAAATGTTATTTATTGCAAATAAACTTATATTTAAATCTTATCCCCTTCAACATACTCTCCTCCCCTATCTATATACCGCTGTATATGGATCTTCCATTCTTCGAAACAATGCTGCAGTTCATCAGTTGTCAGCTCCTTCAACAACTCTGCCTTTTTTGCCTTTACATGTTCAACATACTGATAATGTGCTTCCTTTAATGCATTGTTCCCTTTTTGGCACACGTAGAAGTCACACGGCGCGAGATCGGGTGAATACGGAGGACGATCAAGGACAGCAATGAGCTTGTCCGCTAAAAACTGCTTCACAGATAGAATATTGAGAGCACAAACTTTTGTCATATTTAATTTATCACGCAAAATGTGTCCTACTGTTTCTTTGCTAATGTTTACCATATCATCCGATTGTTCAAACGTCGATCTTCCGGCAAAATTTCATTAATTTTCAAAGCGCTCCCTTTACTTCTTGCAGTCAAAGGTTGACAAGTACGTTCATCATCTTCTACCTCTTCCCGACCTTCAGAAAACCGTTTGCGCCATTAAAAGCTCGTGCACGTGACATAACATTATCACCAAACACCTCCTTTATCACTTGTAAACATTGTGTTGGCGATTTTTTTAAATTGACAAGGAATTTCAGGTTAATTCGTTGCTCGATTTTTATGTCAACCATTATCACGGCACTACTAATTGTAAGTAACAGTGTCCTCTATAATTAAAACTCGAAAATGAACTAAAGCAGACAGAAAGACGAAAGTACGAGTTGTTACTTGGGAAGTATCAAAGTCAATGACATTCCAATTGCAGCCTCGCCCGATGCGGATACGCGTCGAAGGAGTGCAATTTCGTTATTTATTTGCCATATGTACATATTTCTTTTTAGAAAAAGTTTCCATATGTAAAGAAATGGAAGTACACTGATGTAATTAAGTATTGACACCCTACGTTGAAATTATAACACTGTGCAAATATAAAAGTCGTGGTAAAATATATAGAAACTGCGTTGTCTTTTCTTTATAATAATAATAACAATAATAAACTTTATTGTCTAACAGAAAACAACAATCAATCACAGGACAATTTATCAATATCAAGATAACAATAATATAAAACAAAGTAGGTTACAATTTAGACAAAAGAAAAGGGAGAAGTATTCAATAAATTGTTTAAATGACAACTAAATATTAAACATAATTATTATAAGTAGTAATATTTGTAACCTCTTTAGTGGACGAATGGAAATGGAAGAATTAATGAGATGAGATAAATTTAAAATTACACACATTAGATGGATCCGTAATTTCGTCTAAATATTTGTATGTTGTCAGAATGATATAAAATGTGTCAGCGTTAGCATGAGCACCATATTAGTGAATAACAAATTTCATAACCGGAAGCATCATAGGACAGTTGACGTAGTTATGTTTATATAAAAGCAATACGCTCAGGATATGCGCCGAAAACTTGGACAAAGTAAAATAAAACCAAAAAATATATATATATATATATATATATATATATATATATATATATCTACATATATATATATATATATACGAGGTCTGATCGAAAAATAACCGTTATTTTCAATTTTTTCAAAAAGTATTTATTTATTCATCAATAACTATCTTGCCCCCTTCAAAGTAATCCCTCTCAGATATAATACACTTATGCCAGCGTTTTTTCCAATCCTCGAAACACTTCTGAAACGCGCCTTTTGGTATCGCCAACAGCTCCTGTTTCGATTTTCTTTTCATCGGTGTCTTCAGTTTTCGGAAGAGGAAAAAGTCAGCGGGGGCCAAGTACGGTGAATACGGTGGTTGAGGCATGACAACGGTTTTATTTTTGGCCAAAAACTCACGCACAAGCATCGATGTGTGAGCTGGTGCGTTATCGTGGTGATTGTTTTTTCCACAATTCCGATCGTTTGAGCCGTATTGCTTCACGCAAACGTTGCATAACTTCCTTGTAGTATTCCTTATTAACCGTACGACCTGTTGGCAAGAACTCATGATGCACCACGCCATTATAATCGAAGGAAATAGTGAGTAAAACCTTCACATTTGATCGAACTTGGCGTGCATTTTCTCGGCCTTCTGTAAAGCGCTTGTACCACTTATAAACACTTTTTTGAGACAAAGTGGACCGAATGCCACAGTCAACATTTCAAGTGCCTTGGAGCACTTTATTCCGTTTTTAACTCAAAATTTAATACATATTCTTTGATCCTTTTTTTCGAATAGTAAAAAATCGAAGAGCACATCACAACACGACTAACCCTTTTATCTGTCAAAAACAAGCTGACAATCCAAAATATCTGATATTGCCAACATATATAACAGACATATGTACCAACATAACAGAAAAAAATGCGAAAATCGAACATACATAACTCACGAAATTTGAAAATAACGGTTATTTTTTGATCAGACCTCGTATATATATATATATCTTAGTCGAACCAATTCCGGTTGTCTTCTATGGTTTAAAAGACAAGGATGTCAAACTATGGCCGCATATTTTAAACGACATCTTACAAAAGTATAGTATAAATTCTTTAAAGCTAATATATTAGAAGAATTAATACGATTACATAATACAAATCCTAGAGATCTTCTAGAGGCGCTAACTATCTCATCGATATGTTGTATAAAGACAAACTACACAAGTACCAAATAAAATAGTAAATGTTTGATCAAATTAACACGTTCTAAGCTTTCCTGATTAAGACTGTAGTCGAATAATATAAGCTGATCCACGAGTAAAGGTAATAGATTTACACTTCAGGATGTTAAGCTGAAAGTTGTTCAGTTTACGACATTGAGAAGTACTTTCCATGTAGTTTTATAATAGGTCGAAATCCTTCAAAACAGACACTACTCGAAGCTATAAATTTCGTAATAACGTTGATAAACATAATAAATGGTAGTGGTCCAAAATTCGAATCTTGAGGAACACCCGAGGAAGCATTCATCGGACCCATAATAAAAAACATACTGACGCCTGTTTAAATACAAAAAATGTTATGAAAGATATGCCGAATCCAAACGAAATCAATTTAGACCGAATGAAAGAGTGATCAAGGTGACCAAAAGCGTTTGAAGCGGCCGAATATAATATATCAACTTGATTAGGCAAATCCAAAGCTTGAGGATATGAATTGAATACGGTAGAGGAATACTTCGGCAGAGTTAGATAAACTTCAATTAGCCCTTGTGGCATTTTTCCATTCCCAAAATGCCTTGCTGGAATTGCGAGTCATTTTCTACATTTCAGAAAAGGATTAATTATTTAGAGACCACCTAAACAATTTCTCCAACAGATGAGCTAATAGGGTTCTGCAGTTCTTGACCAAGGAAAGCAGGATTTTATAATGACCAAAGATATAATTATTCCTTAGTCCAGATATTGACAAATTTGCTGTACATAGCCATTGTAGGGACACATAAAAGCGTTACTAAAGTACTAGAAAATTTCTTAGAATCCAACAATAAACTGCTACCATTACAGAATTCCATTTGCCCTGGTGTATTCCATTTCCATGCCTTTCAAATGCCTTGGCGTAATTGCTAGTCATTCTCCACATTTTAGTAAAAGACGAAATATTAAGAAATAATCTAAACAACGATCCTTTAAATAAATCAATTTTCTCAGATGCTGACTTTATGTAGCAATTGATATGGAAGCTAAACAAAGTAGAGATATTAAGGTACCATGTGATCATATAGCATTAAGGATCTTTCCGATTTGAAAATCAAAAAAGTCTTTCTGATCGATCTATAACTGCCAACGTCACTCTATATTTGTTTCTGCAATATATTTAATATTATATATATATATATATATATCCGTGTATATATATATATATATATATATATCCGTGTATGTGTGTGTGTGTGTATTTGTGAATAAATCTCTTTCATAACAACTGTATTTTACTTCATACTATTCTGCATATTGACCGATATATGAATATGTTTCCAAGCATTTTTTGAACAACTCTCATAGATGTGGTACGATTGCAGTATTTTTTAAGAATTTAAAATTTCTTTTAACCATAAATAGTTGCTCAATTCTTGATGTTTTAATTAAAGTATTATATCTTTAAAGAGTTAATTAATATTTTATATTGATTCACAAAATATTACCAATTAGTATGCAATCCATAATAATGTCGTTAGAACCTAGTGTATATATAAATGCATCCTGTGTTCCCTACTAGTAAATTTAACTGTGTGAGCATGTAGTTGCCAAAATATTATGAATATGAGATATCGTCATAATTCACTACCGACGATTGGAGCCACGGTAGGGTCACATGGAATAAAAGCCAAATTGTAATACGACCATCTTAACGTTCAGGGTTAGAGGGTAAGGTATACGTGTATACTGAACAAGAACCAAGGATAGAATAGGGGATTGGTGTGGAGTATGAGGTGGGTAGCTCGAAAGGTGGCCACATGCTAAGGGTAGTAGTTGCTTACTGCTTCTAATCAATAGATTCATATACGACCGTATCAGCATGCACACACATTGCTGATGCCGCTACACGTACAGGAAGAGGACGAGGTTAGAGAGTCTGGACCCAGGAAACAGGAAGGACCAGAGAGGAGTAGGTTCGAATAAGGAATTGATTGCACAGTACTAGTACATACGTACACGTACACAGTATGCGGAACGAAGGCACACCAACAGAAAGCACAAGAGAAACTCTCCGATTCTCTCTTCTCTCTAACATAGCGAACATACTGAATATGTACGACTGCTTGGGGGTTACTCAACATTCGAATTCTCTTTTGTGTGGACCTCTATTTGAGTCGCTCGGTCGCAGGATGGCACGTCTCTCCTCCATTCTCGGACACATCTTAGAATATGTTAAATGATTACGTAGATTATATAGGATTCTATCCAGAAATGCTAATTTCGGGTGATGTCCCAGCGCGGTAATGTCAGCTGTTGATTAGGATGGATGACGACGGACGAATTAAATTAAAAGTGTTGTATACTTTATTATTAATTGATTAAGTACTTTATAAGCGCCTTAATAAAAATAATATTTAATGAAATAGAGAGGTGGTTGAGGTACAAAGTTCAGTCTTACCTTTTTATCCTTTCTAAGCAAATTTTTCAAATTGCCTAGTCATAATTTTATGATCTTAAGACGTAGTAAAAAATTCGTTATACTAAAAAACATCAAATTGTTTTTATGTTGTTTCTACATTAGCTCCTATTTAATTCATTTTAGTGAGAGTTCTATTTATATTACGGTTATATAAAAAGTTTAATTTATATCTGAAATTAATATGAGATGTCTATTACTACTTTATAAAAATCTTGCCGAAACGGTATTATACAGAGTGGAAACGATAAGTAAAACAGCTATTAAAATCTACGACATTTTATTCTGTCGAAACTTTTCAAATACAATCCTGTGTTCAGATTAAATCTAAATAAATAGAAATTATATGTTGTTGATTCAAGAACAGATATTTATTTGTTCACTTTGACAAAAGCTTCAAAATGTAATGTAAGGGTTGTAAATTATCTACAAGTGTGTTTATATATCTGCGTGTTTACGTGAAAAATTTTATAAACATGTATTCATTTACTTGTTAGGCATAAAAATCTCGAGAGATTTTTTATGTATCAGCTGTTCTGTTGTCTTTATACTTATAAAGACTCTGATCTTTGCAATATCATGAAATAAGTACTTTATAAAGTTTGTAACTTCTTTAAAGATTGTAAACAAAAGTTGCGCACTTCACGATAATAATGGGCAGTTGCACCATCATACGTAAGCCATGTACAAGATCGAATTTCTAGAGGAACATCATCTAGATCATAACCTACCTTTCTCCCACCCGCGAGGACCCAAAATAAGTACCCGAGAGCTACGGGAGAGGTCACAGGTGCTCAGGTATTTATTTTGGATTTTCATTTACAATATCCAAAATTTTTTCCTCCGCATGTAGTATCTTACATAGTCTTTCGCGATCACGGTTTTCAATACTTCGATGCAATGTACCGGTATTTCTTAATCTGTACACCATCAGTAAGATAAAATTACTCAAAAGACATTTTCGGTTCAGAAACCGAAAACCGTATATATACAATATATATACATAAGTTCTGTCTGTTGCAGAATAATTCAAGAATTTTTTAATCATCCATTTCTGTTGTAATATGGACCGAGAAAAACATTGTTCGTCGGAAAAAAGAGCAATTATACTCGATCTACTTAATAGAGGCTAAAGCTACAAGTTTATACAACACACGCTTTCATGTTCTGTGAAAACGATTGCAAATGCTAAGAACTGGAGAAAAGTAAAAGAAAAGCGTGGTGGAAAAAGGAAAATTAACCGTAGAGCAAACGTATAAAGTTCTCTCTGTTGCAGAATAATTCAACAATTTTTTAATCATCCGTCTCTGTTGTAATATGAGCCGAGCAAAACATTGTTCGTCGGAAAAAAGAGCAATTATACTCGATCTACTTAATAGAAGCAAAAACTACAAGTTTATACAAAATACGCTCTAATGTTATGCAAAACCGATTGCAAATGCTAAGAACTGGAGAAATATGAAAGGAAATCGTGATGGAAGAAGAATAACTAGCCCCAAAGAAAGCAGAAACATTATAACTTGTGCAAAGAAGACACCGTTCATAAGTTCGACTGCAATTAAAAATGAGTTACACATTTGTATAAGCACCTCTACTATTAGTTGAAGATTGATTCAAGAAAAGTTGCATGTAAGAAGGCCTAGAAAGGTACCATTATTAAATAAAAGGCAAATACAAAGTAGATTGTCCTTTGTTCATGAATATGTACAATGAGACGGAAAAAGTGGCGTAATATATTGTGATAATCGATGAATCGAAAATAGTTTTATTTAATTCCGGTGCACACCAATAGCACCAAGCACGTACGAAGACCACCATTGACAACATTTCAACCCCAGTATTCTAAAAAAACGGCAAAACTGGAAGGCTTAAGCATCATGCTGTGAGTGTGTTTTTCGTGATATGGCGTAGGCCCTTTACACAAGGTAGAAGACATAATGAATGCTGATGTCTATGTGAACATATTACAGGCTGTGCTTCTAAAATATGCAGAGGAATAACCTCCACTATGATAGTTGTATGTACAGGATAACGATCCGAGGCATGTTTGTCGTAAAGCGAAAGCTTAGTTTCGAGATAATAACGTTCGCTTTTTGAGTTGGCCGGCACAATCGCCAGGCTTAAACCCCATTGAAACTTTATGGGTGGATTTGAAAAAGGCTATATCTGTTGCTAAGCTGTAAGACATTGACGATTTTTGGAGAATATGCCAAGCTGAATGGCAATCAATTTCAGAGACATGTAGGCAATTGGTGAACTTGTTGCCCCACAGGTGTCAAGAGGTAATATACAATAAAGATCAAGCAACAAAATATTAAGTGTTTCAATCCAATTAACTAAGTAAAAATGACATTTGATTAGTATTTTGGCGTGACTGCTATTTCAGTGCACAACTATTTTGTTCGTCCTGGGATATAAACAGCTTTATTTTCCCTTTGGTATTAATAAACCCATTTATTTACTGTTATAGTTATGTAACATGTTGGAATAAAGAGTTCAATAAATTTTAATATCTCTTATTTAACGTATAAATTGACATTTCAGCAAATTTAAGACCACAGCTATTTTCGTGCACATGACTGTATATATTACATATGTATTTTATTTTTTAATTTTTTTCGTATATTAGAAATGTAATATATTACTAAGAGAAGATATACGAAGTTCAAAATTATATTATTTTTCTATTCGTTATTTAAGTGTAACTGAGAATGATTAGATATGTCATAGATTACATGTCCCAGCTATTTCTGTCTAAAATGTTTTTCAGTAATCGTGTCACATCTCTCAATTATAACAGTATAGGAACGCTGCTTGAATTGTAATGTCAAACCTTGATAGTTGTACAGTACACTGTAACAAGTTAAAATAGAAAAATATACTATGTATGGACGATTTAATAGTGCATATAAATTAATAATTTTATTCATTGCCCAACGGAATTTGCAAAATTCAAATTGAAGGACAAATAACATAAAAAATTTATCTATAAACAAGAAGAATATATAAAGAAATCATATCGTATATTAAAGTATTGTATTTAACAGCGGTTTTCTTTCTTTAGACATCTTTACAATGAAAATAAATGTTCGGTTTGTCAGATGTTTCGTGCTTTGTGAGAAATTTATGGTTAAAATGATCGACTAATTTATTTATCATTTAATCAATAAATTTGAACAAATTGGCTCAGTACCAGATTAGTCAACACCTGTGGGTCACCGGGCCACCCGATCAGAAGAAAACGTAGCTGTTGTAAACCAGAAGTGTAAGATGTAAACATTATTATTATTTATTATTTTATTACATGCTGTTCTTATAAAACCGGCCTTTCTAAGGCGAGTGCGTGGAGAATCGCGATCACGCAATTTGAAGTCGATCCACATTTTTCAAAGAAATCGTCTTCGGGGAGCATTTCTCCTTAAATGGAGTAATAAAATAAAAAATATCTCTTTACCCTCAGAAATTCATCATTCGCTATAGTTTTATGAATTCCAAGTATGATCCACCTTCATTTCTTTAAGATAACGGAAATCGCGGTACAATTTATAAGTAAGCTGTAAGGGATATACTAACAGAATATCGTTAGTCAGAATTGATAAACGATATATTTATTCTTTTTAATGTTGAAAAATATCGTGCAGTCTCTGCAGTTACAATCGGCAAAGATATATACGAGGGTAGTTTGACAAGTAGTGAGAATGGAAAAGAAAAACGAATTTTTTAAATACAAAATAATTTTTATTTTTCAATATATTCTCCTAAAAGAGCAATACTTTTATTCCAACGGTGCTCCAATGCCCTTATGCCATCTCTAAAATGCGATTCCGGAAGGCTTGCAAAATACTCATTTACGAAGATGATAAGCTCGTCGTTAGACGAAAATTTCTTTACACCTAGTGCCGTTTTCAATTTTGAAAAAACGTGGAAGTCGGAAGGGGTTAGATCCGGCGAATAAGGCACATGCGGTACTAATTGGAAATGCAACTCGTGGATTTTGGACATCACAACTGTGCTGGTATGCGAGGGAGCGTTGTCTTGGTGAAACGGAGTCTTTTCCTTTGCCACTCCTGGCCGTTTAGCACGAATCTCAACATTTAATTTTTGTAGAAGTTCTGCATAATATTGTCCGTTTATTGTGGCACCTTTCTGAAGGTAATCAATGAGCAAAATGCCCTCTGAATCCAAAAAATTGATGCCATCACCTTGTTTGCCGATAAAGTGGTTTTCGCTTTCTTTGCAGGTGCAGAACCACGTTCTAACCATTGTTTCGACTGTTGTTTAGTTTCGGGTGTACTGTAGTGCATCCAAGTTTCATGGCAAGTAACAAATCGCCTACAACAGTCAACCGGATTAAACTTATCAAGGTCCAAACACTTATTGGAAATGCGCAAACGAGTGAACTTTTGATCAGTCGTAAGCAATCGCGGCACCCATTTTGCCGAAAGCTTGGAAAGGCCCAATTCTTTCGTTAAAATGTGGTGTACGCGTTCTGTTGAAATATTTACCATGTCTGCTATCTCTTTCATTTTGAGTCGTCGATCTTGCGTAATAATATTATGGATTTTTATAATCATTTCCTTAGAAGTCACGATTTTGGGTGCTTCAGAGCGCGCTTCATCAACACAGCTTGTTCTACCACGTTTAAATTCATTTACCCATCTACTTATTGCGGCGGCTGATGGAGCAGATTCACCTAATGTTTCCCGTAACTCATCTTTTATTTAGGTAGCTTTCATACCCTTAATTACGAAGTATTTAATCACCACACGGTACTCTGCTTTTTCCATTGTAACAAAACGACGCGTTGCTTCTTTTTCAATCAGCTGTCAAAAATAAACTAATCAACCGATTTATCTAAATATCGGAATGTAAACATATAAATAGGCAACCTAAATTACAGTGCATTTGTTTTACCAATTAGAGCGCCACCTATGTGTCATTCTCACTACTTGTCCAGCTATCCTCGTACAAAAATAAGCAATCGATCTTAAACGGAACGCGCTTATTGAAAAATTCTTTACTTACAACAGCTTTACACATTAATTTTATAAAATATTTCTCCTTACATACATTATTACGAAAATGAAAAGCAAATCAAAGGGTCATTATCTGCACAAGGCGATGGGAACTTATAGTATAGGATTCTCTACATAATCTTGTTATCTGTATTAAATAATAAAATCTTTTACTATTTTTTTAAATCCATTTCAAACTTACATTTCCTTTAGACTACATTTATGTCTTACAAGGCAGGATGCCAAAGCAGAACTTTCATCAAATATACTTTTATGAATTTGAACTCAGCCGCAGTGCAACTCGAACTGCTTAAATTATTAATGAAATTTGGGGTGAAGGAAGTGCTGATGAAGCGTTAGTTTCAAAAATTCTTTTGTGGCGAATTCAACCTTGCAGATAAGGAATAAGGTTGGGGAAGTATTTTCGCCCTTATCAATAGTGATTATCGAAATTGATTTGCCAAAAAATTGTTGCACAAATAGCCCCACTGCAGTTTCAGTGCAGTAGTTGAGTCCTGAAGATGTCCCATACAAATGGGTACGAAACGTAGGCAAATATACAAGTGACGCGGTTCCAGCCCAGAAGCAAATAGCATCGATGGATTAGTTTCCCAAATTCAAGCTCAAGTATCTCATTGATTTCAGTGTCGCTATTTTACTTTCGTAGTTTGTAACAATTCCAAATTTAACGATTTCATTATAATGTTGTACCTATTTTTTTCATTTCATTTTGATATTTTAATAAATTGTATTATAATAACACTGTCGTATTATTTCATGTCTGATAACTATCGCTAAAAATTATGAACACTACTTTAAAATGCACTACTTTTAAATGCGGCCCGCTAACGTATTTGCACATTAAAGTTTGGCACACAACATGTCAAACGTTGCCCACACCTGCCTTAAATCAACACATCCGATATAACATAAATTAGCAACGTATAATAGTATGATTCATAGATTGATCTATTTGAAAAAGGAATTAAATATAATAAAACAGATTGTAAATAATAACGGTTATAATCCCCAAATAGTAGATAATATTTTTTCAAAAAAATAATTTGTCAATGAATATACATTGGATCTTCAGATATTAAACTGGCAAAATTTTTTCTAAGAAAATAAAATTTACAAGAAGCATTCCCAAATTAATAACAGTCTTTTAAAATATATTAAAAATAATAAGGACAAAATAGATGAAAGTCAAGAGCCTATAAGATAATATGTGGTACATATCCCATGTGTTTATGTTGAAGAAACAAAAAAACCTTTTGACAAACGTTTATTAGAATATAGAAATCATACGTACACAAAAGAAACGGATTCTTCTAATCATTGAAATAATGATAACTATGTCAGATTTTGAATATAATATAATGCATAGAAAGAGCGCAAAGGGATAAACAAAACATATTGAAATTTTTAGAAATTAACATACTAAAAGAATCGAACAATATAATAAATAGTAGATAAATGATTCATCGTTACTAAATTTGTTTGTGTAATAAAAAAATCTAATAGCCCTGAAGATAGTGTTTTCCCTCATATTTTTAATCTATTGCCAGTGTGTAAAACTTAAAAATGTTGCAATGTAAATTAGAATTCAGTTTGCTTCAAACATCTGAAGAAGTATCAGTATTAGTAAATAAAGTAAATGAAAACTTTAAGAATCTATTTATTAATATTAGTTATTAATTCATTTTTCATTCGATAGCTTTAAATCAAAAACAAAATATATATATATATATATATATATATATATATATATATATATATATATATATATATATTTGTGCTACATATGTTATGACATTATTTTTAATATTATTACTTATTAATATTAATGTTAATCTAAATTTCATTCAAGAACGTTGAATTCGCGACATATAAATAAACTGTGTACCTCCTTGTATATTCTCACAATAAAACGGCTAAAAGAATAAATGATTATATTTATCACGCTAATGAAACCTTTGCTAATACGTCAGAAACAGACGCTATATTTATTACATTAATGCTAATTTACTATTTATCACTGCTTAATTAACCAGCGACATTTTATTCTAGAAATTTCTTCCCGAGTGAAATTCGAACTCGCTGTTTTCTCCCCAAACGAATGATGTTAACGAAACAGATGCTATAGTGAAGTCAAACATTTTTAAATTCTAAATATATTTTTTTAATGTAACATACTTACATTAATTGATATTAATGTTAATATATGATGTTTTATTCTAAAAAATTGTTCCCAAGTGAAATTTTATCCACCATTATGATGGATGCCCTAGAGCCCTAAGCTATCACAGTGAAGTAGTTAGCAACTTTTGAAAATAAGTGTCTTTTTAAGCTATTCAAATATTAAGAACGTATCCCTGTAAATTTATAGTCTTTTTTATATACAAAATACAATATTTTTTGCGCGACATACATGATTTAGTATTAATGCTGGTCTACTATTAATTATTAAATAATTGACTTTCGTTGTATGTATAATACATAGATCACACAATAGCAGAGTATTCCTAAAAAAATCAGTTCAATTAACGTTATAAACATTAATTCTAATGCTATATACACAGTCTGTCGCAGAGAAAACGGAACTTTTTTAAAATAGTAATTCTTAGTGACGCCATCTATTAAAAAAATATGCGTCGGTAAGGTGGATCTTTCACCAATGTTATGTCAAAATATCATGACATTTGTATCGTTAGAAGCAGAGAAATTGCACATAAAATAACACTATGTATTTGGCATTGGTCGAAAAATGAATTTTGAACAAAGAGCAAATATCAAGTTCTGTTTTAAACGGTGTAAATTGTTTACTGAAACGTTTAGTTTGATGAAAAAAACAAAATTTCAGGTGGAATGAAGGATTAGATAGCGCAGCGTTAACTGTCAAATTTCAAAGCGCTACGTTAAGTTTCTTTGTGCCGCGAATTTTTAATTTTATCAAGTCATGTATCCTGGTGACGGGGGATTATGTTGAGAAATAAACACACTTTCAAACCTTAAAGCGGATTTTTGAATCCATCCTTGTATATGCGTACTTTGGGCTCACAAAAGAAAAGAAAACAATAATATAGATGCAACTTAGAATCTGGCCTATAAGACGTACACTTCTATCTTACGGAAGTAATTCTCAGCCATTGATTTATATAAAACACGAAAATAAAAAAAATTAAATCATCACAATCCAACCGAACTAGAAAAATTATTAATTCATAAAATTGTCAGCTGCTTTATTTCAAAAATAAAGTTAATATTTTCAACGTCACCAACTTTATATTAAAATCATATACTACTACAAATAGAAATTTAATTAAAGCCACGGTCTCTGTTTCTTTCAACTTCTTTCTTGCAGTAATAAGTAGTACTCAAAAGTACTGCTTCATACTATGCTTAAATCGTTATTTTAGATTAAACTTTAAAAATATAATCCACAGTTTGTGAAATTTTAATTCTTTAACAATTTGTTTCTATGATTTTACTTCGCAACTCATTTCTTTCCGGTTATTTAGAAAAATAAGCATTTATCACAAACAATTTAATAATGACCGGTTTCATGTGCATTTTTTATAATACCTACTTTTAATTGAAATAAGCAAAATTTCTTAATGAAATATAAATGCGAAGTACTTATCTGTGGAAGTTTAATGTGTAACGTGTTTTGCACGTGTCGCCCTTTGCCTTCACGCAATGGAACAAGCTAATACTAATGGCGATTATGTGCATTGTTGACCTTGAGTGTACATGTTAGCAATATCATTTATTTTTATTATTTTCTTGATTAAAACATTTTGTATTTATATGCTTTTGTCCGATGTCCTGGCTTTCAATTATTGTTTTCATTAAATGATTAAAGGATATCTTGAGAAATGACGAAATATATGGACGTAAGCTTTTTTTATAGGTTTCGTTTATCACGCAAAAAATTTTGCGGACAATTTGTCAAGTTCTCAAGGAAATGTATTAGTTCAATTTTCTTAATGAAATCATAAATGTAGAAGTCAGCGAAGTCAACAAAGGCTGGAAATATTTTATGTCAATTACAAGCCAATAAAGTTGTATATTAATGTTAGCCACCAAGACTATTACATTTATCAAATATACACCATTAAACAATTGGGATATGTACTTACAAATGCAATGCAGTCATCGCAATTACGTGACAAGTGTGAAAAATTGAAACACTAAATATTTAAAGAAAATTGTTTTATAGTATGTTGCATATAAAATATAGGGTGAGGAATGAGACAACAATTAGCAACCTTTCTCGAAAAAGCTTAGCATTATATCCTAATTTCGCAACTATTTGATATTTATTTAGTTGTAGTATACGATTGACAATTCGGCTTCAGACTTTTTAGCGTTTGATTTGATATGAAATTTCAAGTGCCCACTCTTGAAACTGATTTGTATTAGACTAAAACAGTACGTTTATAATTTGTAAACTGCTTTAATTGTTATTATAGCAGAAAATTAGAAAATATATATTGAGAGAAAACAATAATGATAACAAAACAGAATGATTATTTTTCAAATGCGTAAATATTAATAAATACCTAATATTAAACACAGTATAGGAAAAGATTGACTTTTAGCAAGTTCTAATAATACTAACAAACAAGACAAAAATTTAATTAATGATGTTACGTGGGATGTCTTTTAAATTTTGCATAGTGGGACATAAGGGGCGGCACTAATCAAATGTCAGTACTAAAAATTAACCTCCTTCTTTAGTTAACCTAAAACCAAAATTTCAGGGCGATATGTGTAGTGTTGTACCTACAACGAATTGTCAAAGTTGACAAATTAGTTGAAAAATGGAATTAAACGGAGAACATTTTTGCGAAATAATTTTTTATAATTTTCGAAGACAATTATCTCAACAAGAATCCCTCGCTGAGTTGATTTCTGTTTTCGGCAATGAAGCACCAAATCAGTCAACAATATCTCTTTGGTAGAGAATGCAAACGTGGACGGATTGTCTTAGCGACTATCCAAGAGCAGGTTCACCAAAAACAGCAGTCACTCAAGATAAGTCGATGCTGATGCAATTTTTTGTTGGTATGGAGAATTTGAACGTGGACGAATTAGTTTTAGCGACGATCCAAAGTTCACCAAAAATGACAGTCACTCAGGAAAACGTCAATGCTGTGCGCAAGATCATCAACGAAGAATCATTCTATTATTAATAACACCCTATCAACTACATATGTTTCACCGTATCACGGATCGACATGTGACATATGTGACCAGATTGAAGCATTACTGGGGACTTCAAAGACCTCATTTCAAAAAATTTTGAATAGAGAATTGTATGTAAAAAAAAAATTAGTTTCCCGGTGGATACCGCATCTGTTAACCGAAGAACAGAAAGCAGGGTGAATTGGTGTCAAAAATTTCTAGATCGCTTCAACGCTGGAAACTAAAAAGTGTACAACATTGTCGGTGGTACTGAATCTTGGATTTATTCATACGAGCCAGAAAATAAACGCCCGTCGTCTGTTTGGGCGTTCCAAGGTGAAGAAAAGTCGACAAAAGTTATCCGCTCTCGAAATGTCTCCAAAGAGATGGTCGAGACACTTGTCTCGAAAGCAGACAAATACTGGAGATCCTATCTAAAAACTTATAAATATCAGATGAAACATAGAAACGGTCCTTGAAATGTCATTGCTTTTATTATTATTAATTATATTATATTATTACATATACGTAATGTATTTATATTGACGTACTATTAGAACTGTTTTAAACAAATAAATAAAATTACATGTGTTTTCTAAACAAATATCTTATCTACAGACATAAAAAGAAGAATTTTAATACATGGATTATGTAACAATACTACTAATTTATTTACTTTTCTGTTCTATTTCACTTTCACGTATTGTACTACTGCATTTGAAATTCTGTTGTAAATAGGCGCCGGTTTCATATTTCACACATGTATTCAAATTTAATTTTACTGCGTAAAATTGCGGCTATATTAGATAACATTAACATGGATGCTTCGAAAAACTTTTTCTTTATTGTATTTTACTAGCTTTTTATGGCGATTTGATGCAAAAGTCGTTTTCCAGATGTTATAGACAGAACCCTGGCCCGACTACAATGTCAGACGAAAGTGCTTTAACTTTTTAATCAGAAATTCAGATCTAATTTTCTGAACTACTTATTTTATATTTCACATTATGTGGCCATTGGCGATAATAGTTGTTGAACGAAGACTAAGCCTACCTGATGAGTCTTAATATAAACGAAACCGCCGTTGCATTCATGTTGTCGTTTAGCAACTCTACTTTTTTCTTATATGTATACAATCATGCTCAGATGTATTAGACATCCCAGGTAAAAACCCTTATTCTCGGTATTATCCAAGTCTTACGGAAATTAACCGTAAAAATAGTTAATGGTATTTACAGAAATGCGTTTTTGAATACCCTAGTTAATCCCCTATTGAAAAGAATAGGTGGAAAGGGGAAATTGTGGATTTTAGAAATTTAGTGTCATTCTAGCAGTGTATGAGCAACGTCGTTTGTGAGTTTGTGGTAGAGATCAATTAGATTATCCTATTTTTTCACGTTGTGTCAATTATTTGTTGAAGAAAAATGCCTAAAACACACGAGTTGTCGGTAGGGGAACGCGCCCAAATAGTGCTACTGCATTCCCAGAAGTTATCAATAGCTACAATTGCAAAAAAAAATGTTCGCGATGTGCAGTCCGTACAACCATTAGTCGCTATCAGGAGAGTGGGTCGTTTGTTAACAGACCAAAAAGTGGCAGAAAACCCTGTACCTCGATTAGAGAAGACAGAATTTTACAAAGACTGGCTCTCAGTGATAGGAAAAAATCGTCGAAACAGCTCGCCAGTGAGCTAAAACAGCGTTATCGCGTAACAGTTTCTGCGCAAACAGTGAGAAGGCGTCTCCAGCGTGCTGGTTTACGAGGGTATAAAGCGCGACGTAAACCGCTTTTAACTGACGCTCATAAAAAGAAGCGGTATTTATGGGCCAAACAACATGAAAATTGGACAATCGAGAAGTGGTCGAAGATACTTTGGTCTGATGAATCGAATATCGAGGTATGTAAGTACATCTTCATGACTAATATTCTTATCGTTGTATGCAATTCAGTCTACATGTAACATTAAACAAAATTAATCCTGTCTAAGTGCTAACTTTCTTCTTTTGCCTGGCAGCTTTCGGGACTACCTGGGACGCTATACGTTCGGCGTAGGCAAGGGGAAGCTTATGAACCACAATGTATCATTCCCACAGTAAAATTTGGAGGTGGTAGTATCATGGTTTGGGATTGTATGTCTGCATACGGTGTTGGAGAAGTGTACCTGTGCGATGGATGGATGAATAGCCAACGTTATTTAGCCATGTTGGAGGAAGTATTAGAACCGTCTGTGCTAAAACTATTCGACCAGGATGTTCCACAATACATTTTTCAGCAAGCTGTAACGCGTTGGTTCGAGGAAAACACAGTGGAGGTATTGGATTGGCCGCCACAAAGTTCCGATTTGTCGCTCATTGAAAATTTGTGGCGTATCTTAAAAACTAAGATCACGGAACATAAATGCCTGTCAAAAGCAGAATTATCAACAAAAATTCGCGAAATATGGGCTGCAATACCACCGGCAGAATGTTACAATTTAATAGCAAGTATGCCTCGACGTGTGCGAGCTGTCATTAAGGCCAAGGGCGGAGCGACAAAATATTGATAAATTGTACTATATTACTAAATAACACTTTGTACATAATTTTCACAACAGTTTTATTTTCCTCACCTCTCTTTTGACTAAACTATATAAACTATATATGTATGTATGTACATAAACTCGTAAGGTGTCTAATACATTTGAGCATGGTTGTATATATTAATGGATTAGCCGGTCTGAATGTCAACATCAACAGTCCGATTGACTTTTTGCTAAGTGTAAATATATTTTTTACTATAAGTAGGACGTATCGATCTAACATCAAATACACTTGTAATAGAAAATAAGTTTAGTTGGATCTTAGTAAGCTCTATATGTAACAATTCACAGTGAAATTAATAACAACTTGAAATTTTAATAAAATTTTAGTTATTCCAGAGCAAGTGGCTAAAGTCTAGGAGATTGAAGAATGGCAAGCAACCCGTGGGCAGAGCACGATGCATTTTCGGTACCATTCTAAGGTTTGAGTCTATTAAAAAGCTAGAAGTTTCTAAAACATGGACTCATAAGGGCTTTTATTTACTTAAACATAAATTGTAACCTAACAATGAAAATAAAACTATTCTATATTTATGAATGCTCAAACAATTTATTTTTTGCCGCATCGTGGTGTAATTAACGAATACACTCAAGAATGGCTTTTAAATATCCTTTTCGAGCAGTTTTTATTGCGATAACCACTTCTACCAACATAGAGAATATGTGTAGCCAGATTCTAATAAACCTCTAAAAACGATT
Organism: Dermolepida albohirtum; assembly: GCA_031893035.1. Classification (NCBI taxonomy): domain Eukaryota; kingdom Metazoa; phylum Arthropoda; class Insecta; order Coleoptera; family Scarabaeidae; genus Dermolepida; species Dermolepida albohirtum. The sequence goes on from JAVIWB010002569.1 coordinate 116,259, forward strand.
TTTACAAAGGGTTGTTTTGAGATTTTAGCCGTTAGATCCAATTTATAAATATTAATTTAATACCGTTACCCACCGAACTACGTCCATTAGGATCCTTTCTTTCTATAAAATATCTCCATCAGTTAGTAATTGACGACCACTTGATAAGAACAGACAGTGTAGCGCATGCTATAAACTTATGACATGGTTTAATTTTTTTTTTTGTTGAGAAAACGAACTTCATCTGAACTCAAGGTATTGGAAATACTTTGGGGAAAACAATCTAGAAAATTTAACTATTGGAATGAATAGAATCCGCTGCAAGTTATTTTAATCTTTAAAATCAATTCTCACATTTCTTATTATAAGTCAAAGCGAGCATTTCTAAAAATTATGTCAGACGTTCGATCCCACAAGTTTATTAGGAGTTTCCATTAATGTCGCCAAAATTATTCTACAATCATTATGGCAAGAAAAAATAGGTTTTGACAGTCCTATTCTAAGAATCGTACAACATAACCGAAAATACTTGTCTCGCTTTAATAAACAATTCCCCGGAGGACAATTTGTGATAGATCTGTCCAGCTCTCATTTCTTAGGCGGAAGAAATTTTAAATTCCAGGACTTGCTTCCCATGTCGAAATATCTCCATGACTTGGAATCTTAATGCTTTCACGCTTCCTTATCGGAAGAAGCTCACTCCTATTTCTGAACCAAGGATGAAGTATACACCAATTGACCAACTTATTAATTTCCAAAGGGTACAATTGCAGCCACATTTTTGATGACGGTGAATATATAATTATTTGTACAAACTATAACGCACAAGAAATCGTAGTAAAAGACGAGTCTTCAACCTCAATGCAAGATAACAAACCTCCGCAAACGAACGATGGAGAAGAGTGATCGAACTATATTAGGCCGACGAGTCATGGGTCTTATAAACGTGCAGTGTCCAAACTTTAACCATTTCCCACAAATCTAAAGGATAATAAGCGTTCTAGTGATAAAATATTTACATACTTATAGTTCAAGTATGTAATATTAATTACATATTAAACGTAGGTCATTTTAATATTTACGGAAATTGTCAGTTTGCACGTATGTAATTCTATGACACTACTGAGAGAGAACATAAGAGTAATACTTAAATAATGTCAATACAATTGTAATTATTATCTCTGTATATCTTTTTTTTAAATAAATGAAGTTTGTAAATGTGTAAGTGTGCATATATCAGAATCAACGAATGAAATTTCAATTAAAAAAGTAACAAATATAATTAAAGAGGTAAATGAAACTGAATTGGTCACATTCTAAAGAAGGACAATGACGACATAACTAAATAGGACATAAATAAATGGAATACTTTTGGAGTTAAGTATAAAAAAGAACTAGAGAAATAATGCGGCAGTACGCTTATTTCATTGTATAATTATAACAGCCGAATATTAAACATTTATAACAAAGCAAAGCTAAAATTTATCTCATAGTTTGAAAGAGTAATTTACTTTACATACTGTACTGTACCTTACAGTTAAAGTTAGCTTGCAACACAACGCTTATTTCGTAAAAAATTAAGGCTTGGGCTACATTCCCAAGTTTCTAACAGAAAAGCCCTTTTATTATGGAAACCAATTTGAGAGCAACGGGTTCAACTTTAAAACATGCCTCGTGGTGTTCGAACACCAGAGAATATCTGCTCAATAAAGCAAGTCATTACACAATCTCAGCATAGCATAAAAAACAACGGTTAGCATTTGAAGGATACCATTTTCACACCAAATAGTGGTATATGACAAGGGGTGGAAATAAAAAACCAAATTATTTTTCTTTTTCAATATATTCATCTGCAAGACGGATACATTTTTCACATCTTTCAATTAATTTATTTATACCCTCATAAAAAAATGATTTCTCTTTATCTGCAAAATACGCCGAAACTGCCTCCTTGACTTCATCATCGGCAGTAAATTTTTTACCCCGCAGCTCTTTTTTCATTTTCGGAAACAGGTAATAATCACTCGGGGCCAGGTCTGGGCTGTAGGGTGGCTGATTCACAATTTCGAAGCCCACCTTATGCAGGGCAGCTAACGCAACGCGGCTCTTGTGGACGGGCGCATTGTCGTGCAAAAGCAGAACACCTTTTGTCAATTTTCCCCGTCTTTTCTCTTTAATGGCTTCTTTTAGTCGCTCTAATATTGAAGCGTAATATTCTCCGGTTATAGAAACACCTTTATCTTTATAATCAATCAACAATATTCCTTCCGAGTCCCAAAATACCGTTGCCATTAATTTCCCAGCTGATTGTGACACTTTAAATTTCTTGGGAGGTGCTGTGCCCTTTTTATGCCACTGCATGGAGTCTTGTTTGGACTCAGGTTCATAATGATGAACCCAAGTTTCGTCTCCAGTAACAATTCCACTCAATACACCATCCTTGTCTTCATTACAGAGGTCCAAAAATGCACGCGAACACTCTACGCGCTGTTGTTTTTGCGGCGGCGTGAGCATTCTCGGCACCCATCTTGCGCTGACCTTAGACATGCCGACATGGTCGTGTATGATTTTAAAAATTGTTGTATCGGATACTCCAACCATTTCTGCGAGTTGTTTCTTCTTTAGTCGAGCATCTTCGAGTACAATTTGTTCAACTTTTTGGATAAGTGCTGGCGTGGTCACCTCAATGCTCCTACCCGGCCCCGGGTCGTCTTCAAGGGATTCCCTTCCTTGTTTAAATAAACTATGCCACTTGTACACCATGGTTTTTCCTGGACAAGAGTCGCCGTAAACCAATGACATCTCATTCATTATGGTCGCGACTGATTTTGCTTGCCTGGTAAGGAACTTTATAACGGCACGATATTCGATTTTTTCCATATTTCATTTTTCACTCCTGATTATGTTACTTGGTTGACGATAGCTCAAAGACTAACTGTCTAATAACAATGAAACTTCGTATTTATACTAATCATGAGTCGCTGCACAGGCCACGCCCCCAATGCGCCTACTCACCCCTCTACAACCCGCTCATTCCGCGAATATAAAAACGCTCCCTCGTATGTACGTAAAGCATATAGCAAACTTTCAAACTGCTAAATATATTTTTGAACAGTCTCTAGAATTACTTTGTTATGTACTTTTAATACTCGGGAACTATTTCTGTCACACTCTGTATTAGTGTTAATTATTAAATCACTGTTACAAAATTTCCATTTCTTGTACACGTGATAAAATTTTAATTGCAAAAATGATCGCTTACCTAATTGTATTGAACCCATAATCTGAGAACTTTGAATTTTTTTATACGTTATCTCTCCACCAACCCCAACTCTTCGATGACCAATTTTTCTTTCCCTTTCTTTCTCCCTCTCAGCCTTACTCTTATGAGAAACCACGGGTGTTTTTGGTGGTGCACCCGCATTTTGTGGAAGAACCTATAATAAAAATTATTACATAAGTGAATTGTAAAATTACACAACGTATTTGGCACGAATGGCAATCAAGGTAAAAATTTCCCTTTCAATCAATAGTTATTTCATAATTGCCGAAAAATATTCGACGTATTTTATTATTTACTTGAAAATATTCGACAGATAAGCTTTATGACACTTATAATCTCTAAATTTTAAATTGACAAATATGAAATAATCCATTTTAATATTGAGACTAATTGCTTTTAAGCAGCAAAATTGGTTCACACGCAACCTTTATTTAATATCGATAAAATTTAGTTACAAGATAATAACATTGTTTATATATACCTACATTCGCATAGTATTCTAATTTCTATGATTCATTAAAAGTTACATTTGAGTGTATACTATATCACAAAAAAACGAATAACATAATAAAATTACATATTTTTAATCTTCGAATAACCAAGTTTGTGATAGCTCTGTCCAGATTAAAAATTATGGTTTACACCGGTGTCTGCCAAAAGACATATGGGACATTTATATACAAAGGATACTAGGAAAGTTTTGCTTCGTTTATTTAATTTTTCAAAGTAATTTCCTCTACACTCAATACACCTCTCCATCCTCCGAAACCAATCTTTAAACCAGTTCTGCCAAGTTTCAGTAGGGAGTAAAGCACACTCGTTGTCCCAAGCCCGTGTAAAAAATGCACCTGCAGATTAGAAAGTATATGCCTTCGTGATTTTCTTTGTATTAGTCACGCAGATACTCAAAAGTGCACTTTGAGCATTTACTACTAATTAGGTGTAGAGACCAAGGTATTATTATACGCTTACAATGCATAAATAACGTAAAGTAAACATGCGAGGAAACTTTACGTCCTGTGGTATTTTATAGTTCATTTTCGGCAGGTCAAAATACATAAAGGGGAGCCAAATTTATTAAAATAAAAAATCCAATTCATGGTTGGCCTGTGTAATTGATGGCAATATATGTTTTATCAAAATTAATAGTAGAAGTAAAGTAATAATGCATATCAAGGAATCGTCCAGTGAAGTATATATTTTTATACATACATACATACATACATACATACATACATATATATATATATATATATATATATATATATATATATATATACATATATACATATATAAATATATATATACAGTAGTGGACAAAAGTTAAGCAACTCTACAAAAATACTAGTTTTATTTACAATTCATAAAATAATCAAATTATAATAGGATGATACTATTCTGTATATATCACATATGTTTACTTTCATACAAAAATGTACATTTTATAACTATAAACATCAGTTGTGCTTTATCACTGTAATGAAGCAAAAAACTGAGACGGCAAAAGTTAAGCAACTTGATACACAACACTTCTGGGAACCCCCTATTTGTCTGTGTCGCGGTTGTCAGGCGTGTTATTTTGTTAGTAGGCGAGAGGATTGAGATCGTACGTGACGCATTTGTTAATAGCTTAATCAATTATGTCACGGAAAGTGTATTCAGACGATATAAAGGTAAAAATAATTGAGCAGTATAAAAAAGGTGTTTCACAAGCAAGTATCTCCGAAAGTTTCGACATAGACAAATCGGTAGTGTCCCGAATGATACAGAGATATGAAGCTAGAGGTACGGTGGCTACAAAATTTCGCTCTGGACGACCGCGAAAAACCACTTACAGAGAGGATCACCGAATTCGTCGCTTATGCAAGAAAAATCCATGGCTAAGTGCTCAGGAAATAAAATGTACTGTAAATTGTAATGTCAGCGCACGTACTATACGCAGACGTTTAGTAGACGGCGGATTATACAGTAGAAGACCAGCGAAAAAACCTTTGTTAACACAAAAACAGAGAGCAGCGAGACTACGTTTTGCGAAGGAACACGCATCTTGGTCTGTAGAAAAATGGAAAACTGTCTTATTTAGCGACGAATCCAAATTTAATATCTCTCGCAGCGATGGAATTTGCTATATAAGGCGTCCTAAAGGAGAAAGATTAAATCCAAAATATTACACGAAAACCGTAAAGCACGGAGGTGGCAATGTCATTGTTTGGGGGTGTTTTTCTGGTAATGGTGTAGGTCCACTACATCGCATAGATGGTATTATGGATAGATTTGTATACAAAAATATATTGGAAAATACTATGTTGCCATTTGCCGAATGGAATATGCCACTTAAATGGTATTTTCAGCACGATAACGACCCTAAGCACACGGCTAGGATCGTTAAGGAGTGGCTAAGTAGGCAAAGAATTAATGTTCTTTCTTGGCCAAGTCAATCGCCGGATCTGAATCCGATAGAGAACTTGTGGGAGATTGTGGATAGAAGATTAAGGCTCAATAAAACGTATTGTAACGCAGATGAACTCTATAAGGCGTTATCAATCGAGTGGCAACAAATTGATCCACAAATACTTACCAATTTGATCGAATCAATGCCTCGACGGTGCGCAGCTATTATTGAAAATAAAGGTTATGCGACGAAATATTAATATTCATTTAAATACATTTATGATGTCATTTTCGTTACTAGTACGTTAAAGGTTGCTTAACTTATGTCACCTATAAATTATATGTTATATGGTATTTTGTAAGATTTTCATTATTTAGAATAAAGCATTAAACACCAAATAAGTGATTTTATCTTTATAAAAGTCCCAATTTTTCAATTTGATGATATGGCGATCACGTTCGTTTCCATTATGTTTCTGGCTATAATAGAGATATTTAGTAGGTACAGTTGCTTAACTTTTGTCCGCTACTGTATATATACATATATACATATATATGTATATATATATATATATATATATATATATATATGCATATGTATATACATATATCAGCGTATTCGTTGGAAGTGTACATTACAAATTGCTTGAGATATCGCAAATGAGGTAAATAATGTAAGCGAAAATAATGAACGTTAAACTGACAAACGTTAAAATTTGACAAATAATTATTTTTAAATTACAGACATTATTATGGGCCAAGGTTGCCTTACGTACTTTAACCTAAAAAAGCAGTTAAGGACATGTTCAATAATAATGTGGTTTTCTGACTGACAACACTACATTTCAGTATTCGAATTGCCGATTCAGAATTAATCATAGAATCGTCGTACCTGACGAGTATCTGTGAATTTTTGACCACGATATACACTACCGGTCATAAATGAGGGATCACAATAGGTAAAATGAAAAAAAAGGGAAAACTATAGTAAAACAAAAATGTAATAAAATTTAAAAATAAACTGTATATCCTTATAAAACAAAATAATATCATTAGTACTTTGTAGAAAAATTGGCACTATTTTTTTATTTTAAGCGACTTTCCTCACCTTTACATTGAATAACTTCTTTACAATTTTTGGGTAGTCTCAATACAAGTTTTGAAGAGTTTCAATTGAAATATTGTTCCAAGCATTTGTAAGGTGTTCCCACAGCTATTTCTGTAATTTTGGACAGTGTTCTCTCACTTTTCTGTCTAGCTCATTCCACAGCAACTCGATAGGATATATCGGGCGATTGTGCGGGCCAAACTATATTTATAAACAGTCCTTCTTTTTGTTTCACATAGTCCTTACAAAGTTTGGCACCCTGTTTGGGGTCATTATCTTGTTGGAAATAAAAACCTCCTCCTATCAATTTAATTACGGACGGAATTGGGATTCGTCCGTCCACAGAACACGCTTCTACATTTCCACATCCCAATGTTGGCGTTCCTTGGCCCATTGCAATCGTTTTTTACGCTTTTGTGATCGTGGCAATGGTTTACGAACAGCAAATCGCTCTTTTAGTTCCGCTTTTGATAAACGTTTTTTTTTTACGGTAATCAGCGACACCGAATTTTTATTTAATTCTGCGCGAAGCTATGGAGCTGTTAACCGTCTACCCTGTTTAGATAACAGTTCGAGTCGCAAATCTTCTTGTCTAGTAATCATCCTTGGTCTCCCGATACGTTTTCTTGGTTGCACGATACCCGCTGTTACATACCTTTTCACTGTATCTTGCACTGTATGATATGAAAATTTTAATTTTTGCGCTAATGTCCGCAGTGACAATTTTTCTTTATATAATGTTATTACAGCACTACGAATTTATGTACTCAATTCCTTTCTTTTTGGCGTTTTGTATGTTTGTTCAAGAATACTCATATTATACTTGCTCGGTCAGATTCTAGACTAACACTAAATTTTTCTTGGAACGCAACATTCTGTGTGGGACCACAAATTCCTATAAATTGTTTCTTAAAACTACTATAAGAATTCTTGTAGTATAAAAAGATCCGGATATTATTGGTAAACTTCCCTGCAACGCACTCATATCTGTTTTTTCAATTGTCCATGCCGAAACCCAGATATAAAGACAGAGTGATTCTATCTATTTATGGCCGGTAGTATATATATATATATATATATATATATATATATATATATATATATATATATATATATATATATATATATATATATATATATATATATATATATATATATATATATATGTATATGTACATATATATATATATATATATCCATATGTATATATAGATACACACTACCGTCCTTAAGTTTAATTGCGCAATGATATTAACGAGACTGTTTATTTTCATGACGAATTTATTTATTAAATACTAAATTAACATACGAGAGAGCGTTTCTATATTCGCGGAATGAGCGGGTTGTAGAGGGGTGAGTAGGCGCATTGGGGGCGTGGCCTGTGCAGCGACTCATGACTAGTATAAATACGAAGTTTCATTGTTATTAGACAATTAGTCTTTGAGCTATCGTCAACCAAGTAACATAATCAGGAGTGAAAAGTGAAATATGGAAAAAATCGAATATCGTGCCTTTCGGGTGGTTATAAAGTTCCTTACAAGGCAAGGAAAATCAGTTGCGACCATAATGAATGAGATGTCATTGGTTTACGGCGACTCTTGTCCAGGAAAAACCATGGTGTACAAGTGGCATAGTTTATTTAGACAAGGAAGGGAATCCCTTGAAGACGACCCGAGGCCGGGCAGGAGCATTGAGGTGACCACGCCAGCACTTATCCAAAAACTTGAACAAATTGTACTCGAAGATGCTCGACTAAAGAAGAAACAACTCGCAGAAATGGTTGGAGTATCCGATACAACAATTTTTAAAATCCTACACGATCATCTCGGCATGTCTAGGGTCAGCGCAAGATGGGTGCCAAGAATGCTCACGCCGCCGCAAAAACAACAGCGCGTAGAGTGTTCGCGTGCATTTTTGGACCTCTGTAATGAAGACAAGGATGGTGTATTGAGTGGAATTGTTACTGGAGACGAAACTTGGGTCCATCATTATGAACCTGAGTCCAAACAAGACTCCATGCAGTGGCATAGAAAGGGCACAGCACCTCCCAAGAAATTTAAAGTGTCACAATCAGCTGGAAAACTCATGGCAACGGTATTTTGGGACTCGGAAGGAATATTGTTGATTGATTATAAAGATAAAGGTGTTTCTATAATCGGAGAATATTACGCTTCAATATTAGAGCGACTAAAAGAAGCCATTAAAGAGAAAAGACGGGGAAAATTGACAAAAAGTGTTCTGCTTTTGCACGACAACGCGACCGTCCACAAGAGCCGCGTTGCGTTAGCTGCCCTGCATAAGGTGGGCTTCGAAATTGTGAATCACCCACCCTACAGCCCAGACCTGGCCCCGAGTGATTATTACCTGTTTCCGAAAATGAAAAAAGAGCTGCGGGGTAAAAAATTTACTGCCGATGATGAAGTCAAGGAGGCAGTTTCGGCGTATTTTGCAGATAAAGAGAAATCATTTTTTTATGAGGGTATAAATAAATTAATTGAAAGATGTGGAAAATGTATCCGTCTTGCAGGTGAATATATTGAAAAAGAAAAATAATTTGGTTTTTTTATTTCCACCCCTTGTCCCCATTCCGCGAATATAAAAACGCTCCCTCGTAATATGCAATTTATAAGCCTAATTTTTTTAAAAAGAGTTGACGGAAAACTTAACGATAAAAGTGCTCTATAACTAATATGTAGTACTTATACTTATACATGAAATTTGTCATTCTATTGTAGGGCTCCGATCATATCAAATTTTAATATGTAAGAAAAAAATGTTTTTTATAACTCCATTTAAATTTAAAATATTTTCTGTCCGAAAAAATTCTGAAGCAAGAATTAATTTAAAACTAACTTCCTTCTACAGCTCACTGCTTATCACTGTATGGTACTCCGATTTTTATCAAATTAGCGATGATAATCCATCATGTATTGACTAGAAGCTAAACTCAAACCGATTAAATTAATTGCGTATACTTATGTGAACAATTCCGATGTCCTATGTAAAAATTTGTATAATAAAAGTAATAATAATATACAAACATCTTGTCATGACACAAAATTTTTCTATTAATCATACATAAAGTACACAAATTCAAAAAAAATTTACAAAGCGCTTACAAGAATTTTTTTAATAGTTAAACGCTAGAAATAAAACTAAAGCAGTTAACACATATGCAATCCTTTCATTCATCTGGACTCATAAAATAGTCAGACACAGAGTTAGACTCGTCAGAATAATAGCCACAAAACATCATACAATCAACGTTCTGCGGTAGAACGGTTTACATCATCTACGGAAAAAAGAGGAAAAGCTTTAATTGATATAAAAATGCACACTTTAAACAAATAAACAATCTGAGAACATGTTTTCAAACCATCAGAAACAATACCCTTCACAAAACAATAGTAGAAGCAGACAACAAAATCATACCATTAAATCTTAATCATGTAAATGTCAATCCAGAAGAACATATAATATCCAACAACAATAAAATAGAAACCTGTAAAAACAACATAACACATGGAGAACATCCAAGTAATATAGGGTGGGGCAAAAAAACATCATCTGATTGTCTTTGGCTATAACTTTTGTTTAAAGTGAAAACTCATTTGGTTTTTAACTGATTATGTTTATTCGCACTAAAAATTTTAAAAAATTCAAATTTTGTTTCAATTAATTATGGAAAATTATGTCCGACAAATGGCCGCCGCCGCCGCCGTTCATACAAATTTGAGCTCTTTTGATTACATTTTGCATAACTGTGCGCAGCATTTGTGGTGTCACGTTGTCAATTTTGGCTCGAATGTTGTTCTTTAACTCCTTCTATGTGCGGGACATGTCCGCGTACACCAGTGTCTTCAAATATCCCCAGATGAAGAAATCCAGGGCAGTCAAATCGGGAGATCTGGCGGTCCAAGCCAAATCATCGAAACGCAAGATTACACGCGCTAGGAAGACATCCTTCAAAATACGCATTGTATCGTGTGCAGTGGCTCCGTGCTATTAGAACCACATGTCCTTCAAATGCAGATCGCCAACTTCCGGTAAGAAAAATTCATTCAGCATGGCTCTATAGCGGTCGCCGTTCACCGTAATAGCGTTACCGTCAACTCCTTCGAAAAAATAAGGTCCGATCACCTTTTCCGACACAACACGGTAATTTTGAGTGGATGTAATTGTGCTTCATGAATGGATTTGCTTATTGACATGACCGCTGAGATAAAAATGAGTCTCGTCGAAATTCACATTGCGTTAACACTACTGACGAATTATTGCGTACAAACATTGTCACAATTATCGCGCGTACTTGAGGCGTATATCGATTCATTGTTAGTCACTATAAATTTCGTACGTGTCAATTATTTATATATATATATATATAAGCACGGTAACTGTTATTATTAACATCTGCTCAATTGTCAGAAGATTTCGAGAAAACACAATAAGAAAAGCACAAAAGAACTGTTATTATTAACACCTGCTCAATCGTCAGACGATTTCGAGAAAACAGAATAAGAAACGATCGTAATTTCATCTGCGTTTAAATACAGGGGTCAACTTTAGCAAACGCAGCTATTAATAATAATGTTAATAATAATAATATTCCTTCTTATGGAGATACAAATTATAATAAAGCGTGTATTAATATATTGTTTTACGATGTATGATGTAATATCAACCACGTGCAGTTGGAGTAGAACCCATAAGTAGGTACATATGTGCATTAAGTGAAAAGTTTCTCGGCGTTAGGGTGAGAAAGTTAGTAAATTATCACTTAGCTATCAGTCGGCTATTATTATTGATACATTATATACGGAGAAGTTAAATTAATTTTTCGAATTTTTAAGCCATTATCGATAAATAAATAAAAATTAATTTACGCAAATAACTTAAAATATGAAACACTTCGAAATTAGAATTTTCTATTAATGTTTTTAAATTTCACTAATCGTTACCCACCTACCCTTTTTCATGTATGCAGATTTTAATATTTTGAGTGGTGAGTGAGTGCTCACGGTGCTCTTTCTCTTGCTATATAAAAATATATGTTGCTCCAATTCTTTTTAATTCTTCTCTCGATGTAGTGGAACTCAATTCCGGATTAACATGATTCATAAAGTTCTCCCTAAATCTCTAGAATTTCTTTGCTTTTTAAAAGTTCGTGATAATTTTCTCGATTCATTACTTCTGTGACAAAAAAGCTTCTTTGGCAAAAAGCCCGCTAAACCATTAATGTTTCCAAATAAAAAAGCCTCGTCTCCGCGGTTTATAAACTAGAAGAATTGTATTTTCTATATAGAGGTTCACATAATTGTGTTTAAATACTTTTTCTTTTAAACTTTAGGGATATTTAATATGTTCGAATTGTCGACCTGTCAACTCTTCCCAATTTCTAAATTTAGAACTTCAATTCATCACTTAAAAAGTTGTAATTATCTAAAACTAAGAAGTGACTTTTGGGACATCTATATGTAATTACAGAACATATTTTATTATAGCGTATCAATGATATATTGAGATAGATCTAAATTTAGGATCCTAATAACTAGATAATTTCTTTTTTATCTATTTACAAAGGGTATTAGGAAAGTTTTGCAATACAGCTTCGTTTATTTAATTTTTTCAAAGTAATTTCCTCTACACTCAATACACCTCTCCATCCTCCGAAACCAATCTTTAAACCAGTTCTGCCAAGTTTCACTACGGAGTAAAGCACACTCGTAGTCCCAAGCCCGCAGAAGGTCCTCATCACTGGAAAACCGCCTCCCTTTTAGCTTCATTTTCACACGCGTGTCGTAGTCAAACATTCGGTGCAGGCTCGGTGAGCTGGAGCGTTATCGTGATGGACGAACTAGATGTCCATTCTTGACTTTGGCCGCAGGTTCTTCATAGATCCAATGACTTTAGGCAGGCACTGTTCAGTATACCACTTAGCTGTGACTGTCTTCTGTGTGTCCAAAACATAATAATAACATAATAATACAATCATTTTCTTCTTTACAGATCGGGAACTACGGGTGTGTCCTCATCATCAAAGACCCAAACTTTGTTTTGAGCTTTTGTTGGCACATCGTAATAGTACAGCCAAGTCTCCTCACCTGTCACGATGTTGTTCACATACCGAGATTGTCCCTTATTAAACTTTTTTAGCATCTTCCGGTACCAAGTCACACGTCGTATCATCTGCTCTTCAGTCAATCGATGTGGTACACAGAGAGAACAAAGTTTCTTCACGTGCAAATGATCATGCAGAATCGAACGAATTGCTGGTGCATTTAGGGTTAAAGTACCCTCTATCTGTTGGTAGGTCACTCGCTTGTCCTCGCCAAGCATTTTCCTCACAGTAGTAACGTTTTCCTCCGTAACTAACGATCGTGGCCTTCCCGGCCTCTCAACATCCTCTGCAGTTAAATTTCCCCTTTGGAATTCTCTATACCACCTAAACGTCGTTGTGCGATGTGGGTAAACATCACCTAGTGTAAGAGTCATTTCTTCGAAGCACTGGTCTATGTTTAAACTGCGCCCGAAATTATAACGCAAAACTGCCCTTATCTCAAGCACTTTACACTCTCACTGCTAATGAATAACTGTGTCCATTGTGATGGCGCGGCGGTTACTATGCACGTATGAACATGTCTCAACATGCAGCAACAAGCAGCTTTCTACGATTCATTGTTGCGTCATATTGCAAAACTTTCCTAGTACCCTTTGTACTAGTAAATAATATCTTCAATTCATATACTTGAACAACACAACTATTAAATCTTGAATATGCTAATTGCAAATTGAGACTATTGCCTTAATTAATCAATTTATACTAACTAAACAGAATACTAATTAGCACGCAATTACATCTACAAAATTCATCCCATATATAACGTAAATAAATAAACTTTGCTTAAAATAAGAGCATTCTGCCAATACAAATTTTGTCATAATTTAGAACATCTAAATAGTAAATTCGAATTTTTTTGTTGGCTAAAATATTTATTCCTTCTTCAAAATAAGTTTTTCTTTCTAGCTATTTCTAAAAAAATTATTAACACGTTCGAACATAGAGTGAATTACACTTTTTACCAGATAATTCTAGTAGAGATTACATGTCTTAATTTGAAATCTGTATATAAAAGGCACACATAGTTTTGACGATATTTACGTAATTTACCTTTGTACATTTGAGTAATTTTTCCAGAAAATTTTATGATTCATTGCTTTAGACTGAGTGTATTATACGCATAGATTGCAATTATTTTCTCTTACATGACAGTGCTATACGTAAGAGATCGGTTTTAATGAAAAAAATATATGTTTTAGACAACGCCCAAAAGGTGTATAAGCGACTTAAATAAGTTCTATGAAATAAAACTTGAAAGAATTTGATAAATTATCACATGAGTATTTCCATAACGAGCCTTTTTGTTCTCCCCAATGGAACCATTAGTTTAATTTGGTCATTGTTAAAGATGATAACATCGTTATTGAAATACGAAAACGATTGTTTCTTCATTTGACAGTTCAAGATGACCTCATTGGTTACCTTTATACCTGTTCCTTAAAAATTGAAGGCCAATGAAGAAAAACTATTGATATGTTTGGAGAAACTTCACTTTAACTAACTCTTTACGTTCTGGTAAAATAAAATGTTGTCTAGTTTATTTAAGTACTAAAACTCAATTATCGAAATACATTGAATGCGAATTGAATTCAGTAGCTTCTTTGGTAAAGAGTCATACTATATTTTTGCAAACAAAAACTTCCTTATTAAATTTAAAAAGCATGAAAATATGTATTATTTATATTTAATACACACAAATCATTTTATACATGTATTGTAACAGCATCTAAGGATACATTATAAGATATTTTACTTAATTTGCTCCCTAAACAACCTAATATTTAAATTCTGTATACATTATAGCTGCGACAATAAAATCATTATTTTGTTTGTGGGCACAAAAAATTTTAAAGTTTTTATAGTGTATTTAACTGGTGTTATTATTATTGTAATAAATTTAAGCTGAAGTAAACTTTCTTTGCACAGCAACTTAAATAATTCAGTGTTATTATATCAATAAGTCGATGTCATAAAGCAAAATTTTTTTCTTTCTATAAATACGTAATATAGGCATATGAAAACGAGAATAACAGATTTAGATCTCTTCAAAGATCTATATTAAGGGAGACAAAAACAAATATAGTCGATTTTGAGATGACGTAAGGTAATATGCACGACCTATCGTCCTGTCTATGAAGACGTGGTGTAAGTCCTACGCTGAAGAAATATATCAATTTGCTTATTTGAAACGATTTCGAAAATGTTAATGAGCTTTGGAAAGGTAAACTTTTTTCCGTAATGTAAACTGAAATGCATGACCACGATCGTCACTACTTTGCGAAGACTATAAAATAATGAAAAATACTGGCATATAGAATTCACTTGTATAAAATCTCTATTTCAGCTCTTAAATAACCTTTCTCTGTATGTACGTGTGCAGAAAGGATGGTGTCGAGGACGTTATAAAATCAAAAACTCTATTTTTATTAAGTTTGTCAAGTATTATTCAATAACTTTGGTATCGTATCCCTACAAAGAGATGGCGGTATTAGCGTGTAATAATTTACTAACGACAAATTAACTTTAAATTCACTATTTGTTATATATTTTGCATAGAAATAAATATCTTTCGTTCATTACATAATGTTGAACCGCAGTTAAATTATATACATTAGAATTAAAATGTATAAATTAGTCAATTTACTTTGTTTTTACCAGTACTTTTTAGATGGCCATCGCTGTATACGCGTAATGCAAGACTATGCTAGTTACATTTTTTTGAGATCAAAATAAGAAAACGCAGTGTTATGCTTTATACTATTGATCCAAATGGTATTAATTCATTTTTGGAATCAGGATTTATAATTATTTATAATTTATATAAAAATTATTTATATTGTATGTATTTTTCAAATATAAAGTGCTCCCAGCATATGCACTAAGATACAATAAATTATGGGAAAAGGCTATGTTATAATATACATAAAAATACAAATTTTTTAAAGTACTTACATCTTGTCCAGACTTTGACAATGTTGTTGCTTTTTCTTTATCTGTAACAGGAAATATTACTCAACTTAGCAATTTTTTGAAAATAAATGTTAAAGTTATGCATTTTACAAAATTAAATAATCTAAATAAATTATATAGGAATTTATATAATTTACTATTAAAATTATAGTACTATAAAATGCTGTTCTGTATAGAACAAGGATATGTCTAAGTAATGACCTAGAAACACAGTAGTACAATTAAATAAGGATTAAAATTATTCAATAAAAGAAAATTACCTTCATTTTGAAGGGGAGTTTCTGCAACACTAGAGTGTTCTTTTGCATTATTTGTCGGAAATTGTGTTTCTGCCACTTCAATAGCTTCGATACTATCACCAGAAGCCATTTTGCAAACTAATTGTTTTAAACTGTGTTGCTTTTCACTCAAGGCATTAATATCATACGCAAACACACTACCGCATTGTTCGTAATTTCACTTTCCATACGTTTTCGGGAATGATATCATCTTGTCTTTTGACAAGTTTGACGTATCTAAGTCGCCCATTGACATTATCCTTTCGGGATTGTAAACTAGTGTAAACCAATACTTGTATGTCTAACCAAAACAAAGAGTTTGCGCGTTAAATCATTTACTAAAACTGAATTGTTTTGTTAGAATTAATATTATTTTAATGAGAGTATTATAAATTAAACATTATAAATATATGCACATACATTTTAATTGCCAAGACATTACAAATTCTTAGCTAAAATTATTTTAGGGTTATATTTATTAAGTTGGCAATGGGCACACTTATCAGTATAATTACAGCCTGCTGAGAGGGTATTAGAAATTTATATAAATAGTAAATATACATTCATGTAAAAATATGAATGTTTTTATATTTATAAAAGTACTCATCAAAGTAAATTATAAAATAATTGTATGAGTGCTTAAACTGGACTGAATTGAAATGATATATAGGTCATAACATAACCAAACAGTGTTCTATAATAAATATTTAAAATTACAATTTTATTTTATGTATTACCCACTGTTGTTGAATTTTTATAGCAAAATGCGTATGGTAAAAAGTGCATTTCATCTAAAATGAAATCCAATAAATACTAGAAGAAACAATTAAAGGGAATAATTATAAAATGGTTAAACGTTTTTCAAATAAACAGCTGCTTTAAATTAATGCTTTAATTAAAATTAATTTAAGTAGTAAATTTTGAAGCTTACGGTTTTTTTTCTATACCCAAATGTATTTGCATAGTTAAACCATATACTTACATTTAAAAGAAATATTTATTTACGAATATTTTGGCAACTTGTAATATAAATTAAAAATTAATTGCATCTTCATATGCCACCAATGAAATTGAATTCATGAATACAATATTTGCCTCTTCTCTAAATCTATGAAAAAATTGATTTGCAGATACAATAGTTTATTTATGCATGATTTTATTGAAAGTAACTTCTAACTTTGTACAGAAATTCACAATTATAACGATTTATTGGAACAACCTGTTTTTATTTCCAAAACATCTTACTTTTATTAAATACAATTATGGCTCTTTCGAAAGCCTTTGATAGTGTACATCACGGAGTCTTGGAGTTGATAGAATTCAGAGGCGTGGCATCGGATTGGATCCATTCATATCTATGTATATGGCAGCATGCAATATGTGTAAACGGTAGATACGGTGGGATGCATGGTGCGGCCAATTATATATAAACGATTTCAAACAAAGACTTTAATACAGCCATAACAGAAAATATGTATGTGTTAAAGACGTGGTTTGCAGCAAATAATCCACAATTGAATTTATCCAAAATTCGTCTGCTGATCTTTGGTAACACTTTACCGACAGATGTAGTGCTTGGTCAAGAAGTGTTCGCCCTCAAGAATGACGCGCCATTTCTTGGTCTTAGAATTGACTTGAAGTGGTCCTGGAAACTTTACATTAATGAACTATCTGGAAAACTGTCTCGGTTCTGATACTGCTTGCGTGTTATTTCTCGAAGCGTTTACTTTTACTTACTTCACCTTTTTGGCGTTTATGTACAATCAAGAGTCCAGTATGGTGTAGTGTTCTGAGGCAAATCGAGAGCTTGCCGTTGGTTTGATTTAAAAGAATTTTTAAGTGTTAGTTAGTAGAGCGAGAGTTCTACAACGTGGAAAATTTTTTTAAAGCGTTAGTGAAATTAAGAGCACACATGTATATATTTTAACTGTTTTAATATGTTGTTCTGTTATTTTTACATGACATATTTCATGTTCTTTTAACGTTATGCAATGTATTAAATCTTATTAAAAAAAATTGTTGAAAGAACCTGTTATTATTTCCAAAATATCTAAAATTTCAATAAATATGTTTCTTTTTACATATACAAGAACGTTTTTTGTATTCGTTTGTAGGTGCTAAAATGTAGTATAGCTTAACTAATTTAGTTGTGCTAATGAAGATACATAACCGAGAGAAGAAATTCATACGAAACAGATGATTCACAATTATATGCAGACAGAACGTGACACAATTCTATATATAAAATATGCATATACATACATTATATAAATTATAGAATAGACACATGGCATTCAATCATACTTATCAGAGCTATCAATCTTGCATGTAATATACATATTTGGTTTGTATAAAGTGCACTAGCTTATAAATACGTTTTGCACTTAGTGTTTACCATTGTTAAGATTGATTAATTATAAACTTATCAGCGCCAGCAAGACAACGACAAACATGTAAGATTTACTCATTGGACGATAGTCAAATTAATAAGTTTGTTCAAATATAACAAAATACATCATTTCATAATGTAAGAAGCAATTATCTTGTCAAATCGCAACTCTATTGCATTTATGAAGTTAGGGCTGTTATGGAATGTTTTCATATATCAGCTAAATTCACGAACTAATTTGTTGCATTAATATATGTACAATCTGTGGCCATCTGATCGTGGTTAAATATCAATACTAGCTTCTTAGGCAGATCTGCACATTGCCATTATTTGAAAGCGGGATCTATGGAAGCGCTTTATATAGAAACTAATATTTATATTTGTCTATAATCAAACATTACTTTTCTTCACCGTTTTGACACCGTATTCAATAAACACCAGTTTTTTGCACTATTACTGTTCTAAATAGTTTGCCAAATTGATTTTGGCATAATTATTTTTTATAAATTGATTATATCGTCTATTGTAAGTTTTATTCTTACTGAAATGGTCTTACTATTATGCTTTACAACTTTTGAATGAATATCATCATCAATAACAGATTATCAAAAATTTCCGAAAATATCTAATCTAATTGCTCGCTATATATTTTCCTTTACATATATGTATACTTATATGACACAAAACCTAACGAATACTATAATCTAGAGTTTTAGTTTAGAAAGCAAGTTCTAGGTTAAAGAAAAATAAGACGTAAGTATTTCAAAACGAAAATAAGCATCATTTTTTATTAGATTTTTCAAATAATTTTTCCTCATTTTTCAATACAAAAATTTTTCATCTATTAATATACTTAAACATTAGATTTTTGTAAAACCGTTCAAGCCTCGATTGAAAATAATCACTAGCACATTGTTTATTGAACGTTTAAAATTTTTTATGACTAAAATGATTTTGACATTTTTTTGAATAAATAAACAAGACGGTTCAATTTCCGATAAACGCAACGGATATGTTAAATTTTCCAATTGTATGCCTATATTTCTAGCCATTAAAGCTTTGTGTGGTGTTGCATTATCTTGATGAAAAATTAATTACTTCTTTTTTATTAAGCAAATTCAGCTTCTTTTCATGTAAATCTTCCTTTAATGTGCTGATTTGATTACAATACTTGTCAGTATTTATAATCTAAATGATAAATACCAGCTTTAAGAAATTCAAATTAAACAATATATGTACAGTCCCATAAATGACATGATATAATTTTGTCTTGATAAAAATCAGCATTTATAACGGAGAGGGCATCAATGCTTTCTTAAATCGCATTGTTTATTAATTTTTTATAGATTTTAAATGATTGAGGACTGTTATATTGGGAAATTCTAAGATTTGTTGCAAACAGTGAAGTGAGTCATACTATTTAGACTTTATGAACAACCTAATAAAACAAGGAAGTTGATGTCTACTAAGGATTTGTCAGATTAAATTCTGGATTATATATATACTTGATACTTGCCTAAAATTAAAAACAGAAAAGGAAATATATAAACTGAAAAAGTCTTGACAATTGCGACAGTTGGCTGTTTGGAAAAAAGTAGTTTAAATCATGATGAAAATACTTTCAGTTAATAAATTGTAAGTGGTAACATAACATTATTTTCAAACTATGCTGCAAATGTCATAAATTCTAGACCAAATTTTTGAATATCGAATATTGCGCTATATAAGCATAGAATTAATGTGAATAATACAAATCAGTGTAACAATGCCATATGTTTCCAAATAATATCTTATAATTATAAGTTTTTGGAATAAATGTAACATTAAATATGGTTTAGACTGCTTGTTTGATTGTATGAAAATGCACCTTCTTACTTATTGCTTTTGCCCACAATGTAATTTATGACTGTATTTTAGCAATTAGATTGTCCCTTTACAGCCAAAATTTGCCTTCCAGAGATCTGGAAAAAAACTTTGGAGGAAATATTTTTCAAGACAACTATGTACGTACACACATGTATGACTATTTCGAAAATGAGGCTATATTTTTATATCATTGCATAACTGTATTCAGGACTTTAACAAGGGCGGAGTAACAACATTTATGAAATACATGCATACTGCATAGTCCTCATTATCAAGCGGTACAATAGACAGTGAGATATTTCACAAATGTACAAACTTAATGCTAACAGGATCCTTTTGAAAAACAAACAAAATATAATATAAAAAAACTACATATATTATTTTATAAACAACATAAGTTTTATCATTTAAAACATATAGAAATATTGTGAACGATTACATTAGCATGTTAGTCAATAATAAAACACTAAGTTTTGTTTTCACATTTTTATTTGCATAAGCATTTTTTACAAATTAAAACATTGCATAAAATTTAAATCCTGCACACATTCCGTCTTTATAAAATTTTCTATTCTACATCACAATAACATTCATATTTGTTAGGCCTTATAAACAAAGAAGTGTTGTAATAATATAGAACCAAATTAACGAAAATAATATGTATATTAATTATATATTCCTTACTTCGAGTATGAGACGGACTAGTTTCATATTTTAACGCTATGTATATCAAGAGCAGTAATAGTAGTAAATCAACTAATTTGAATTAATGGTGATAAAATTACTTAATGTTCGAATAATTAAATTTAATCTAAGTCACTGGTAGAAATGCGCAAATTTATGTTCTTAAAATTTATACTTTTTTTAGTTCGAATAAAACAAATATCAAAACTGACCCTTACAGTTAGATATGAGATTTGTGGTAAAATGTCATGAAAAGATAAATAAATTAATACAAACACTTCAAGAAGTCTTAAAGATGTCTATGATAAGATGCGAAGCATAAATTCGCTTATAACCAACAATAGTTTCGTACGTGTAACCGGTGTAAAAGTTTAGAATACGTGGTGATTTATTTAATTAGTGTTTTAGAAACTTCTGCGAATTTTAAGAATTTAAGAAATTATAGCCACCCCAACGAAGAAAGATACAAATAAAAACTAGACACTAGTACAATGATATATGATTCAGTAACGTAATAGCAATACTTTTACGTACATTTTTATTATGTCAAATGACACATTGGCATAGTCGGATGTCTATATTCGTGAGTATTAGTGTTAGTGCATCATTGCAAATAATAGGCTACAGGAAAGGTGTATATAGAGGTACATCCAATCAGAAAGGAAATACTTTTTAAAATAGGCGAGGTATGTTCATGTCTCGAGACGCAAGTGTAAATTTAAGAATAATTTGATAGAAAAAAATAAAAGACGTAGATGGCGCTGCTTCAATCTAAATTCTCATATAATTTGGTTGCACCGTATATCTTCCTTGACGTGGATTAAATGCCTTTTATTTGTTCTTGTATTGCAATGACCAAAATAGCAATGCAAAAATTGCTTTCATATATTTTCCTTCTATAAGGAAACAGAGACTAGTGTTTTGTTATGATTAATATTTGAGAATTATAATGAACGATACTAGAAAATAATAATAATAATAATGTTTTGTAAAAACATTTTCATTCCCTTTTATTTTCTGGGCAAAATTACATAAAGAAAAATAGCCAGTGTCAAAAAAAAATTCAATGTATGTTACATATTCCATTGGAAAACCCGATAGTCTGGCAAATTTTCCGTAAACATATATATATATGTTTATTTTTTAATAGGCATATATAATCAAAAGAAGGCACTTAAAATTTAAAAAGGTATGTTTTACTCCTCATTATGAACTTATTGTTGTGTACATATTTTATTATTTTGTTAATTGATACATCTTGTTTTATCGATAATGAAGATCTAAAGCTCATCTCTTGTGTGCGAAAGCAAATAAGACACAATTAAAATTAATTTCCCGACTAATAGCATAAATATCATGATAGAACAGAATGTTAGCACGGAAATAGATCAACATTCAATAATTTATGAATATGTAACAGAGCATATATTATATTCTATATAGAAGCAAATATGTATACGCCTAATTTAAAAATACTATATTGAACACGTCAAATTATTGCATATTATTTTAACAAAAATAATACTTATTATAAAAATATATTTGAAAACAGTGAGAGATTTTTTCCTCGCTGGTATCTACAAAAGGAAATAACTGCAAAAAAATTATGCCGCCATTGAATTAAATTTGCACAAATTACTTATGCGTGCAGGAAATTCTCCATGCACTTCAATAATGAGCCCATTGCGTAAACATTAACTTGCAATGGGAAGGATCCAATAAATAAGAAAATTTCTTCTTTATATACATTTTTTTGAAATTACAGTTTACAATTTCAGTATATAGAATATAAAAAAATATGTCAAGATTTACTTTTCTATTCTTAGTTTTAACAAATATTAAATATTTAATTGTAGTTGACCCTGAAGAAGCCCATATTGGCGAAAAAATAACGAAATAAAATTTAAATCAGAAAATATCAGTTTAATTGCTGGATTACCCAATATAAATACAGTGTGCGTGTGTGTGTGTATGTATGTGTATATACATATTGGAAGGTTTCTCAATAAATTTGACGCATACGATATTTTATCTAAGTTAAATTATTCTCAGGACGGAAATTTAAGTGTAATAGATATACATATACAGTTATAGTTACGTTAAGACACATACATTTTCACGAAATCCAAATAGCATTTTGAAACTTTAGATTTCAATTTTTAAATATGCTGATGTACACATATTTGATCTTTGTTTCTTTTACAAAATTGCCATTTTATTATTAAATCTTATATTCTTCCGTGGGCATACAAACCCTAGAATGTTAAACAAAAGCAAATTACGTATGCACGCTGAGTGATAATAGAATTGACTATTCTATCATCAGAATTTACACATTGTCCATTATTCAGTTGAGCAATTTGTTTAATTTACTCTCTTAAAATATCAACAAGATTAATTACATATTGTACTAAATATACATAGCGTCAAAAAATTGTTTGCGTTTTCGTTAAACGAATTCATTTTTTGAATATATATTTAATTATAAAATGCTAAAGAAATTAACATTATATAAAGATTCACTTATACAAATACAAGAGATATGTTTACTACCATACTGATTTTTCAATTAACAGAAACATATGTGTAGTTAAATTTTTATTTCAAACTTATTTAAATTTGGTGTAGCGCTCTAATGTTTTCTAAGTAACCAAAATGATAGCGCCTTTTCATAAAAACAATGAAATTACGATCCTTCTCATATCTACTTCGAAATAAATATTTTTGATTCTGAGATTCTTGTGGGTATCGAAATAATTCAAATACATTTTGTACCATTAATATGAGAATGCAGACATTTTACATGTTAAATACGGGCAGATGTAACTTGGGCGAACGGTCAGGCCATTAGAAAAGGTATACATGTAAGTTGGGCTGAATGATCACACCAGCCCGCCACGGCTATATGTAATTTGGGCCGTTTTTAATTAAAACAAAATACTTTAATGATTTAATTTTATTTACCTTATATATAAGATAAAAAACATTTGTTCTTGATACAGATGTATTTACAAATAATTAGTGATTGCAAAAATGGGAAACTTGTTTTACAAACAATTTTATTTTCATTGTATAAATTTAACATATTATTTAGAAAAGACCTATTTTGCCGTGTTAGAATTTGGTTTATTCATAACTTGAACACTGTTTATTTTAATACTTACATCTACTTGAAATTCCAACAATGCTTCTACAAATACATATGTACAAAGAAGGATGGCTAGTGTAAAAATTGGAATTGAAATGCGAGTGAAAAGATTCGCATCCATTCGTAGTACAAGCTATACTTGATGATCTTGAAACCCAAAGTTCAGGTGGAAACAAAGCTTTTTCATCGATGTATGTGTCAACCAAATAATCTGAGTATTTTGCTACTCTTGGATCAATCGGCTGAATTGCAACCAAATCTTCGACGTAACAATCAGCTACTTCATTTGGGTTCAAATATTGAATTCCAACTGTATATTTCAACCAACTTTCCAATTTCAGACTCTTTATTCTTATATTCAGGGACTAACACTAACTGTTAGATTTTTCTCCACCAAGACTAACTTAAATAAAATCTACACCCAACAATAACAATAACAGACCAAATTTTCTTTACAGCCACATGAATTGCTTTCTCAAAGTCTACAGTAACTTGTTTTGGTTTAAATTACATACTACTTGAACTGCAAAAAATCCACTAGTGCTTTTATGCACTGTTCATACGTTCTTTAAGTAAGCAAAAAGCTAACGAAACAAAATGTCCATTTTTATACCCATGAATTGTAAAAACTTGTTTGAAAAATTTGGTACAATAAGTAAACGTTCCATCGACATAAATGTTGTCACAGTTGCACAGGAACGATAAATTTTTTGTATAAGAAAATACTACTAAATTGTTTGTACTATCGTTTATGACTATAAAGTTCTCTCCATGCCTCGTTTTCCAGTTGGCAGAATCCAGGGCTGCACGTACATCCATCGCTCATTGAGGTAAATATTAGGTGGATATTTTTTTCTGCGGGCGTTATACACATTTCGTTTAACATATTTTAAGTCTGATACAGATATGTTTACCTCACTCATATTCCGTTTGTGAAATATCTTCTGTCGCTTTCCTTTTGCAAGCACTATTAACAATTTTCTTAACAATTTCATTTTCTTTTGACGGATGATTATGTTCAGAATTTTGCCTTACTTTAATACTATCACTTCCTTCGCCAACGATAAAAATATAGGGCCTACATGAAGTACTCTTGGAGGTACACCGCCATTTCCTTTTACCACACTTCAGCAAATCTGATTTATAAAAAGTATACGTTTGAAAAATCAGAAGAACCTAACCACGCACACTAAGGATTTCTCGTAATTGAATCATGATATTTACACTTTGTGAACTAAACAACTCTTTTCGACTTCTTTATATTATTATAGTAATGAAATAAAGTAATGAAAATACGAGAATGCGCTTAATTGCATTATTCGGCGAACACAACATTGTAATAATGCAAAAGGAAACATTGTTTTTTTAATCGCAAGAACGTTATATGCAAATTGGAAGATGCTAAAAACCAAATTGGATAAAAAGTGGAAATAATTCTACTCATTATTAGGAAATTGAAAAAACCGTGAACTTTTCGAATAACTTGTTTAAGAATTGTTAAAATAATTACTAAAAGAGCGTGTGTGGTTACTATAAGTCCAAGTAGATTCAAAATATCTCGAATTGTATAGTGAGAAACAGCATATGAAGAGAATATTGGATGAATTAATTTTAAGTAAAAAAATAAAAACTGCAGTAGACATATTCGTATTTATTGAGAAAGAATATATTTAATTTGTCAGAATCGTCATGAAATATAGAAGTATTCCCATCAGATCAATTGAACCTGAAAGACTAACTTCCATACTTATTATTGCTCGATGTTTAGTTATGACGTAACAGCCATTATACTAATCAAATCAGGCATTAACAATGTTGACAGAAGCAGACGGCGACTGATTTCTTTGATTAGTTAAATATTGCAAGAATCAATGTATAAGCCATTTACGAAATCAATAATAAGAACTCTGAACATTATAGTGTTGAAATGTATAGACAATGTTGACAGAAGTAGACGGCAATTGATTTCTTTGATATGTCAAATATTGAAAGCATCAATGTATAAGCCATTTACGAAATCAATCATAAGAACACTGAACATTATGGTGTTCTAATTATATATGCTAAATAGAAAATAAATTTCTACATAAATTTAATTGCTCAATAATAATTATTAGGTATACCTTCATAAAATTCATTATTCAATATTACATTGAAATTGCATTAACCAGTATTAAAAAAACATGTAGACGAGATTCTTATATTTAATATCTTTTTCATAAGCGCTCTCCATTGTGTGATTAGTGTATTGTCAAACAAAATGTGAATATAAAAATATTTCTAGTAGGTAGATATTCGAGAAAATGAAAAAAAAGCAATGTACTTATAATCAAGTTATAAATTTAAATAAATAATACCATGTACATAAAAACTCTCTATGCATCTATCACTTTGGTTACTATCTCCTACAACATTTTTCGAATCACTGTAAAAGAAGCGCATTCAAAAATTACTATACTATCACAAAAATCCTAAAAACTAATTGTAATAAAAAATGATTGTACTTGCAAAAATGGTCTCAAAAAACTTCTTGTCGTATAATTTCGTGTATATATAAGAAGAGAAAAATGGAAGGCAAATGTGCAGTCTTAATATTAATTGAATGTATATATCTTTATTTCCATATTTAAATATATAAGAGTAAAAAATAATGGCCTGCTTGTATTACCGCACCATCGACACTTATATATTTAACATTTACACATTTAATATTTTTATTTACTATTCGAGAAAAATATTTTATATTTCATGATTAAATATGATGTTTATAATCTTACAAAAAAGTTCATCTTTAAGTCTAATTGATAGATATATAAAGATATAAAATTAATAAAAAAATCTGTGTTTATGTTCATTTGAATTTTTTTCGTTTAAAATAGGAGTTTCCCACTATAAGAAGTTTATGAAAAGTGCATGAAATTATCAATGTGACTTTTGTAATACGTTCAGAGATACTTAACTCCGAACTATAAGAAATTAATTACTAGATCTGGATAGTCATGTGTGCTCGATAAGATCGGACTGTCGTATAGTGAGGAAGGTTGCCAGCACTTACATGGATATATCATGCACGTTCGTGTGACCCGCCCTCTCGCTACACGACGATCCGCTCCTATCTGGTAAACAGGACTATCCAGCTTTAATAATCATTCTCAATCATCGTTAATTTTACATAGACGAACTATGTAATAAAATCAAAGGCCTGTTACGAAAACAAACCAATAAAGGACAAGTAGAATTTTATACAATTATTTTAAAACAATATATCTTAAGAAATATACACTTCTTAAGATATATGATATCTCTTTATACAGTTATTATGTGAAATCGCAATTTTATATTTTTATTTAAATTGATTATTCTTAAATAGTAGTACTAAATTTAAGTATTTATATAATTAAGCATCACACAGACAATACATTACAATAAATTTAATGGTTTTATATTCATTTATATTTTTAATTTTTAAAAAAAATATAAGCCCTAAGTTTTATGATGTTTGTAACTCAGTTACAGGCTTCTCAGTTAAACCTTAGAAGCACAAAAATATAAAATGTATAGAGAAATCTCCAGTTTATAGTGAAGGCACGTTTACAGATTTTATACAGAATGAGAAAAAAAAAATTAGCAAAAAATATGTATTTTAATTTTCCGAGAATCTATATACTATTTCATTCAAAGAATTATATAAAATGATTAAAACTTACAAAAAGGACAATCTCAAAAAAAAAATTAAAATCGACAAAAGTATTTTGTGCATAAGAGACGAATAGAAAGTTAAAAGTAAGAAAAAAAAAAGGTAGTCAGTAGGTTTGTTCGAACCCAGGAATTCTGAGCAGCACGGAACTGGTCTAGTATTTAAAGTTTGCATTGTACTGAGCCTGTACACAAGTTCGAATTCTATTTTAGTTTAGGTTGTTCGAACGTGTGGAATTTTAGTAACACCGAAAGTGTAAATTCATATTTGATGTTTTTCTAGTACACTTTTATAATTAAACTATTAGGCTTACAACAGATTTTGAACACGTATACGTATATATGTACCTTTTGTAAATTTTTAAATGACTGGAAATTTAAATAAGTTCAAAAAGAGTCTTTACTAAAGATTACAAGTGTTTAAAAATCATGAGAATTAGCAATGATATTGAAACAACTTTCACATGTTGGTTTTCTAATTTTCCAGTTACAAATACACGGCATAGAAGAGAAAGCACTTTTTTGTAGAATACTTCTCACGTAAAAATTAAGGCAAGTTAGTGTAGTATAAATGGTGAGATAGATGAAATGGGACAGATGAAACAAACATTGTGTTTTGAAATTACAGATACTCTATTGATCTACCAATATCACGTCTGTCAATTGAAAAGTTTTTTCCTGCCGACAGTGGTTGCTTTCCAAATGTTCTAAACTACTCCAGCATATTAGTGTGCTCTAGTGTATTTTGAGCAATGTTTCACTCATTGTGTTTAATATACCCAAACTACTTTAAAGTTCTACCATTTACCTTCGGTGCAATTACAGAAATTTTAAATTTTTTTACATTTGTAAAACATAAATTGATATTTTGTATAATAGGCAAATATATAATTTAAATAAAATAATTATACGTTACTTGCAACAATCACCGTCTGTTAGCCTAAATATGTACATATATATTAACTTGAGTACCAGGTTTATTATTCCGTGGCAATTTGAAACATCTGAATTAAACTTAGAAAGTAGCTAATGTTAAGCTGGTATTGATATAGAAGAAATGACGCAATTGCCTTATAGAGCTGTCGAATATTACCCCGCAACCACTTATAGTCTGCAGTTCGGAATTTTTTTTAGTCATTATTAATAGAAGCTTTAATTTTTATAAAAGAAGAAAACCATTAAAGCTTCTTTTAATAATGACTAAAAAAAACTTCACTCTTGACCCAATGGTATAAAACTATGTATGCCCAATTTAAGTACAAGGACACAAAATATTGTACACATAAACACAGATTTCTTTATTTTACATACTAATATCTATTTATCATAAGAATATTGCAAATCTTTTTCGCTTGCCTTGTGCAGTTTTTCATATATCCCCTTTTTCATAAATGAGCTTTAAAGACAATGATTAATCACGGCGTTCATACATTCGAAAATATACAACATCTAACGATCATTCTGTTGAGATATTTCTGCTTTTTATTTAACAAGCATCTTCTGTATATTAAAACTTTTCAAGTTCAACAGCCATTTATTTATTCATGTATATAAATACATGTACGTATGTACAGAGAGAAGTGTAAGTATTAACAACATTCATAAGAGATTGAAAGATAAAAATCTTTAAAATGGGAGTAAAAAGACGAGAGATATAGTATATTGATTAAAATCTCAAAATCTTAAAGATCGAAAATTAGCGACTGACCTTTAGTGTTTGCTAAATTGAAAAATTCAAAGTGGTTAGCATCTTGGTCTGTAAATGCAGCAACCTTTAAGAGCACAAATAAAATTGACATGTTCCAGTTCTACCTAATTAGAACTATGTTGCTGGCTTATAGAATTTTTGAACAAATTGTGTTAAATTATAGACCTGTCCAGGACCTTTAGAAGTATCCATTTGTATATAATCTTCTAGATTATGGGTACTATCTACAAGAAAAATAAAATATTTTATAATAATAGTTAAATACACTCATATGCGGAGATACACCGCTTTAAAAAAACACATTCATTGACCATTTCAATTACAATAATGCACAAATTAATCAATGATCATAACCCAAATCTAAGAGCATCCCGTGCTAGACTTTCTTATATAAATGTATCCCAATATCAGTTCAGAATGTAATTATACAAATAAAAAGTTTTTTTTAAATTTATTTCAGTTTAATTATTTCAATGTAACTACCTGATAATGGATATAATAGCTATCAAATGATACTTTCTTCACCCTGGTTTTCGGGCTGGAAGCGGGTCTTCGATAATTCTGCTAGTGCCCTTTCTTTACCACTTGTGAAACATCGACATGGGACTACTGCTTTCGTTGTCGCACCGAGTCTTAGTGCAATAACGAAAGCAATAGCATTAACAACACACTTTTTTGACAACGAAAGCAGTAGTAACAGTTAAGCTCTGAAGATGAACCATACGAATTCCGAGAAAACAGCGGTAGCAGAATTACGCGGTTCCAGTGCGTAAACTAAGATGGAGAAAGCATGGACAATGGTCGCGGAAGTCTACGAGCCAGATCTATCGAATGATGTCTAGTTCTTTAATAGACTTCAATATTGAATTTTTTAAGAATATTGCCTTCTTTTCACCAAATTTCAGCTCATTGATATTTTTTTTTGCAGTCTTGTTAATGATTCACAAATAAAGGATTGGGGAATGGTCAAGATTGACATAAATACTCAGATTTTCCGATTCAGAAAGCCTATTATTTATGCAAGTAATTTAAGTGGAATGTTAGATCTCTGAAATTTGAATACCAACAAAATAAATTTAAGAATAAATTTAAATCAATAACATAAATTAATAATTAATTTAAATTAATATTAGATTGTATTATGTAATTGTATGGAATTCAATAATTTTTCACAGTACAATACTATTTATAATATCACTGTATTCTACATTTCCATCGGTTTGAAAAACCGCTTATGTAACTCCTATGTTGAAAGCAAGCGATCCCTAGTAAATGCGTAATATCAAACCAATATAAATTCTCTAAAATATATGAATTTGCAATCAGCAAATATATCTCTCATTACCAGCCAGTATGGCTTTCTATAAAAGAGATCAACGAGCTTTAAACTTGCTTGCTTTATTTAATTTGTAGAGATGAAAAATTTCGTTACTTTTCGATATTTGTAACTAATCAATGCAGTTTAATACTTGTACCTGTTACCTTGGATTCGATACCGAACCTCATTTGTTGTGCAGATGATTACTAATACTGTGGGTACATATATGTAAGTACTATAGATAATAGAATCACTGTAACTATTCGAGGTATGAAAAATTTATTATTTTCTTTTATTTTAAACGGACAGAACTTTCCGATAGAGTTAATATATACAAACGTCAATTAATTCCAGTTCCCTTCGTATAATAAAACATTTAAACAATTTTTTTAGATATCATATATTCTAAAAAAATTTTGGTATTGATAACTCCAATTTTATAAAAACAAACACTGTTACAAATAGTATGCATGTTGCATTTAATAATGAGATAATAAAGGTGATCTCCATTCTGATCACCTCTATTATCTCACAATTTTGAATATCTATATCTATCGATCATTCATTTAATAATTTTGTAATAGATCTCAGTTGATTATTTTGCTTTAAATTAAAATGTGCTTTTACACTGAAAATTATTTTATTGAGGAAGTCATAACCAAAAATTGAAAATATTGGCTGTCGACACTTCGATACAATTATTAAAATTGATATCATTTGGCTTTGGATAATATCAAGTTGTTAAGAAAATAACGCATTCTATGTATTCTTTTTATTTGAGCTTCTAAGTATAGGACTGTCTAATATATTTTGATCCATTAGCTCTAACGATCGCGTTACTATATTATATTAGTTCATATTCTCACTTGTACTTACATTTTCTATTTTAACAGTGAAATAATATCATGTTAATTGACAATTATCTTAAAATACTTTAACATTCCGTACGCAATACAATATATATATATTCCAGTTAATTTGATGATAAAATTTCATGATTTGCATACATTTTGTGATAAAAGAATACTTTATAATTAATCCATTTTATTCACATTTTTTAAAATCTAATTAATTGGGATACCTTTATACAGTACCGTTAAAATAAAATATGTTGAATTGAATATAATAACAATTGAAACATACGGATTCTTACATCAATATCATTGTTTAAGTTATAAATAGAGATGGTCGATTTTGCGGACGCACAGTAGCATGTAGAGTTAAAAGAGTTCGGCTGATTGATCTAATGATACATACTCTAGAAGCCACCCGGGCAATTTATGGTGATATAGCCATAATAAATAAAACCATCCTGTTCGACGCCAACCGAACTCGTACCGAGCACACTATTATGCACCGACAAAACCGACCATCTGGAGTATTTCTTTAAATCCAAATTATTGATTTCTATAATTTAACGAATAACTTACTAGGTGTTGAAATAGCGGGATAGTTTGGTGGAGGTTTTATCCAGGAACCATCTGGTCTTTTCATATGCCTCCTATCTGAAGCGAATTCTTTTATAAATTCTGATGCTGGAATAACTCGAAAATATCTAAAATTAAAATAGTTCTTTGTACTATTAGTTGTATGAAATTTTATTCGAATACTTAAAATATAGACGTCCAGTTAAAAAACCAAAGCTAACAGCTGCAATGAAGAAAGTTCGTCTTCTATGGGCAAAACTTCTAGAAAACTACACAATAGAGGACTGGAGAATGGTAAGATAAAATAACTTTTTTGGTAAAAATTTGGTGTAATTCTTAAACTTCTAGATTGTGTTCAGTGGTGAATCAAAAGTAGAGATGGTAACAGAAAGGACTGTTTGTGAGACGACGAAGATCTGAACGATATAGTGAAGTATGCGCGGTGAAAACTGTAAAACACCCACTGTTCGTCATAAACTGGTTCTGCACAACGTTGGAAGGTTTGGGGCTCCTATATTACTAATAAGGCACAACGGAGGAAAGATAATACATATTGAAGGATGTTCTGCCCCCATATTTAAATGAATTAGACCCCAATGAAAGTCTTGTATCTTCTTGAATAAGAGTGACCTTGTCGTAAAACAAATTTTTCAAAAGCAATACTTTTGAATTGCTTACAATAAATATTTTTTGCAAGCAGCACTAATATTTTGGCCAGGTATTGTATGCACCCTCCTCGCTATACATATATATACTATATTGTATATTACTTATTCAAAAATGTATATTTATTATTTATTCTATTGAATCATATAAAAGTATTATATTCTTTATTGTTTATTTATTATCGAGGCCAAGAATTCGGGCCATTTAATAACATGGCATTTCTATCGAGAATGTATCTACCAGCTTGACTCATCCTAAAGTTGATCGTACAAATTTACATAACTTTTGTTTAAAGTGGAAACTCATTTGGTTTTTAACTGATTATGTTTATTCGCACTTAATATATTATTAATAAATTTTGTTTCAATTAATAATGGATAATTATGTCCCACAAATGGCCGACGACGCCGTTCATGCAAATTTGGGCTTTTATGATTACATTTTTCATAATTGTGTGCAGCATTTGTGGTGTCACATTGTCAATTTCGGCTCGAATGTTGTTCTTTAACTTCTTCAAGGTGCGGGTCTTGTTCGCGTACACCAACGACTTCAAATATCCCCAGAGGAAGAAGTCCGAAACAGTGAAATCGGCAGATCTGGATGGCCAAGACAAATCACCGAAACGCGAGATTACACGCGCTGGGAAGGCATCCTTCAAAATACGCATTGTGTCACGTACAGTATGACAAGTGGCCCCGTCCTGTTGGAACCGCATCTCCTCCAAATGCAGATCGTCAACTTCCGGTAAGAAAAAATCATTCAGCATGGCTTTATAGCGATCGCCGTTCACCGTAATAACGTTATCGTTGACTCCTTCGAAAAAATAAGGTCCAATGACCTTTTCCGACGTAAGTGCACACCACACGGTAACTTTGAGAGGGTGTAATGGTGCTTCATGAATTATGCGCGGATTTTCTGTTCCCTAGAACCGAGAATTTTGCTTATTCACTTTGCGTTAACACCACTGACGAATTATCGCGCGGTCTTGAGGCGTATATCGGTTCATTGTTATTCACTTTCCAATATGGTGATACTTATTGCCCCACCTGTTACAAGATAGTCCATTTTTTATATTTTAAAATAGATGACTATTTACTTGTTATATAATTTACTCGTAATTGACAAAATAATGTGAAGCGCTTATTAAAGTATATGTATGTATAACTTCTGCAGTACGTGAATTAATTTTATTAAATATTTAGGAAATACTAAATTTACACGAATGCAAAAATATTAAATTTTTAGGTTTTCTTTCTAGCTAGTGGACTGACTTTCTATCTCCATTTACTACATTATGAAATATAGTGTAATGCGTTCATTTTATACAGTAATCATTGTTAAACTAGAAACTACAGAACACAATTCTTAAATTTACTTTTGATTAAAGCACTCGATGAATTAAGTTTATGTTACAATTATTAATACATGACAAGACGAAGATTAAAAATATTGGAAATAAGAAATGCGAATAGCAAATAATAGGACGAAGTGTCGACGCTAGAGAAATTATAAAAACCGATTAAAATAGTATGGCAATACTATATATTTTCATTAATTGCAACGAAAACAATAAGAAATTGAATGTATTATAAAACATCTCAATTGGAAGAAAATCAAAATGAGATAAAAAAGATATTTTCTCCTAGTTTCATTAAGCTTGAAATAAAATTTATATCAGTTTAGTTAACTGTTGAACTCAAAGCAAAACATATATATTGTCGTATATAAAACACATAACATACCTAAAATAGTCAGGTTTCAGAATATGATCGGTTCGGAATGTTTCTGTTATATATTTATGAACGTATGTAGGAAAAGGTAGTTCAGAATCCAAATCATATACTAAACATTTTTCTAGTTCTGGGTGATACAGAAATATCACGTGATAATCCTAAAAAAAAAATTAAGACAAATTATAAATTTGGCTGCTAGTAAAGTTGTTTTTTTAATACACAAAAAGGCCAATTCTAATAAAAATCTTTCGAATATCAATAACCATGATATTAAAATTTCTGTTCTTGTTAATAATTCAGTGGTGTTCATATTAACACCATTAAATTATTCTTTAAAGCCTAAATGAACTAATATAAATAAACTGTTTAATTTAAACAAAAACAAATTTTGTTTCTGCATATAATTCTCATTCAAACTGAGGTATTTTTTCAGAGGAACGATATACAATTATTTCATAAGTCATTAAACAGTGTTTTCGAATGTATCAATCTTCTATCTGAAAATTCGTTCAATTTGTGAAACAAATCATGACTAAGCAAACGAAATCAAAACTGCAGGATCGATAGTCGACACATTTAAATTTAATAGTAACGAAACAGTAGGTGAGTGAATATTATCCTGGAACAAAAATGTTAGTAGCTAGTAAACAAAGTCAACAGGTCTGAGTGACATATCGTAAATTATTATTCAATTTTACACGAAAGATAGTTTGTCAAAGAGGCAAACACTGAAATAGAATGTTAGAAATTATTTTTTTCAGATTATCAATGAAACTGCAATTAACGAAAGAGGTTTCTCTTGTACCGATTTCGAAGAAATACTCGCCTTGT
Organism: Dermolepida albohirtum; assembly: GCA_031893035.1. Lineage (NCBI taxonomy): Eukaryota > Metazoa > Arthropoda > Insecta > Coleoptera > Scarabaeidae > Dermolepida > Dermolepida albohirtum. The sequence goes on from JAVIWB010002569.1 coordinate 151,852, forward strand.
TTTAAGTTTTATCTACGGCAGAACTAATGAGAAGGCAACATCTCAATACCAATGACTTATAGAGAGCTGGCGGAATAGTACCAGAGTATTTTGTTTTATTTAACAAGAGGTGGTATAGATGTTGTAGAGAGAATGAAATCTGAATATTTTGTAACTATAAAAAGGAATCGTTGGCCATTAACTGTATTTTCATCTTCACTGAACATCGTAACAATAAACTCTCAAATACTATACAAATGCACTCCGAAAGAAATTGCTGAGTGAAGAAGTTTTGTCATATATCTTTCAAAGCGATAATCGTTTATGTGAAAAAAAAACGAGCACTATTCCAACACTAACCATATTTCTCCGCCAAAAAATACAAATATGGGAATTAGAATAACACCGGTAACAAGTAACAAGTGGAATAAACTGCGCATACAAAAATAAGGTGTGAGTACTGTCCCATAAAGAAAAATCGTTATACAAAACAACAATATAGGACATGTGCCTATCCCATGCAAAAGCATATCATTAGTGTCGTGGCTGCATGTATATCTTGTGACTTCCGAGGGAAGATTCCAGTGAACGAATAAATATCGTCCTTTAATAAAAGTTCTTGGAATTAAATTTAGATTTTTTCTTGAAATCCTCCACTGTTAAACAAAAACACCGCCCTCTACTGACTGATTTAGGGTTAAAAACACAGTGAAGGAGCTAAATGACATATCGTTTATCGTAAATTGGTTTTGTAATAAAAACGAATTTTCCCTAAAATATATTACAAACATATAGTTTTATATTTTAATGTATAATAGTTTATTAATAGTACCCATATAACGAGACGATCTTCGTCTCTTCCAGCTCTTTGACGCCATAGTGGAACAGTACGACTATGGTTGGATATAAATACCACAAAACATTTTTGCAACTCTGTAGAATACTTGGACATAACCTCTTGACATAATTTATAAACATTTTCCTCACTGAAATTAAATATATAAAGCTTAGAATAACGTACATGCTTCATAAAAAGTATAATGAAAAATAAGCTGTAACTAGAAAAAAAAAATGATAATATACATACATATATACGTACTTATGTGTATATCCCTAAAGAATTTTAATCTCATTAAAAAAATGAGCGTGTTTTATAAATCTCTACAAAATGAATTAATGGGAGTGTACAGAATTAACATTATAATTATATACAAGCAATACAAAATTAAATGTATGACTCTTTCAGTGACTATCATATGTTTCCCTTATTAATTTATATATACTTTTCATAACAATACAAAAATAAAAATACATGCTTAAAACACAAAATAATGTATAAAACCGCAGGAATCAGTTGTCCTCTTCCATTACTTCTGATTTTTACTATCACTTCTAACTACATATGTTATTATACTTATAAAACCAGACAGGAAATAAAGATGTGAATGAAAAGCTAAAAATTGATTACAAATTTCCACCTTAATTACAACAGTTTTTAAAACGTCTTGGAAACACGTTTCTCCGAATTCTTTGTTACGCAATATTTGATAGTCTACTTAGTAATGAAGTTACTAAAAATACGCTTTGCTACTCATAAGTATCGTAAGTTAACAATTTATATCAATCTAAAGCAAACAAACACCATGTAACGGTTGCCAGCTTTGATGATTTGTTGATTTGTTAGAAATGTTATTTGTCTAAAAGTTAAATACTTGAATAAGATATTCTATAATCAATATTTGGACAATCCGTTGTTAACTAAAAAACAAGTCAAAGAAGGTGAAAAGTGATCGTATTTGAGTTAATTTCATAAATTATTAAACTCACTTTTATAGACTATCCTAAAACTAATTACGTGTTAAATTGGAGCATACGAATTTGTTGTCGGAAACCTACTTGACTTCGTTTTTTAACGAATTCTTTATATAAACAATATTCAGAAAACTGAAAACTCTTAAGAGCAGGGCAACCTTTCTAAAATTTGTGATAAATTAATGGAACTCTTAAATATCGTAATTTAAATTACACGCTAATTGCATTATCATTACAAAGCTTGAACGCCTGGCCATACATGAACTCCTGACACAAATGTCTCTAGAAAAAAATATATAATAACAATAAAGAATCGGCTTTAGCATTTTTAATGTATTGTCTTTTAGAATTTATACGTATACATGTTTTTTACTTAAACCGAAGTTCAGCAGAAACGTGGAATATATAGGCTTCAAAAGCTGATCCCATATATTGGGTCTGGGAAAAAGTTCGTGGCGTTTTTTCAGTAAAATTCAACTGGTCCCCGCATGGCGCGTGGACGAATTCATTTAAACCGAATATGCTCCATTATTATCGACAATGTTTCGCCATTTTTTTGGTAGATCCATGATCCCATCGGTGAAAAACTTCTGTGGTTTCTGGTCGAAAAACTGAATCAAGTAGTTTTCACAGGCTTCTTTTGAAACCAACTTAATTCCATTGAGAGAGTTCTGCAGAGATCGAAACAGATGATAGTCAGAGGGTGCTATATCCGGACTGTAAGGTGGGTGCATCAAAACTTCCCAACCAAACTCTCTCAATTTTTGACGGGTTATCAAAGAAGTGTGTGGTCGGGCTAATAATCATTTCGGGCCGTTTTCTTTCAATCGCCTGGCGTAATCTCTCTAGTTGTGCACAGTAGAGTTGAGAATCAATCGTCTGACCAGTTGGAAGTAGCTCGTAGTGGACGATTCCCCTCCAGTCCCACCATACACACAGCATCACTTTTTTTGGCGTCAATGTTGGCTTAGCGAACGCTTGTGACGGCTCACCATCCTTTATCCACGATCTTTTACGCTTCCGATTATCGTACGTAATCCATTTTTCATCTCCGGTTATTAAACGTTTCAGAAACGGCTCGATTTCATTCCGTTTCAGCAGCGCGCATCGCAGATGTTAATTCGGTCCATCATGTTTTTCACGCTCAACTCATGAGGAACCCATACGTCAAGCTTTTTTTGTAACCAGCTTTGTGTAAATGGTTCAAAACAGTTTTGTGGTCAATGCCTAGCTCCATGCCAATATCGACACTGCTGATATGCTTATCTTGTTAGACTTTTTCAAGAATTTCATCAGATTTTTCGATAAAGTACCTTCACCGTACACAGCACAAATTTTATCACAAGCCTGCGCAGCGTTCTTCCCCTTATCATAATAATATTGCAGAATATAGCGAAATTTCTCATTATTCTTCTCCATTTTCAAGTGCGAATAACTTTCCAACCACTGCACCGATTACAATGTTTCTACGCTCAAACTAACGTTCGGAAGGTCATCTAAAAAACGAGCCGTCGGTGGTGTCGCTGTGACTTGTTGTTCTTTAGTTATCGGCAACCAATGCCATCTATCGGGAAAAACGCCACGAACTTTTTCCCAGACCCAATATTATTCTCAAGTTTACATTTAAACTCCTATAAGTAAATGGTTTTGATACGTGTGCTAATAGATTAGTTCATTTTTACATTTCACATTTTTTTATAATGTGACGAATCTAGTTTTTCTTAATAAAATTCTTGTGTTATATTGTTTGTGTATATTTCACGTTAATGCACAGGAATAATTCAAATCTCATCACATGATCGTCGAAGATTGTTATTTCATGCACAACATTGATGATTTTTAAAATAGAAATTCATAAACCATCATTACCAAAATTAATTTTTCAAACTACTAGGTTAGCTTTTGAATTTTGTGTATCAATGATAAACTGCTGTTTCTGATAGTGCTTTTCACCAAAAGTCGTAATGATTCGTTTCTTACATTAATGTTCAAATTATACTAAAAAATATAAAGAAATTTTCACGCGGTAATGTTTTCTACTTATATCATTTTTTCTCACTGTCAACACTAATAAGTTTCAAAAATGAAAAATTAAATTTCTGTGGATTGTTAATACTGTCTAACAAAAGGAAACTAAGGACTGCAAAAATCGCTTCCCCGATTGACTATTATAATCAAAAATAGTATTTATATAAATATAGTATACAGTCTGAATAATAAGAAATAAATACAGGCCAATGTCCCATGAAGGGAAAGTTCATGGGAGTGAATCCTCTAATACGCCTAGTCAATTCTAGTTCAGTTATTTGTTGTATGTGACACAGGTAACAGTTTTGATTAAAACGGGTATAGCGTACGCTGCAAAACATTTCGAAACAGTGTTTTTATGTGAGCACTGTAAAGATCATAGAATGAGAATTGCAATAGCAGCTATTACTTACGCAAACATTTTTATTAACCCAAAATGTAGATCTAGGACTCGGGGAGTAGTTAAATGACAATTAGAAACATATTATATTTTGTAAACACGATATCGTTTGTCTAAGTACAATTATTATATCGATAAAGAGCTTAGTCCAACTTTGTGCTTACAGGTAATTATCATTCTGGGCCTGGTCACCTGGAAGAAAGGTATGATCGACGGACAAGGAAGAAGCACTGTAAAACACATCATGTGAAAGTTAATGTTTGGAGTTGCTTCAGTATTCGTGATTTCAGAACTTCGTGTGTGTTCAGCGGTATTATAAACGCGTAGCAAATGGTAAAATTGACTGAGAAAGACTTTTGAGATAACAGTGTAAATTGGATTCTACAAGACAGCGATCCAAAGCATCGAAGCAAACTGGGTAGGGAGTGAAGGGCTGCAAATTGTACGGCATCAATAGATTGGCCTTTACGGTTCCCCTCAATTAAAAATATTTGAGCCCCTATGAAGCAGAAACTTTGTGAGGAACGGAGTCATTTCCCAATTATTTCGCAACATAAAGATATAGTCCTCATTACCTAAGAATTATGCGGAAAATTTGATCACAAGTATGGGAAATAGCTGTGAGGCTATTCTTAAAAATAATGGAGACTGGCCGCCATATTAAATATTTCTGTATTAGCATATAAGATGTACTTTGTGACAATATATCTATTTTTTCTATTAGCTTTTGTTAGTTAGTCTGCGTTTCTTATTATTAGACAGACTGTTAATTCATTAAGTTTTACTAGCAAACGTTTAGATTCATGCGTTGGTTTAACGTACATAACACAAACAAATTGTTACATAGTATATCTGGAATATTTTTAATTTAAGTGATTTTATATGTTGATTAGATAATCTAACGGAAATATCTACTTCGATATCAAATTGAGTTTTGTAAAAAGAGAATATATACACTACCGATCATAACCCAAGGAACAATTTTTAAATTTCGCGGAAGTTTTGAGTTGGTAGTAGTAAAAATAAAGGTTAGCTATGATTTCAATTCATTCAAGAAATTAGGAAATAACATGTTTTTAATGCGTACGGTTTTCGTTTTAATTTTGATTTTGAAATATACACCTTAATTATTAATATTCATGCTGTAATAAAATAAAATATAATTTTAGATGTAGTTATTTTTTCCTTGGGCAACTTAAAACACCCGCGAAATTTAAAAATTGTTCCTTGGGAACAGTATGGGCATTTAATGCTTATGCGTAAAACTTGAGGAAAACTTAAAACGTACAAATAAATTTTAAAAAATACGATAAATCATTCAAATATTGAATCCTTTGAGTAGTAATTTAAGCCTGAGATTTATCCCCTTGTAAGATGATCCTTTCTCATAATTTTCTCTCGATTTTCGCGTCACTTTGCAGATACAAAACAATAGTGCACCATTCTACATTAACAGTACGACGATCTTCCAGCGCTAAAGTAAAAACATATGCATTAATTCAAAAAAATTTGGGGCCATTTATTTGTTTGGGCTTTTTTCTTGAACAACTTCTTTTGGAACCGACTCATTTTCAAAGATTCAAATTGCCGGATGTTGCTTTTTTCAGGATCACAGTAGTATACCCGAGTTTGATCACCTATAATGGTGTTGTACAATAGATGAAACGATCTACCGCAGATCTGTACCTAATCGCGTAGTCTTCTTTTTGAACTGGAATCAAATTGTGAGGAATCCAGTTTGAAGAAAGCTTACGTACCTTCAAAGGTGTTTATTGTCTTCATACCAATCTTTTCCTCTTTATAGTAACATGCCAATCATTTTCAATCATATCCCAATATTATTTTTAATAAAAATTTTTTTGCTTAGGAACTAGAAACATATTTAAGGAAAGTCGATCTATGTTGAAATTCTTTATGCTGCTACTTTAGTGCAGCTGAGAAACAAGAATTTTCACCAAATACCCAATTAATTTCCTTAAAACATTTCTTATGACTTAAGCTAACTTTGAAATTGCAAAAATACAGATTTATGGCAATTCCACGATTCCTTGGGAAAATGATTATTTTAAACCTTTATATTAGTATATTTTTCAACGTCACTGCTATTAAGCTTGTAAATAATTAGGTTAGAAATGTCAAAATTTGTAGCAAAATGTCTAACGACTGATAGAGGCTTCAGTGGAAAGATTACAACCTTTGTACAATTTTTGAATTATTCTAGTCGTTCCATAAAACTGGTTCAATTAAATTAATAGAGCCATAAGATCTCTATCGAAATAATACTTAAAACTCCTATGTTTATCTGGATTATTAGCAATGACTAAGTTATTTTGGAACGATTATTATTTATCTGTTTAATTCACTCAATGGTATAATAAGTTCACATTTCCAAGATTATGGTCTTAATAAAAAATTTTTTTTTGTAATTATTCAGTGATATACAAATCCTTATGTAAGTATTAAATTTCCGGTTCTAAAAATAATATATTGCAATATGGATAGTTTAAAATGTTTTCTAATTTTTCACAAATTCTGCATTAAGAATTAATGTTAAATAGAATTAAAATACAATTTGCAAACAGGGGAGAGAATTAATTTTACAATGAAAAATACATACAAAACTATTTGAAGATTTCGTATTTGTACTGTGTTTGATTAACATGTAGTGTTATCAATAATTTTTTTAAGATTATTTCTTAGATAAAAATATATAGCTCTTGTTCAAATGTATACTAAAATTTAAAATATAAAAATGTATATTATATCTTTGTAATTACTCGTAACTATGTCCAATATTTTATACATTCAATATATTTTAATTTATTTTAAAAGTATGTGATTATTAAGAAACATTGATATGTCTTTTTTCAAAAATATAACTAAATATGTACATAAAAAAAGGCATAAATATAGTTAAGACAGCAAATATTGAACCACAAAATTTACCACAGCTTTAAGCTTTAACATTTACACATAAAACTAAAATATATACAAATTTAAAATTCTGTTCAATAAAAATTATACTCAATAGCAAACAGGTCAATTTACTACATTTATAACTGAGGTTTAAAAATATTTGGTTTCCCTTCTGACCTTTAAAGATCTTAAAATATTGTATGAAAAATTACACATTGAACTTTGTCAAATGTTATGCCATGTATTATTACCTAAATTAGTTAACTAAAATCAATGACAGCAATTATTAATTACCTAAAACAATTTATCTTCATTATAAACAATTAAGCTATTGATGATAGTAAAATTAAACACATTTTCGGATTTTTTGTAACATAATGAACTTATCACATTATTAAATACTTATCAATATATTTTACTTACCAATAACATGAAACATATGAACATTCTGCTTGTTTTGGAAGTAGGTTAATCAATATTTTTTTTGTATTTTGATTGTTCCCCGAATTTGATCTCTGTATATATTCAGTTTTAGAATCTGAGGCCATGCTTTCTATTTTCAAAAATATTTCTAATCATTCAACTACAAACTACCTAAATGTTAAAACTAAGAACTTGTGCACATTTACTCAACCTTAAAACAAATGACATATACGTTTCCTTCAAAGTTCGAAAACGCGGCCTTCAATATGCAGTATAGCCAACTTAGCCAACATCAGAATTATATTGATTATTTCTTATTAAAGCGCCAAAAATAAAAACACTATTAGCATCAACTAATGACTCTATAGGTCCCTATAATTAATAATGGTATTATTCAAAAGACGCCAATACATTAAAAAAAATTTGTAGGAAGTCAAATAGTTTAATCAGACGTATGTACCTTAAACATTATTAAATTATTAATTTTTAAAAAGTATTGCAAAATTGAGTAAAGCAAAAAAAGATATTTAAATATATAATTCATAACAAAAAATTTATTGTTATTTAGATATAACAACTTATAAACAAATAATTCCACGATTTTTCGTTCCGGAAATACTCTTTTATAATTTTAAGTAATGTATTCTCGTAAAACCTAAATATTAAAAGCAATTTGTACGAGACATCAATTTGGTCCCAGTTTCCACAATAGTACTGGAACAATATCTACTAGAAAAGAAAAATTATTCTACGAGTATTTTGTATATAAAGAAATTATATTGAAAATATTACAAACGACAAAATTTAGTCTTTAGTCGATTTGAATAAAATATTTAGTTGGAACACATAAAAATTAATTATAATACAATAAAATGTATAATCAAATATAAAAAAACAAAGCCAATTATATAACATGTTGTAAAAAATTTTAAAATTCTAATTATGTAAATAATAAAATGAGTTAGCCAAAGAAAATACCGCTACGACAACATAAGAATTGTAAGGGAGTTGAAAAATAAAATATCTAAGTATTTAAAAAAAAGACTAGACAACATCATATAGAATTCGCAAAAACTACTCTTCTAAACCTTTTAATAGAATGGCGTAATCTAATAACTAAAAAGTACTAAAGTGCATTTGGTACGTAGACTGCTTCTGGGTCAGTTTCAGTGCAGTAGTTCAGTCCTGAAGATGTCCCATACAAATGGGTACGAAACGTCGGCAGATATAATAGTGACGCGGTTCCAGCCCGGAAACCCAAAAGCAGATATTAAAGTGCAATCTATCGGCATACTTTCTTTTTTTCAACAAAATAACATTCCTGGATGTACTGGTAAAGATACAAGGAATTATTCCGTGAAAATTTTTTTTGAAATTTTGGATTGACCATCACTGTTCTAATCCTATTGAAAGTCCATTAGTTTAATGATAAAACAAGCAAGTCACAACAGAAAATAACAAAATTACTTCCGTAGTGAAACTGAAAAAGTTTTTATGTGCGACATTTAGCTTAAAAATATTACTATAATAGCAAGAATACTTTAACAATATTCAACACTATATACGTTGGTTGCTTTAAAAGTTTTGCGGTTCAGCTATTTCCCGCGAGGTGGCATTGTCGGAAATATTTTTGTCGTATTACCTGAGATCTTTTAATCCAAACAGCATTTACGGATTGTCAGTATGTGCTGTTGTTTCTGTTTAGTAATTTTATAAATAAAGTTTTATGAAAAAAGGAATTAACACACGAAAATTTTCGGGCCATGATTTTCTACGACTTTATCTCACCTGACAAGAGTATTCGCAAAAATCAAGCGATTTTTTCGTGATGAAGCACCATTCTTGCCCCCCATAAACATCGACACCGTGTGCAACAAGATAAAAACAGACAATCACCGCACATATAAAGATATTCAGGCATCATTGGGCATAGGTATGACCCAAATCAAAACTGTCTTACATAATCATCTTGCAGTCAGAAAGCGCTGCGCTTAATGAATACTACATTTAATCGAAGCTCAAAAAAGCGATTATTCATTGGTGCAAAAAATACTTAACGAATTCAACCGAGATCGAGCAAATTAGTGTACGACATTGTTACAGGTAACGAAAATTGGATGTATTGTTTTGAGCCAGGAAGTAGGCGACAATCGGCTCAACGGGTCTTCAAAGATGAGGAGAAACCAACAATAGCGAGACACAGATGAAGCTCTGGCAAGAAAATGGTGGTACCTCCTTTTTTCAAACGTACCTGACATCTTGCTACTATTCCGCTACTGGATCGTCGCACAGTCAGTGCTGAACGGTATACAATCATTTGTTTGTCAAAAAGTGCCTGAGAAACGACCAAAAGGATGAATCATTTTGCATCAAGACAACGCACCATCACACAATGCATCTCAAACATCAGAGTTTTCAGTCACTTCACGAATAGAATTGATGACTTGTCCGCCTTTCTCCACCTGGCACCTTGTGACTTCTTTTATTCTCATACATAAAAGACAAAATGCGTGTCTTGAAATTTAATACCCTGGAAGCGACCGCGGAAACTTACGAAAACTTTGTATCTGAAGAACAATAGGCCCAATATTTTGAGAAGTGACTACTTTATGATCTATGCAGAACTGCATAGATCATAAAGACGAATATTTTAAAAAACAATAAAAAAAATGGTTAAAATAACTGATTTTTTTTCAATATCATCTGCAAAATTTTTGAAGCAACCTCTATAAGTATATATAAATATATGTATATGCATATATGTATATACATATATTGTTATGAAAAAGAAATTTGCATTGTTTTGTAAAGATGTGTATTAATTGAATCATTCGAACTCCACGTTGGAACGCTAAATATTATGAAAACAACTTTTACTAAATTATGTTTATATTGAGTTGACTATAAGTTATGTAAAAAAATTGTTATAATTTTTTTTTATAAATAATGCACTATTGCATGTATCTATGTTGGACAATGACATCTAACTCGGACATGAGTAACAGCAAAACTCGGTAAATATGCTGGCGATAATAAATAATGCACTACTGCATGTATCTGTGTTGGACAATGACATCTAACTCGGGCATGAGTAACAGCAAAACTCGGTAAATATGCTGGCGATTCATTCACATATTCCAGTATAAACAAGAATTCTTACTTTATGTAATATAATTTTTTTTAAATTTGTGTTTTAATAAATTTTAATAATATTTCTTTAATATGTTATATCAAATTATTAAACACTCAAATATCTCTTACTTGTGATTTCATTATAATGCTTTTTGTTTTTATTCTTCAGTGAAAACTTTTACTAATTTACAGAGTGTTGAATAATATTTATAGTAATAAAATTTTAGATTAAAATTTAATTTGATTTCATAAGTATACTGATATATTCTACTAAATAAAATCAAATTGGTTCTTTAAACTGTATAGTATTATATATTAATATCAAACTTATAAATAAACAAATAAACCACATTATTTTACATTAAACTTTGACAATTAAATTTTATTTCTTATATAAATTTGAATTCTTATTTCATTAAATTTAAATTACCCTCATTACAGGTATTTATACGACGGTTCACGTTAATAGAAAACTATATTAAAATTGAATTATAGGCCTTTAGAAATAAAAAATATGAAATTGTAAATAACTGCAATATATTTCTGTCAAACAACACATAATGGATTCCTTTAAGTTTTGTATGCTTGTGCAACCCGACAAAAATAAAAAACGAGCAAATACTAAAAAGGCAATATGCAAGTAGGCAACAAAAATATAAATTAAAGCCTTAAAACAAGCCCAGTTTAAAATACAATCAGGCGGAATTTAATATACGTTTCAATAATCGTTGTTTTCCATGCACCATAAACACTATTAAAAGAATGCGCGGCCGAAGCTGTTTGGATAGAATCATACATGATTTTTGCAGTAATTGATATAAATTGTGTTGCAAGATAAATAGTTTAACATTTATTGTCGGTATCTTCTATAAACGTTTCATGAAAGAACAAATAAAAATTAAACCCCTTAGCAGATCTATGCCGGAGTTAAGTATAAGCTAAAAATTATACTTTCAACGGGATATATTTAATTTAGACTTTTACCAAATAGTAAATGACTTTATAGTAATTTAATAAAAAGGTCGTTTCATCTCTTTTCTTGTTGGCCATTGTTGCTGTATCAAATATACATTAATATGTATCAATTTTTTTTTAAAACATCTTTAAATATTTTTTAAAAGATACTATATTCAAAATAAAATAAATAGCATAATCAACCTGATATTTTTTGCAGATTGTAACACTGTTTTACTTCCATATCCACAATATATCAAAATGTATCAGAAATACTTATATTTAAGTAAAACCCTTTATTTATATTAAAATATAGATATTAATTTAAACTTAATTATTTATAATGCACCAACATTTGTAGAACATAATATAGATTTCTTATTAGAATTAGAGATAAGTAAAGTGTAATTACTTTATTGGGTACAAAATTTTATTGTTTAACAAAAGGAGATTTGAATAAATTTGTATTTAATATTGTTTACATCTAGTTTCATAAATTTATTTTATTTTAATAGTGTGATATTAGAGCAGCGTAAAAATGTTTTTTATGTAAAACTATATTATTCGTCTGTGTCCAGTTTCTGTTAGAACTGTCTCTAATTTTAAATTAATTTTGCTTGTAATATACTGTTGATGTATCCAGCAGGCACCATGAAACATAGCTTCATTTTCAGATTTCGAATGCCCAATATTTTCTAGGACATATTGTTTTACCTATATTAATAAATGTTTTATTAAAATACCACAAATTAAGACAAATATTTTACCATAAACTCTGATTTATATGCCTTTGCTATATTTTCTATTAAGCGACTTAATTCTTGCGGAGATAAGGAAAAAAATAATGGTGTTTCTTGATTATGTAATTTAGTCAATGCCAGTATTTGATTTGACAAAAAAGTTAAACTGTTTGAATATAACAATAATTTTGATATAATTTCTTGAAGTTCTTTAATAAGCTCCTCTAGTCCACCAGGAAAATTCCTAGAACTACTGCATTTTAAAAGAACTATTTTTTGAATAATTGATGCTCCTTGTATATGATATTCATTCCATTTTTGTATACTATTATATAAATCTGCTACAATATCTTTTGCAACTCTTGGAAGTCCTGTAAGGTTTTTTGCTGTACTAAATGCAGGGCTCTGATTAACTAAAATATTTAAATTCATTAATTTATTGGAATGCAAAACCAAAATATTATTTTACGTATCACGGGTGAATAATTTGACTCTATAGAATTAATAACTTTAGTTGGCGTTTTATTCGCCATAATTTAACCAGAAATTTTGATTTATTAGCTGAATAAACAAATATTCAAAATTGCCAATGTTATAAATTCACATCTCACACCAATTGTTATTCGTAGACACAAAACATTTTTATGTGACCAACATAACATCAAAAAGATACTAACACAAATATTAGATTCAAGTATAGAAATTTATATTTTTGATTACAAAACTACTAACTTGTACGTTTTTTCATTGATTCGTTTTTTATATATGAAAGACTGGCATGTATTGATAAATATGGTTGCAACATTAGACAAAACTTTTGCCGAACTAATTATTTAGGGTATTTTCTAAATTTAAAGACTTGTATATCTAATTCTAAAAAATGAAAAATGTGCATCGGAGTTAACCTATGAAATCGACATGTCTATTCTTTACGTACTACCGCGTTTGGGATACAATAGATATTTCAAGTTCTGTGATATATTAAAATGCACGAAAATAAAACAAATTTCTGTAAACCATGTAACATACAGACTTTTGAGTCAAAGATTTCAAGATATAAATTATCCATCACAATTTACATCTTTTAAAAAAGTAATTTCAGAGAGGAAATTACAAGCAAATCGAAGTATTTTAGTGCAAGTGCAATCTGCCCAATCATGTAAAGAACTCTATACATACTGCAGTACTATAGGTACTATAAAGCAAATGTTTCACTATACAATTGGTGTGGAACCTTTGGTAAGTATTAAAATATTCTTTTGGTAAAACTAATGTACGTTAACATTAATAACCATATGAATTTCTAATTTGTATTAGTACATTTTAGTTTTACCAATTTAACATTTAATAGATAAATTATTAATGTAAAACAAAAATTTAGCATTTTATTATAGTGGAGTTTTCTAAAGAACTGGATGTATCAAATATTTTATCAAAAAGTATGCATGTAAATGATGCACAAATAGTCCCAACACATTCACAATTTTTATGGTTTAAAGCACCAGTAAAAAAATCTAAACAGAGAATTTCAAAAGCTGCCAAGTTAGAAATAGAAAATGGCACTTATATGCCAAGCGAAAGCATAATTAAGGAAACATTAAAAAAAGAAGAAAATGTATTGTATTATTTTTTTTAAATTTAAGATATTAATATACATCATTTTTAGATATCAAGTCAGATGGTCTTGTTGTATAATATGACTAAACTAAACGAAGTAGGTATTCGCTTACGATTTATGGTAGCTCATCAAATAGAATCTGCATTATCAGGCATATTTCCAAATATGGTTGCTTATCCATTTGGCTCATCTGTCAATGGATATGGTAAAATGGGATGTGACTTAGATATTGTATTAAGATTAAATGAAAATGAAACTGTAAGTTTAAATTTTCTTGGGTTTGTTTCAATTTAGATTCTGATTGTTTAGAGCACTGAAGAAAGTAGATTAGTATTTCATTGCAAAGCTGCAACAGGGTCTGAAAGATCAACTTCTCAAAGGCATATGGAAACTGTTGGAGACATACTTCAGCTATTTCTTCCTGGTTGTTCTCAAGTTCGAAGAATATTACAAGCTCGAGTACCTATAATCAAATATAATCAGCAATTTGCTGATGTAGAATGTGATTTGTCTATGCTAAATATGTATGTATAAATTAATTTTTTTGTTTGATGATTACTTCTTTGTTAAATAATTTTCAGTCTAGAGATTTACAAATGTATGTCTCGTTTTTGTAATTATATGATCATTTTTGTTTTTGTAAAATAGTTCTTCCTCAGCTAATACATTAACGTAATTTTATTTTAGTGTATTATAAAAATTGTTTAAATAATTTTTTTTTCAGGTTAAACTTCATTTAAGAATGTCTCAATAATAAATTTTAAATAATGATTAGTTAGTTTGGAATTTAATTAATTTAAATGATTATCATATAGAAATCAAATTTATACATGGTAAATAAGTCTTCTGGAGCAAATGCTTTGTTATTCACTATTGCTGGTTTTGCAATTATATATGAAAACGTACACAAATGTTTTACTTTCTTTTTATACTTATTTTTTTGTAATAAATGAACAGTCAATTATTTGTATATTGTTTTCTAATCTTTATTAGTGAATTTTGTAATTCATTTATTTAGAATTAATATTAATTTAATTGTTTCATATATAGTTCATTTTTCTTAGCCTTTAAAAGAAATATTGTGAAAGGTCTTATTTATGTTATAGGTCAGGAGTCCATATGTCTGATTTACTGTATATTATGGGAGAATTGGATAATAGAGTACGTCCATTAGTGTTTACTATACGAAAGTGGGCATGTCAAGTGGGTTTAACAAATTCCTATCCTGGTAGATGGATAACCAATTTTTCACTTACATTAATGGTCCTTGCATTTCTACAAAAACCTATTAGTGGATCTCCAATACTTCCTGGTTTAAATTTACTCATAAAATCTGCAGGTAATTATAACTGTTACTTAATAAAAATGATAGATTTCAGTAATATAAGCTTGTATATAACAAACACGTTAAATCAATAATAAATGAAAGAAATATTAAAAACATCATGGCAAATCCTAATAAATATTATATATTGATGATAGTTCACATGTTTCGGAGAAATAAATGAAAATAATGCAAAAATGATATATATTTTTGGTAGATATATGCAGCAATTTGATTGTTTTTTTACTGGGTAAAGGCAGTCTTGAAATACTTGGTGTTTCCAATATGATGTCATCATCAAACAAGTGTGGAAAGGGCTTACCCAGACCGGTAAAAACGAGATTGTCGGAATCATGTATAAAGATCACTTTGATAACATTATACATATATACTCTTAGCATTATCCATCGGCAATTCATTCTGGTGTCTTAGTTATTACTGTCTTAGTCATTGCTGGGTACAACAGAAATGTCATAGATTCGACAATTGAAGTAAATTAAAATAACTAAGCCGAAGTTCTCTCAAACACGGATCTGACTTTTCTTGCGTGGCAATGCTCCTTTAATTTCTAATTTTTGATGTGCTTTTTTGGGCGCTTCAGACTTACATATTTCTTAATTTTCAATAAGAAATAAAAAACACTGTGTTTTAGCTACATTTTGTAGTGTATTTAACTACATTCTTAAGTTTGGTACGTAGACTTCCGCGGTCGTGGTCCATGCTATCTGCTTCTGGGTTTCCGGGCTGGAACCGCGTCACTAGTATATCTGCCGACGTTTCGTACCCATTTGTATGGGACATCTTCAGAGCTGAACTACTGCACTGAAACTGGTGTAAGTCGATGGGGGACGCGTTTATATATGGATAATGGGTCATGGGTCAATGGAGCGTTACGGTTGCGGTTGGGTAGATTAGAAATGCACGATTGCCAAGCGTTATGTAGCGGGTAGCCATCACCGCGGTTAAGGTTATTGGGATGTTTAAAGATCTCTATAGTTTCACGGATTTTGCGACCATAGAAATGGTTAGTGCGGGATAGGATCTTGGTCGAATTAAACTGAATATGGTGCCCGGTTTCCAGCCTATGCTCGGCAAGTGCAGAACCGGCTATGCGCAGCAATCTAGTACAACGCTCATGTTCAGAAACACGAGTGCCGACAGACCGCTTTGTTTCACCAATATATGCCCTGCCGCATGAACAAGGTATTCTGTACACACCAGGCGATTCTAAAGAAGCATGGTCTTTTACGGAAAAAGGGTCAGATAATTTGGAATGGGGTTTGAAGATGGTTTTGATGTTGTTTTTGAGAAGAACCCTACTGATGCGGTCAGTGACACCTTGTATATAGGGTAGGTGGGCTTTAGAGAGGGGAAGAGATGATGTAAGCTGTGTATTAAGTTGTGAGATTTTGGGATTAAGATATCATTCTTAAGTGCTTAAAATTATATTTGAATTTCTTTCTTTTATTTTATATCATTACAGCTCCTCTGTATTAATATAAAATGAAACAAATAAATTTAAACATAATTTTAAACACAAGCTTCTTATGTTGCAAGAAGAATGTCAGTTTGCTAAATTAAATGTGAATATAACAACAAATTTACTATCTTGAAAACACTGGAAATTTGCTGTATCCAGAAATATATGAAGGTGAAAATACAGATTTAATTAAAAGATTCTGTTGAAAGGTTAATTTAATTAACACAGGTATACTATTTAAATGCAGTAACAAGGTGGTATTATATAAGGGCCATTTTATTTTTGCCGTTTCAATATAAATTGATGCTAAATACATACAGGATTAGGCCAATATATGAATCCATTTAAATATCTTTGATACAGTTCCTGTTCAACAACAGATATATCTAATTACATCTAATAAAGGGCGACTTAGACATGTATTATTGATAGAAATTGTGTATGTATCTGTATTAATATTTATGCTTGTGTTTATAGTAAGAATGATCAAATTAATAAATATAATAAATAATTAATTACATTTTTAAACAAATTTTTCATATAATATATTTTGCATTCCTAGTTAATTGAATCTATTTCTTATAATTGTGTAGTAAATATATTTTAGGACTAGAAGATACATTCATTACCGAAGATGGTATAAATTGTACGTTTATAAGAGACCTTAATAAATTAAATTTTAAAACATCAAATACAGATAGTCTGCAGTCCCTTCTTGAGCAGTTTTTTGAATATTATTCATACTTTGATTATTCTCTTAAAGCTATCTGTTTAAATGATGGCTGTTCAGTAACAAAACCGGATCATAGTCCGATATATATAGTAAATCCTTTGGAAAGAGGCTTAAATGTAAGCAAAAACGTTAGTTTAGATGAAGTAGAAAAATTGAAAATAGAAATGAGAAATGCAGCATGGTGGCTTGAATCACAGGATGTTAAGACTTCAGATTGGGGTATATTGTGTTTGTTTGATACTAAAAGAAAAACTAGTACACCCTCTTCCAAGCAAGGGAAACTATTGGAAGTAAGCAAATTATTTGATGAAGAAGAAAAAGTAAAGGTAAATTTCAAAAACGATGTTATAGAGGAACAAGTAATTAACGTTAAAAAAGAAACTAAAAGAAATATCAAACAGCTCGAAGAAAATTTGAAAAGAGGAAAATCGGGGCGATAATAAAGTGATTTATAGAATACGTCTTTTATTTTAATGTAGAATCCATTGTACTGCTACAAAACTTCTTCACTAGATAGGTATTTTAAATTATTAATTAGAAAGCTTATTAATTTATAACTTATTAATATCATCAGTAGCTTTCATTAAAATAATATATTTTTCCGAGAACATTCTTGGAAATATATAATTTTATCCAATACATCAGAGTAGGACAGATAAATTTATTTTGCAATACAACACGAATGGAATAGTTTCGCAGTGTTTATATATATAGGGGAGGGGACTTCATTGCAATTACATGTAAGTGAATATGGAAAGTTCGTATCATGCTGTAAGAACTAAATGTATGTGTCTTGCATAATACATTGCAAAATAAATTTTTCTGCCTCACTCTGACATATTGCACAAAGTTAAGTTCGGAGAATAAGTGGAAACCACTTTGAGCGAATAAGGTGGTTGAGGCATAACCTAAAATTTTAATTGACCAAATTTTCCATGAACAACGTAAATATGGAAGGGCGGGGCATTGTAATGAAACAGAACTTTTTATGACTACTTCAGGTTTTCTCCAAAAATGGTTATCTTCAATTTTTTTTTAGTAGAGTAGCATAATGGCGGTCGGTTAATGGTTTTATACTCTTGTAATTTCAGAAAGTCGTGCCTAGTACACTACACTTGCTAATGAAAATATCACTGTTTTTTGGAGGGAGAGCTATCATAATTTGTCTACTGTTTACGACATAGTTTTGGCTATGCGAACTTGGCAGTTTATGTTAAACAGTTTCAAAATATTGCTTGACTAAAGAACGTCAAGCAATGTTTTTGATTATTATTCAAAATACGCGGCATCCATCTTACCAACAACATGGACATGCCCAATTCTACGTGTGTTACACGCATCCATACAAAATATTCATAACCTCCTTAATATCAATTCTTTGGTCAAAACAATATCTTTCATTTTATTATTTTTGAAGGTTTACATTTTTTTTTTGTAATCTTAGTCGCATATCGTTTAAATTGTGCAACCCAGCGACAAATTGTGGTTTTCAAAGTAGCGGAAGTATATTGTATATCGGCCAAAATTTTGAATGCATTTATACCTAATCTCGGAATAAGGAGTAATTCAAATTTTCCGCTAAAACTCGTAATATAGTTTAAAAATGTAACCATCAAGATGAAACGGCTGTGAATGTGGTAGTTTGTCGACAATATTCAATTTTTATTTGTTGTATGTGAAAATTTATTTTAATAGAATTATGATTGTACAAAATTTTCTTTATTAATTTGTACAATCTATTCACATGTAAGAAAAATACTATGCTTGACAGAACCCATTTCTGGTAAACCTTACCTTATACTTTAATTACATTGTATTGAAATGACAGATGTAAAAATTATTTTTCAAATGCGTAATATCTTATCATAAAATTGGTATCAAAGAAATGAGATATCGAACACAACCATTTAAAACTTATTTTATTTAAGAGAAAATATTACAAGATTATTGACAAAAGTCCCAAGGAACAATTTTTAAATTTCGCGGGTGTTTTAAGTTGCCCAAGGAAAAAATAACTACATCTAAAATTATATTTTATTTTATTACAGCATGAATATTAATAATTAAGGTGTATATTTCAAAATCAAAATTAAAACGAAAACCGTACGCATTAAAAACATGTTATTTCCTAATTTCTTGAATGAATTGAAATCATAGCTAACCTTTATTTTTACTACTACCAACTCAAAACTTCCGCGAAATTTAAAAATTGTTCCTTGGGGTTGCTGTGTGGTAAGTGAAAAAATCCAAGCAAAAAATTTTAGCGTATGAAATCAAACATACGATTCAGTAGTGTGAAACTTATTAGAGTTGAAGAAATAAAAGAACAATCAGAACATTAAGCGAACAGCTTGTACAGTTATGACTGAATTAACATGCTTCATATGTTTACCCAAAGTTTTCTGCATTGTCTAATAGGATGAATTTTAGATTTTGCATTGCAGAGCTCATTGAACTATGGATATTGATAAGACTGAAATATGTCAAATTGTGGTCCAATAGATAACACATTCCTGAATCATATAAAGTTTGATTCTATTCGCCTAAATTTTTTCTTATTCATTGGTTATTATCTTATTCACGGATATCTCCCACTAAAAGTAAAAGTTCTGTCAACAATCACAAAATATCCATATTCAGGTAATTCTTGTTTCCCATTTTAGATAATACGAGTAAACCACTAAACAAAAATTGTAAGTGCTAATTTTTTACTTTATCTTTGATATTACCTAACATTTTTATACTATATATTAACAAATATTGCAGTCTGTGGTTTATTCTACAAAAATCAATAAAAATTTTTTATAATAGATGTTAGGGTACTGGTTGAAAGCCCTATGTAATTGAAATAAAACAAATGTTTCAAACAAATTTATTTTGAACAGCAGTCTTCTTTCTGTATTTGGAGATGCATGTGCATATAATTCTACAAGTAATATTAAATGAAAAGCAGTTCAAATCGTTCTATACGCACAAATATACATTCGAGTAGGTACGCAACGAGACAGTTCAAAATACCTCGCTTCGCGTTCAAGGCATCAAGGTACCAATGCACCCTCAATAGAGCGGAAATGTTCGACACTCTCAACCTTGCACCTATTGGGGAAGCGTCATGCAACTACGCGGCCGGTCGGTAGGTCGATCTCGGCCCCCTGACATACAATGTGTACACGACGACAAAAGTTGCTGCCGACCAGTATATGTGCGTTAATTTGCGTATAAGAAAAATAAGTATATAAAATACATAAAACAATATTCATGAAACTATATATATTTATATATAATAAACAAAAGTAAAACATTTTAATATTGTTAAGTTTTCAGCAGTTTCTATTAAAAGTACTTGCACATGCCACATTTAGAATGTAATATTTTTTGAAGCAACTTCATTTTATTTGTGCCCAAATCATTTCAATAGGATTGAGCTCACAATGATAATGGTGTTAACCTCAAGACTGTTTTATTTGCAGCAGCTGGGATTGCGACTTTTCTCCATGAAGAAGTTGGTAGACTTTCTACTCTGCATGAATGATATGATCTATTGCCCATAATTACAAGATCATCTGGCAATTTAGGCAATACTTGTCAAACCGTTCTTCAAAAATAATATTCATTTCATCATGGTAATCAGCTGTTTTTCTGGCTTCAAAAAGCAACATCTATCTTCCACAAATCTGAATTCAGAGCCTATGTGAAGTATCATTAATTGCCTACCTTTAGCACTAAGACTTTTTTAATCCTGTTGATAATCCTTCAACAAAAGTTTGTTGTACACTTATTATACTTGCATCAGTCCAAATTTTTTCCTTTGTGTGTCCTTGTTCCTTTATTGTTGTCAGATATTTTCATTACCTTCATCTTTTTCTATTAGAATTTATTTTTCATTATGCTTGTCATATCTGAAACAAGTTAAATATGAATATGTTGTAATATGATCAATTTTTCATTAACATTTTCTTGGAATTAATGAATTTCAAGAATCTGTAGAGTTGCTCAACTTTTTTTGGTATGT
The DNA here is from genome assembly GCA_031893035.1 of Dermolepida albohirtum. Taxonomy (NCBI): domain Eukaryota; kingdom Metazoa; phylum Arthropoda; class Insecta; order Coleoptera; family Scarabaeidae; genus Dermolepida; species Dermolepida albohirtum. Next base: position 173,403 of record JAVIWB010002569.1, read on the forward strand.
TATTGATTATTTCTGCTATTATTTTATCAAGTTTGGGGTTCGTTTTTAAAACATGCTCCATATAAAGCAGTATTAATCAAATTCTCGATGGTTCAAATGCGGGCTTATTTGTTCTTTAGGAAGGCCGAGTTCACCTGTTTATATTCTTTAATAATAATACAATATAAAGTTGGTTTTGCCAGCCTATAATACATTCCTTATAATGTAATACTTATAACTTACTTAGCGTTTCACAGATGTACATTACAATTACTGTCGTTCCCATTGTTGCAGTTTGCAGCCTTAACATTTTATACGTATTTAAAATGGTATATTTTTCATCATGCATAATGTGTCCTAGTCGCTAACGCTGTTTGGGTGGTGATACTAACGGTTTGCTCTACTTTGGTGATCACTCATTTTATTCTTATACTTAAAAGTACAGTTAATGCAAAAAATGGAATTCAACGTTTATAGGTTATGAAATATGACTGGTATCTGGTATTTATTTTTTTATATTAAACTTGCTTGCGCAAGAACCAATAAAATCTCTTAAAAATTTGTACCATTTTGGCGCAATGTTTGAATCGCGCCTTTTTATTTTGAGACATGGTATATTGTGGCACCACGAAAGTTTGCCGGTGTATCAATGTGATCATATATCGGCATTTATCTAATTCATCGGTAGCCACATGTGTTGAAGAAATAAAGGACGCAAACGTTTTACTAATAGAGTTATGCGTTACGTCTTGTCAAGAAATCCAGAGAAAATAGAAATAGACATATGCAGAGCATGTGTTAACGTATAATACAAATAAAATAGTGTTTTGACATTTGAGTTGTGAAGTTGTTTTTTTCTACGGTTTTGATATTGTTATATTCCTTGTATTTTACCGCTGTTATTTGTTATTGTTCTAACAGCTAGTTTATCATATTTATTTTATTATCCTAGTAAGTTTACACTTAAGTAACCTACGTAGGCAGCTTTTACATTTGTTATTTACAGGTTAGGTATGGTCATGGTAGGTGCACGTCTTAATTGTAATTGCCAAGACTATGTTTATATACTGCAATATTTTGAATCTGAAAAATGCAACGAGGGACTTTTATTACTTTACAAGAGGTAATATACTTGAAATCTTTCCATAAGGAAATGCTTTTACTATATTTTTGGGAACACATGTTACTTTAAAAAGTATTAATGTGATACTACAGGAGCGATATATCATGGATATCAGCATTTCTTCTTTGAATCGTCTGTTAAAACATTTAGGATTTAAGTTTGTTAAAGACACTGATTGCAGAGCTTAATGGAGAAGTCATATTGCTGCTCTACGATATTCGTTTTTATGCAATTATAAAGTGAATGTTGCCTCCCCTTATAAAAGGGTCTTGTCTTTCTCAACGAGGCGTGAATTCTTGCTAAGGGCAATAAAGGAAGATCGCGGCTAGATGCGAACACAAATAGTGGTAGAAAACCTGAAGCATATAGAATGTTTCATAATTCTTCATGCAGGTAATAAAGATGGATTTATTGAAAATGCAAGTTCAATATTTGCTTCAGAAACAGTGACAACTGATTATCTTGGTAAAATAAACAGTGCAAGGATTACAAGATCAGTAAATAACCAATTAATTTCAAATCTGCATGAACCTTCTTTAATCATAATGGATAATATGGCTTACCACATTGCATTACTGCAACCATATCAAAACTGAAAAAATAAACAATAGTTGATTGGTTGAATAATAATAATATCGACCATGAACCTAAGATCAGAAAATGTCAACTGCTTGAAGTACCAAAGTCACATAAAAAGCGAGCCACTAAGTACTCTAATTTTTACTATACCATTGTGAATTCAATGCAAACAAACTTGTTTGGTTATGTGCAAAAATGCACTACAATAAACATGTTGGTGAAGAAGGATATGATGATGAAAATGTTTTAAAAATCTGGCAACAACCTTGCAATATCTGCACACCTAATTTTTGGAAGTAATGTATTCGACATACTGATGCATTAATAGAGAAGTGGTATGAAGGAGAAGCAAACTTTGACGAAGACGAATTTGTTTTTTCTGTAAATACTGGCTCAGAATTTCATACCGATAAAGACATGGACAGTGCATAGACTATATTAGACTATTTACTTTTATCTAGTTTTATTATGTTAAAATTTAAAATGTTATTTACTTTTTTATGTAATAAATGAACTACTTGTCATGAGGTATTTAATAATCATTTCATGTTTCATGTTTGAAGACATATTTATTAACAAAAACTTAATAAAATTGTTATTAATAAATACAAAAATTAATATATTATAATTTTTCTTCTGTTTAAACGTCAATATTAGTTTTCGTTATGCGCGCACCTTCTTCTTCTTCTTCTTGGCCTTATTACTGCAGATGAACTTAGTTCTATTTCTGCGAACTCTTTATGGAGGTTTGTGTAATTTAGGGGAACCAAAGGTGCACTGTGGTGCGGAAATTCCTCCCCTTTGTCGTTAAAAATGATGTGAACGATGTGATATATGCGGAAATCGTAATGAAGTTGTTTTCACTCAAGAGTGTTATTTCGTTATTGATTGTGTGGCGAGAATTCAGGGAGGATCATCTAGGAGTATATCCTGAGGCGTTTTGTGCTTTTCATGACGAAAGCCGGTGAATATTCCAGAAATTAGTGGGTTAACGTGTAATGGAGTGGACTCAAAATATGTTCTAGATAATTGTTTCGCAAAGTTTTTAATAGTGGGAATTTGAAGGTTATTGTGGATGGTATCGTTGGTAACGTACCAGGGAGCGTTGATAATTGTCCTTAACGCTTTATTTTGCTTTGTTTGGAGTTAAAAATGTGGAACGCTTCACGATTTTGCGTGTCATCCTTGCACAGGGGCCATGCTAATCTTCTCTATATCGTTCCAATTTTAGTATATGTACCGCCGAAGCGAGTACTATGCGCGCACCAACAGTATAGAGTACGTTTATAACTGGTGTTCTCCACTACATGTCAAAATTTAGGTTTTTAATATGGGAAGAAAAATTTTATTGTAGGGATATTTTCCACTATTTTAGGAACTTTGAACAACACTGTCAACTAAGTCAAGATATAGTTCTTTGATGTAAATCATTTTCTCCGTATGATTTTTGCTTGTCATCAAATTTTATTTGACATTCCGTTTCTTTATTTGTAATTTATTGCATAAAATAAAATATGGGCAGTGTAAAAGTAATTAATGATGAAGCCCATTTTCAATCTGAATTAACAGCAGCAGCTAGCAGACTGGTAATTGCAGATTTTACAGCAAGTTGGTAAATATAACCTATAAAATTAAAATTTATAAATTAGCAAAGTTTTAATTAAACTTAATTTATAATATACTGCAGGTGTGGCCCTTGTCAAAGAATAGCTCCTGTTTTCCAACAATTGGCTACAAAATATATAAAAGCTGTATTCTTAAAAATAGATGTAGATAAATGTCAAGACACTGCAGCAGGACAAGGAGTATCGGCAATGCCGACGTTTATATTTTATCGTAATAAAGTAAGAATGAATAAAAATAGTTAATTGCCTATTTATTGTTTTTTTGTTTTTAGACTAAAGTAGATCGTTTGCAAGGCGCCGATCCAACAGCTTTAGAAAGTAAAATAGTTCAATATTATGGTACTGATGAAGGCGAGGAAGGAGAAGCCATATCTGGACATGTAAGTCAGCTTTGTTTCAGTAGTTCTTATTATTTATATATATAATATAGTATTTTAATAATTCAATTATATTATATGATATTTCTATTTATTATATAATTTTTTATTTTATATTTGTTTCTTTGGTAGATGGACCTCTCACCATTTATTTTAAAAGCTCAGTGCGAGTGCCTCAATGAAAATGATGAACATCCATTAAGTAATGCTTTAGCAGCTGGTGGTGGTTTTTTACAATCAGATTGTGATGAACAAGTAATTTTGTGCTTTTGATTTGAATTTAAAACATATAAAGAAATTTTTTTAGCTGATTATTTCCATCACATTTAATCAGGCTGTGAAAGTTCATTCTTTAAAAATTAAAGCTCCTACTGATAAAGGACCAAAAGATATAAAAATATTTATTAACCAGCCAAGGACATTAGATTTTGATATGGCAGAGAGCTGCACCTGTGTACAAGAACTAGAGTAAGAAAGCAATAGATGTGAAATCAAATGTAATATAAATTTTTGATATTTCAGAGTAACACCAAGTGATCTTGAAAGCAATGCAATTATTTTGAGATATGTTAAATTTCAAAATGTTAACAATATTCAATTTTTTATTAGAAATAATCAAGCTGACGGTGAAATAACACAAATAGATCATTTTGCTATCATTGGTACACCTATTAGTACGACAAATATGGGAGATTTTAAAAGAGTGGCTGGCAAGAAAGGAGAAAGTCATTAATCACAATATAACCTATTAATTATACTAAGTTCTATAAAAACTGATTTAGAAATATGTTTAATTACAACTGAAGTTTCAAAATTAAATAATTAAGGAATTAAAATTGTATTGAATGTGGTATTTTTTTTTGTAATAACAATTGCCTGAAAAAATTAGATTAGACTACTTTGTTAATAAAATACTAAATACAAAGTTTAAGGAAAAATATACGTTTTTTAGGTTACTCATTCCAATGCATTTTGATTGAAAATTTCTTAGAAAGAATAACATTTCTAAAGTCAACTAATCTACTCTATATTTTTACCATCTGATTTACACAGATCCTGAAATTAAGAATATATAAAAGCAAACATAAATAGTACTTTATATTGAGGAAAGATGAGGTTAGGTTGGGTTGCTAATATTAAAAATTTTTATTTGAGATAACTGATCTATTGACAATGATTCAATTATAAATATTGCTCATTTATAAATCGAAGTCATCTGTTAGATGCTAGTAAGTTGTATTTGTCCTATAAAATAATTTTCAAAATTTGTTTTTTGTTTACTTTTGTTTAACATAACGTACTCTAATATTTTTGTTTGATTTTAATTAAGTAGATGTAGACATCATTAGAAGAATTATTCCAAATATTTACATCAGATAAATTAATTTTAGTAAAAAATAATAAAAACTTTTTTTTGTAATATATTAAGGTTATTTAACTTAGTTTAATTTTTTAGCGCACTCGCGCGTTTCGCGAAATGGAACATATTAACCAACCATTTTTGAAGTAATAGGCACATGCAGTAATTACTTATAAGTAATGATTTTCCAAAAAAATACGTCATTTCTACTTTTTACGATTTCATTTCTTTAAAAAATATTTTTTCGAAGTGTCAAATATTTTGTAGATAGAGACAATTTTAAAATAATTAAAATTAGAGTGTTCTATGCTCTATATGTACAGTAACCAAAAAAAATCTTTTCGTACATTGCAAATTTAAAATATCAAGAGAATTAATAAACTTTTTTCTATTTAGTAGTTTACATAACCTATATGCGTCCGTATATGTGTTGTAAGCAAATGCTGTTTTCGCCTCTGCTATAGACACTTAAATGAGAAGTATTTGTACATTGTTATAAATATTAGAAGAAAGTCTGTGATATAGAATGAAAAATTGAAATATTTGAACTTCCTTGACAGATGTTTCTAGAAGTTTAAATTTAATTGCAATTTAGAAGAGAGGAAGTTTTAAAAAATCAAGTGAATATTTAAATTCGTCTTTACCGATTTAATATAATTTGGTTGTCTGGGTATTTTACTTTGAAAGTTATTCAAAAAGTTTTTCTTCTTATTGTAGTACAATTCTTGAGTTGTATTTATCTGTATGTTTACATGTTTTTACTTTCTAGAATTAACTAGAAATGATACGAACAATGCATGTATAAACGGTCGCGGTTTTCTAGATGGCACAAATTTTCTGCAAATTAATAAAGAAATATAATACTCAAAAGAGCTAAAAATATTAGTGGCCAACCCTTAAAAAACATTTAGCAACCATCATTCAATTACTCCAGTTTTTTGGAGAGTGATCTGGAAGAATTGTCTAATGAGCTACATTTTAAAACTAATATATAACAGTATATATTAGACAGCAAAAGTGTTTAAGCTTTTGCTTCTCGTGACAAATGATGGTATAAAACAATTAAAAAGCATGTATTTCTATAGATTTAAATCTATTAATTCAGGATAATGACATGGAAAGAGAAATGTATGCTAGGAATAATAATAGTAACAATGGTATTCTTATTCCATAAATTAGCGATAACGATGAAAATACTGACAAATTTTGTATTTCAAAATAACGTAGGGATAAAAAGACTCTTTAAAATGGTGATGATGATGATAAAGTAATATCTCGAAAATGCTGGAGTACAACTCAGTAAATACTGGTTTCTAAGTATTTTTCAAAACATATTGAAAAGAAGCAACCACCTGATTAATCTGCAATTGAAACTTTCATTAATCTTTATCCTAGTAAAATTGACCAAATAAATGGACTACAAAAAATCAATTGTATACAATATTGACAAATTGAAGATGCGTAACGCCATCATAACCGAAATTTTCGAATATATAAAAAAATATACAGTTTGTTTATTCCTTATTATTAGTGACTCATAAAGAACTGTTAATTACCATAAAACTGCATATTGTGGATCAAAATTGTAGGAAAAGTCTTTAGGCTTAAAGTAGTTCGAAGATCCGAATGTCCTATAATATATACGCGAGTTTAGTTTTTATGTTTGGAATGTATGTACCTATTTTTTATTATTACGTATACGAGGATAGTTTGACAAGTAGTGAGAATGACACATAGGTGGCGCTCTAATTGGTAAAACAAATGCACTGTAATTTAGGCTGGCTATATGTTTACATTCGATTATACGTTTACATACGATTGCTTACGACTGATAAAAAGTTCACTCGTTTGCGCATTTCCAATGAGTGTTTGGACCTTTATAAGCAGAATCCGGTCGATTTTTTGTAGGCGATTTGTTACTTGCGATGAAACTTGGATACACTAAGCATGTTTTTGTTCTACTATTTGAAATTAAGATAAACAGATTAATTTTAAATTTATTTAATTTAAATCACATAATTGTTTTAGTACAGTTAACAAGTTGATTTTGTTTTAAGATAATTTGTCAGAAATTATTTTATCGTTAATATATAATTCATGCAAAACGCCTTCCTTTTTCTTGACCGACGACGCTTTTATTACTGCTTCAACTTCATCTAATAAAAATTTCATTTCTGTTCCTGTGTCTGTAAAATTATTTTCGGTTTCTATATTTTCTCCATTTACCCAAACATCCAAAGTTTCTTTTTCTATAACAAAAAAGTTATTACAGATAGAAAATAGTAATCTGTATGACGTTATTATATATAAATATGGGGATCAGACAATTTAATACGTTGTACATGCTATATCCAATGACAGATCGCGAGAGGCACCCTATGTATGTTTGACGTAAGATAAACGTACTCAATAATAGGAATCTGAATGGAAGAACACAATCTTGCTATAAGGAACAAATAAATAATATCACTTCTCTAGCCCAATCACGATAAGAACAGGTCACAAAATAAATTTAGATATAGTGACAACAATAGCAAAAAATAGGCATTATGTTGCCACAATAAGAGAAGCAGTTGAAATTAGAAAACAACTTTATCTTTTTTACAAATAAAGATTTCTTCATTCATTTTACATACAAAGGGTACTAGGAAAGTTTTGCAATATAACAGAAAAATTAATCGTAGGAAGCTACATGTTGAGACATGTTCATACGTGCACAGTAACCGCCGCGCCATATCGATGGGCTCAGTTATTCATTAGCAGTGAAAGTGTAAAATGCTTACGATGGCATCGTGGTCACGAAATGAGATAAGGGCAGTTTTGCGTTATAATTTCGTGCGTGGTTTAAACATAGACCAGTACTTCGAAGAAATGACTCATGCACTAGGTGATGTTTGTCCACATCGCACAACAATATTCTGGTGGTATAGAGAATGCCAAAGGGGAAATTTAACTGTGGAGAATGCTAAGAGGTCGGGAAGGCTACGAACGTCAGTTACGGAGGAAAACGTTACTACCGTGAGGAAAATGCTTGACAAGGACAGGCGAGTGACCTACCAACAGATAGAGGGTACACAAAATGAGATAATACATTATAATTTCGTGCGTAGTGCCGAGAGATGCTAAAAAAGATTAATAAGGGACAATCTCGGTATGTGAACAACATCGTGACAGGTGACGAGACTTGGCTGTATTATTACGATATGTCGACCAAAGCTCAAAACAAAGTTTGGGTCTTTGATGATGAGGACACACCCGTAGTTGTCAGAAAATCCCGATCTGTAAAGAAGAAAATGATAGCTGTATTTTTCAAATTGAGGGGAATTGTGGAACGCTTCGTTTTGGACACACAGAAGACAGTCACAGCTAAGCGGTATACTGAACAGTGCCTGCCTAAAGTCATTGGATCTATGAAGAACCTGCGGCCAAAGTCAAGAATGGACATCTGGTTCTTCCACCACGATAATGCTCCAGCTCACCGCGCCAAAGCCTTCACCGAATATTTGCACCCTCCCTACAGTCCAGATCTTGCTCCCTGCGACAAATAAAGTGAAAAAGTCAACAATTTCTGAATAAATTCTCAACTTGCTATCACGACTTTACTTCCATAACAGTAAATTTTGAGAAATTCTGTTAATAAACTTACCAAATACAATTTTATATCTTTTCCCATTAAGTAATACAGCCCATGATTTTAATGATCGATTCTGTTGTTCTATAAATCTTTCTAGTGGTTTACCGTCAATGTACAAGCTGTACCCAAATGAAAAATTGGGTAAAGGATCTACTCTAAGTTCGCAAGGCACGTTTTCAATTCCCAATGTAAACTTTTCATCTCCAACTAATTTGAACATCCATTCTCTTCGTAATATTTCCTATAATATCAGAATACATCAACAAATAAATATAATTTTTATAAAGAATAATGCGAAGTTGATTAGGAAAAAATTTATGAATAAACAGTCAACAAATGTTAGCTAATCTTGGAAGTTGGATGTAGTGGAATCGCTTATCAAGTAATTTTTTATTATTGAGTAGCAAGTTATGTAAGTTATAAATTTCTTTATGGCATTAATTACATAATAATTATAATAACACGAATTATTCAATGATAGCGATTCTAAATACAGTGTGACTTTAAATGACTAAGGATAGTTTACCGTCACAACTTTTATTGCATTTTCCATTTTAAAGGGGCTACATTGACTAAATATTTAACTTTAATTCTCAAATACCAGTTTGGTAATTTTGATAGAGCCTGTGGTTGATTAACTTAATCACTTAAGGTTGATATATAAGCCTTTTCCACATTAATTTTCGTATTCTGTACATATATTTCAACAACTAACTTGTCATCATCAGCAGATAGATAGAAAACTACAGCAAAAGCCCGTACGAAACAAATCTCGTACACGATCTGCACCGTCGAAAGCCAAAACGCACATTTCTACATCGGATCGCAGTTACCGCACAACTCTAACGATCCAAATTAGACAGTGCTGCTTCTGTATATTGTACTACAAAGTTTTGATTTTATGCGACTAGAAAAAAATACATATTTTGTACCATCAGCCATTTAAGCCAGTTTTATTTCATTTCGACATTGTGGTGCGATACATATGTTCACACATGTTCAGTGTCCTAAAATTATATTAATTGTTTGGTAGCCAATATTAGAAAATCGATCGAACAGAACTTGAGCAACTGTAACTTCTCATAACTTCGTAGTCTAGTTTGGGTATCGATGTTAAGTCGTCGATAAAAAGCAAAATGTGGAATTAGGTATTGACAAAAAATGTAGCGCACATAATAAAAAATGTAGAAATATAAAGCAAATGTAGAATAAAAACGTTTAGATAAAAAAAGGGAATTAATTAGGTATGGTGATAATAAGACTACGACCAAATTCATGAACACGAAAGGAATGTTTGATAGAAAGAAATAAGAGACATTCTTAAAATATAAAAGTATTTTACACTCGATTAGTAATTTTAATCATAATAGTATCGCAAAAAGTAATTAATGGAAAATATTAAATAAATTGTAATGCATAACATTATTTAAGAAATATTAATAAGGTATAAACTAACTGAAATTGTTCTTGTTGTGTGTTTGATATAACCTATTCATTTTTATGCTGTTTAATTTAATTTTGACAAAATCACTGTAAATACAAGGAGAACTAGAAAAAAATCTATAGTACCTAGTCATCATAGAAACAACTAATGGTACGTTGCATGGGAAAATTCAATAGTGATGACATTTTTCTACTTACGTGTCGAAGTTTACTTCAACTCGTTTATTATTTTGTGTGCTTCATAAAATAAAACCATGGTAATGCCATCAAATTTTTTACAAAGGAACAGAATTCTCCTAAAACTATTCACGAACGAACTATTGCAGTGCATGGTGACGAGACTACATCCTATTTTTACAGTAAAATATTATTTAAAACGATGCCAGATAGGTCGCGAATCTCCTGAAGGTGACCCATTGTCTTTTAGGACCAAACAGGAGTTATTCTGGTTGAATACATGTCAAAGAAGACTACAATAACATCAATTACCTGCGGTAATACTTTAACAAAATTACGTATAGCTTTTGATCAAAAACGTCCAGGTTTGCATCAAATAACAATGCGACAAAATTCAACCCATCCTCCACGAATATACACTGCTTGATCTAGACCACCCACCATATACATAGTTCGGATTTGGCTTTGCCTATTTCTTTTTATTTAAAAATTTGAAAAAGCACTTCAGAAAACGGTATTTTGTAGATAATAATCAATTGAAAGAGGAGATTGATGCCTACTTTGAACGCCAATAGAAATTTTTTTTTTCTGATGAAATAAAATCGTTGGTGACGTAAGTGCGTTGAAGTTAAAGTGGGTTACGTTGTAAAATAAAATTACCAAAAAAATCGTAGATCTTTTGTTAATTGTCATTGGCAGAAATCTTGTATAGTTTCTCTCGTAATTGGATAACGTAATACATATATAAACATATTCTGATTCTTTATATTTGCCTAATTTAAAATTTTATTTTAATATATGTTGTGCTGATATACTACATGTGGAATTTTATTTTGATTTTTGACATTACGGTAAAGAAATTTGAATTTATATATTCAGAACATATACATATACACGTGTGTTCTGAAAAAGATGTTTATGTATCTTAAAGATTTGAATTTAAACTTCAAATTTTCAATATTTTGTAAGTAATTAATTAATTATTGTTATTAGTGAGTAATTTACTGCTAATTTTACACGCTTTAAATTACCTGGCCATCAACTCGTACTACTCTTTTTCCCGTAGTGGAACCATGTTCGAATTCAATAGTATGAACGCCATCTCGAAGAAGAATACTCCAATAGGCAACAAGATTTGCACGGTCTTCTGATGTTTTCACGGGTACTGCCATGTTTGAATTACTTTGCAAAATTGTTAGACTTTCATTATACATTTACAACATATTCTAGCGATTACATACTTCCAACACAACGTAACTCATCTAATGTTTGTATCTAGGTAAATTCTAATAAATCAATAAATTTAATCGGAAAGAGCATATGCTACATAAAATTATTTTTCATTACTGTGTCATTTAGAATGTGTCAATGATTTCATTTACCCAAAATTATAAATATAATTAGTTTTTAAAAAATAAGTACAATATATTTTTCACAGTGTAATAATAAGCTAATGATTTTGATACGAGGGGGTGTTCTGAAAATTAGTAGTAGCCCGATAAACGCAAAAATATTTCCATGGGTTGATAGCCCATTCTTTTCAGCGTCCATTTCAATTTTGTCTAGTTGAAGTTAAAGCATATAAATTTATTATTTATATGCTTTAACTGTGAAAATTTTGCGGAATGCTTTTTGGGGTTGATTTTTTCTTATGATTTTAAAATCATCAAAATTTAATGACAGCTTTTGCTGACGATGGTCCTTCATCAGCTACAGTAGAAGATGAACCTGCAGTAATTGTTTTGTCAGAACGTTATTGTCATAGAAAAGCTAGTTATTGGAAATATCATTCATAAAGAAATTTTAGAGATAAAGATATAGTTTTACACAAATATCTGTGTGTAAGGGAACTGGCAAGTCGGTGGACATCACATTTTATAACTGAAGAACAAAAACAGGTATGGATAGACTTGCATATGTTAGAAAAACTCGATGAAAGATCTTCGAAGTTATTTAATATTATTATGGGTAATGAATCTTACAATTATGACCCTAAGACAAAACAGCAATCAGCTGTTTGTTTGAAAACAACAAAGTTATTCGCGACAAAAGTGCAAAAAAAATATTGCTGGCGTAATTTAGTTGGCGAACTTGATTCCTTGCTAATTGAAAATATTGTTCGCAAACTTTCGAAATGAGAAAAACTTTAAAACGATTTGATTATTTTCAATTATTTTAATATAGAGAGAGAGCTAATAGAGTCGGCCAGATATTTTCTGACCTTATTTTCGATAACGAAATTTTCACCAATTTAAATATTTTTCTTGAAGCAATGAATTCAGTTAAATATTTTAAATTTGATTCTTTTCAACAATAGCATAAAAATTAATCTATCGCTGCTCAATATAAAAATACTGTTTTACATAAAAATACAAAATTTATAAATAAGGAAAAATCCACAAAATTTTAATTTTTTTCTAAAACTGTATAGATACCAGTGATACCCACATAAAACTTATTCATGGGGCTCATAAAGTTAAGCGTTCGTGTTCGGAAAACTATGTTCGTCAAGCAGTCGAACTTTTCTAAATCTTAATTACCAAAATGTGCATGCAACCAGCTTTAAAATTAATAAAGTGTACTAGTCTAGCTTTTCTTAAATTTGAATTTTTTTTTCTGTAGCGTTTCTGACACTTTATATGAGCTATTTTCAATAAAGATTGGAACAAATACTTCAGAAACTTTTATTAACCTTAAACAACATTATTTTTATTATGTTCTATATACATAGATTGCTGCAGTGTAATTATCTTATCCCTTATCTGTCATTGTTTAAAGAGGTTTTTTAAAATAACCTCTAAAACTTTAACAACATCCTAAAAACTGCTGTCTTTTAAGGTCGTTCTTTTTGGATATGTGATTGTAAAAATAACAAATGCATTATTTTATTTTCCATGCTCGTTGTTTAAAGATAAATCTTCATGGAGCCTTCAAGGTAAGATATTCTTATGGGTTTAGAGTTACTTTTTCTGCAGTTATCATCCATAAAAACTTTCAAACTGACACTGAATAAGTTATTACGATCAAAATACTTTAAATATTAGATTTAGATATCGGTATTTTCACCTAAAGTTGATTTAAGAACAAAAATTTATTTTTTATTTTAATAAAGCTTACAAAATAACTATATTCTGTACCATCACCCATAACCTATTGCCACACTATAGTATATAACAAATCATTGAAAACAAAACTTTTTTCGGAAGACTAAAAATTACTTTTTCAATTAAATAGATTAATTTTAAAATCATTTCTTTGCCAATTTGTAAATTTGAAATGAAAATTTAATTAGTGTAAGCTATGGCGTTCTCCCATGCATATTGCGAAATAATATATATATATTATTTCGCAATATGCTTTCATATCCATTTAAATTTAGATTTAATAAACATTTAAATCACTTATAAGTAGATTCGGTGTTCAAAAAGTGGTTTTGTTTCTTATAGATTCGTTATGTATTGTAGTAAATAGAAAATCCTACAGTTTCTATTATTTGTGTTAAAAAAACATATACATTGACAGTAAACATAATCTAATTCGAAGGAAGTAATTTTCCTTCACATAATCCAAAGCCAATTCTGTACGTATCTGTTTCGCTATACGCTTTCATGATAACAGTATCACCATCATTTAAAAATTTTCTCGTACTTCCGTCATTCATTTTTATTGGTTTGGTGCCTTTCCACGATAATTCTAGTAGTGAACCAAAAGAATCGGATGTCTAAAACTTACTGAATTAAGAATTCATGTCACACTAATCCTTCAATTTATTACAGCACCGCTTATTGTGCCACTTGCCATTAAATCACCAGGATTTACATTACAGCCTGTAACTGTATGATGAGTTAATAACTGTTTAGCTGTCCAATATAAATGCCTGTAGTTTGAGCGGCATATTGTCGTCATCGTCGAAGAGTTTTGGGCTAGAAATTAACGAAAATATAGTAATTTGTGAAACTAGTTAATTTCAAAAACTTACGTATAAGGCTTACTTCTAAATTAATGTCAAAGTTGAATTTGTCTTTGTGTGCTAAATATGGAAATGGAGCTGGGTTTTGCGGATAATTGTCAACTTGGAAGGGCTCTAAAGCAAGTGTGGTAACTACCCAAGGTGAAATTGTTGTTCCCAAATTTTTAGATGTAAATGGTCCCAAAGGCACATATTCCCACTTTTGGATATCCCGTGCTGAAGTTTAAAATAATTGATTTTTCGCTGATTACTTTTGGAAATGTGGAAGGAATGATAAAATATTGCTGAAATGTTTGATTTCTTGAATCTAAATACATAGATTTGATAATTTTTAAAATATTTTTTTCAGATTTATAGAAATAGTAAATTAAAAAATGTGTTAGAGAATACTTAAAACTTTTAAAATGAATATAATCGTACATTTTTTTCTTCTACATAGTAGTTCAACAATTCGTTTTCCATAGCTTTATTCTTAACTATGGGGAATAAATTGTAATTACAATCACTTACAATAAAACTGACGAAATACGCTGTTCTCCATCAATATAATTCATGTATGAAAGGTTTTTTGGTTGGGTCTGGTTTATACATTGTAAGAACTTTTTCACGATATAGATTTTCTCAAAATTGTATCAACTTTCATTTTCGCTGGGAGAAATGTGTGACGTCATTATTAAATACGTACGCAAACCGTGTAAGATTTTATGCCAGTTTATGTGAGATTAAATAAATTTTAAAGGACATAGACTGATTTATTAGTAGGCTTGAAGGTAAATTGTTCCGTACAATTGTTAGTTTGTGATTCTAACACATTCTTAAATTAGTATAGTCCATTTGGTCAGAGACTGGTATTTTTGCGTCACATGCGCAATGAATCAGTTTTAATAAGCGTCTCTCTGTTGCTAGGGAACGAACACTGGTGCTCTGATTTATTCGCTAATATTCCCAAAGCGATACCGCCATTTCGTTTATGCTTTTTTCATGCGAGCTTATGTAGTTTGTTTATTTCGGTGTTTACATAATAATTCATAATGTTTCCAAATTTATGAAAAACGAAGCCGAAAATGGTCTAACAATTCCGTTACAACACTATAGGTAATTCGATAATGTATTTAGTATATATCTAACCTATAATTAAAAATATATTTGTAGAGCACGAACTTTAGAAGCTGTTAGTGTTACAAAAACCACATATCAAAAAATATTAAGTGAAAGCAGGCTTGCTGAGACTGGTGCTGGTTTCTTTTTTAGTACCCCTCATAAAAAGAGACTTCGGCTAAGTTATGAGGTTGATGCACTCACCCTGAAGATGAGGAAACTTTAAGAAGAATAATTTGTAATTTTTATATTTTTGACAAAAGAGCACCCATTTGTTACTTTACATATCTGCATATTGTACGTATTATACAAAAAATTAAAGATATCGGACTATCGTTTACAGGATCCAGGGCAATTTTATGGATTTTATTTTAAAAAATGGGTATATTATTAATGAATTAGTGCGTATAACGTATTAACTAAATACAGACTGAGGTTGCATATACATTCATATGTATATAGATTTAAATACACCCAGAAAATATTAAATATAAATTTTAAAATACAGCAATTTGTAACATTTAATTGTCAGAGTATATTAGAAATAGATAAAATATGATTTCGTACCACTCCAATCATTCATTAATACAAAACCAAAGATGTGGTCCTGGGCTTCATCTATATTAATTGGATTTCCTAATGTAGTCGGTGGACCACCGACAAGAAATGCCATTTCTAGTTCGAAGTCCATTAATCTACACGGACCAAATACAGGTGCAGCGCCTTCAACTGGTAGTGTTTGACCATGAGGTCTCTTAATCGGTGTTTTGGAAACAACTACTGAACTTGCGCGACCGTGATAACCTACAGGTAGATATTTCCTGAAAACATTTGAAATTAAAACAACACTGGAAATAAGAGGATTACGATATTGTAAATAGTTGGTACACGCAGAATAAAGTTAGGTGATTTTGATGAAGCCTGTGGTTGGTTAACTTAAACACTGAAGGTTGATGTATAACCCCTTTCTACATTAATTTTCGTGTTCTGTATACGTATTTGACAATTAAATTGTCATCTCAGCAGATAATTAAACAGTGTCGCACCTGGAAAACTACAGTAAAATACCCGTACGAAACAAATTCCGCACACGATCTGTACCGTTGAAGGCCAAAATAAAGCTAAATAAAGAATAAAGTTTTGATTGCTTCAATAACAACATGCATTTTTTTTCAAATTTATAAGCAGAATATGATTTATTACTCCTTTGCTCTTAGTGTTTTAAATCTCAGAACAATGGCTTTAAGAGGTATAGAAGGTATTCAGAAAACTGTTTACTTATTAGAGTATAGATATATAATATATTAAGCTATCTAATTGACATTTGTGCTAATGACTATCTAACGCAAGGCAAGATATATTTGAAATATATTTTAAAAAATAGTCTAAAATTAAATTTCCTTTAGGTCATTTTTACGAAGCTCTCCTCTATAATCTAGCCAGTATATCTCTCCAAACAAAAAAGGTTCCAATGAAAGGATTGCAAGAGTTCAGTGTTTTGTAAGAATATTTATGAATGACGAAAAACATTCTTTTGAAAGCTCTTCTGAAGTTTTATAACTTAACATCTGTTTTGAAAAATCTCACACATATACCACACGTACCATCCGTATACCATATGTACTAGTGGCCATAAATGAACAACATGTACACTGATACTGGCATGTCCTTTTACCTACTTAATTGATAGTAATGTAATTAAAATAGTTTTTTGTAAGTTTGTGAGTTATTTAATAATAATAATTGCAAAATTGCATGCGTTTATGTTTAATATATTCTTTATATAAATATCTAAGTTCGTTTATAATATTATCACAAAACTTAACGGGTAACGTACATAACCGATAAGAAAAAATAATGAGACACTCAGGAAAATGTCTGTTTCAGAAGAACATTTCCGATTAGTTTGATGTATCTATATAAGCAGGGGATCCTGTGTCATTAGTGATCATTAGTGATACTGGCATTGATAAGTCAAGATATTAGTAGTCCGGGTTAACTAAAAATATATGCCATTAGTGCTCAAAATTATTAACAGAGTTGTATTTATATTTTGTTTGAATTAATTGTCGCAAACAAGTAAGTATTTGGGGATTTATAGTATCGAACAGTTTTTTTATCATCTTTTAGTCTGTTCTATGATATCCTCGGAACAAGTTGTGGTACATGTATTTAAGAATCAAAATAAAGGTATTGTGCTAAAAATAGTAAAATGCGAGATCAGTCCAGAAACACTAAGTTAAATTACTTTACAAAAAGAAACTTTCAGGCTTAGTTAAATGCGAAAAAGTTGAAATTAGTATACCAAGCTTCTTAAGGCATTGTGAAGCAATATAACGGTCAACGTAATCCAGAAAAGGATCCGGAATACCAAAAGCAACAACTCCGATTGAAAATTTGTAAATAGAAGTAGTATTTGAAAAAAATAGATGCTTAACAACTTCATAGATTCGAGACGAGTAAAATTGGCCGCAACAATTACAAATTACAGTGAAGATATTTTGAAAAAAAGACGAATCGTTGCTCGAAAACCGTATTGAGAGCACTACACCGCAAAATACATTCTTTCGACGACAAGAAGGTGAAACTATTAGATGGTATTTGTGTATATTCTCTGAAATAATATATTTAACATTCTAACTGGCATAGAATAATATCATAAACTTTCCATCCAAAGTTGAATCACCGAAACATCTACGACGTAGTGACATTGTTCTTGTACACTTGCAGAATGAACCTTCCGCATCTAATGAAGTATAAATAATACTATGTATACATTTCTAATACTGCATTTCATAAGCTGCAAATGTATGTAAAAACTTAATATCTGTAACAAAAAAATATTTTTTGTTTAAGCGGTATTAATGTATACGACTATATTAAACAACGTTTGAAAATAAACTGCTTTCTAAGCGGGTCACCAACAACGACATAGCCCGAACATCTGCCTCTTAATTTTTTGCTAGCGTATTGCGATTCTATATTTAGAAAATTCCTT
Source organism: Dermolepida albohirtum (assembly GCA_031893035.1). Classification (NCBI taxonomy): domain Eukaryota; kingdom Metazoa; phylum Arthropoda; class Insecta; order Coleoptera; family Scarabaeidae; genus Dermolepida; species Dermolepida albohirtum. The sequence goes on from JAVIWB010002569.1 coordinate 191,766, forward strand.
GGAAATCAATACATGTAGAATTGAAACACATTTAAATAATATTCAATTTCATTAATGTATTCCTCTTAGATATGCTAAAATTGCTTTATATGAACATATGTGTTGCGTATATTTTCGTCTGTGAGAGTATATATGTACATGTGAAATTACCAGTTCGGCATAAGCGCATTTTCTTTGCTTCTGAACATAATTCCGACATTAGTTGCATGATGTATTGATGAATAAAAGTCAGTATAGTCACCAATTGTTGCAGGTAAGTGCATAGTTACTTCGGATTGAGGAACAAATGCTCTGAAAATGGAAAGACAATTTATAATTAATCTAAAGCTGATTAAATATTCGAATTGTGTTCTTTTGAACACTATCTCAATCAATAATATGAGTGTTGTTACAAAAATTTTTAGAAAAACGATGAACAAACATCCCAAGGAACAATTTTTAAATTTCGCGGAAGTTTTGAGTTGGTAGTAGTAAAAATAAAGGTTAGCTATGATTTCAATTCATTCAAGAAATTATGAAATAACATGTTTTTAATGCGTACGGTTTTCGTTTTAATTTTGATTTTGAAATATACACCTTAATTATTAATATTCATGCTGTAATAAAATAAAATATAATTTTAGATGTAGTTATTTTTTCCTTGGGCAACTTAAAACACCCGCGAAATTTAAAAATTGTTCCTTGGGATATATAATAAAAAGTCAATATAAATGACTTTCTTGATATTAAATCGAATGATTTTGCATGCAATCGGCAAAATTTTGGGAACATTTTTCCCATTCATAAGTGGCTATATCTGAAATGTGCTGTGTAAACGCATTACATGCATTTTATTTTTGGCAAACGAAAACAAAAAGAAATTGCAAAGCGATAGATCACGACTATACGTTCAATAAAATTTCTGTTCGTTGTTTTTTAAAAACATAAATGATATTTTATTTTGTATATACACTGTAAAAAAATACAACGTATTAGTTACAGCTGTATCATTTAATAAACGATCCAATCTCAATGGTTGTCGAGAATAGCTTGGCGTCTTCTCAGCCAATTATTCTGTCACAATATAACAATCTTCCACGCAAAAATTTCGGCTTCCCTTCTCTCGAAGGAAAATCTCTGTATATATTTCAGTTTTACGATCTTGAAATAGAATTACTGCAATTGAATATAGAAAATAGCAATATTTTTTGGTTTACATTTTTGCAGCGAATAACTTTTGCTAGTTTTTTATTTTCAGTACATATTCGAAGAGGTGAATTCTATTTTATCTAGGCGTCATAATTGGATATTCACGATCTGTCTGTAATAATATTCATACTTTCTATGACGATATTTCATTCTTTTTCTAACACAAACTTATACCATTTTACCCGTGCTTTTTTGGTTCTTCTTGTAACTTGCTTACACCTAGATGTTTGTGTAAAACGATATCTACCGTAGATGATCCAATATTTAATTCTTCTTCAAACTGCTGATATTTCGATTTTCCTTAATCAGTTTTTCCGTGGCAATAATATTTTCATTACGTATAGCTACTGCAGGTCATCCAAGTATTGGTTCATCTTTAAATGTATACTGTCTTATAAATTCACGGAACCAGTAACTAACTGCAGCTAATGAAGAACTATTGTCACCAAAAATTGTCACTAGATTTCGATTACTTTAGTTGTATAATGAATGATAAACTTTGCCTGAAATCGTAAAAGTTTATAGCCCGAAAACATTGGGCGGGACTTCTACATTGCTTATTTAAAAACATAACATAACGATAACGATTTTGTCTCACTTTGTACTTTAACTGTAATTAAACAAAATTATAGCTAAAAACTGTCGAAAGACTATTAACGGATGCAAACATTTTTATTTTTGTTGCGATTCATAGTTAATCGCTAAAAATTATTTTTGTTTTTGAAAAATTTATTAGGCCAGGTTTATTAACTTTTGTCAATAATGTTATAATGTTTTCATTTAAATAAAATATGTTCTAAATGGTTGTGTTTGATTATCTCATTTATTTGTTTCTAATTTTATGATAGGATATTGCCCCTGTGACAAATAATTTGGATATTATGGGTCATTTCAATAGCTATCTATCAACAATCATTGCAATTTGTTCAGGACTCTACCAAAATCAATAAAAAAATTCTTTATAACATGAAAATGATTAAAGGCAAGCGTAAGTGGGAATGTTATTACGTATTGATGTAGAAATAAATTTTGCATTAGAATACGAAACAAAGTTTAGCATTGTATTTGAAAAGGAAAAGTGGTGGTCAAAATTTATACCTACTTGAAACCACTTTGTACCTTATACAAAATTTGTCAAAAATATAAGCATCAGAGTTAAGCTTGAGGAGTCTTCTACTGTTGCAGTTAATATCATCATTTCCGATGCCAAAATAACTACAGCAAACAATAATGATGATGTAAAACTAGATATTTTCAAAAAAAAATTCAAATATATAAAATTGTTGAATTTAAAGGAAAATTTAAGTTTTACTAGAATAACTTGTAGAATTTTATATGCAATAAAAGATACATCTATCCATTTAAAATAAACGAATTGGTGGAGACTTTCGGTTTAACAGGAAGAGTAGCCATCACGAAAATAATTTCTTTGAATATGAACCTTGCATTTTCCCATAACAATCTAGTAAGAGTTTCATTTAAAATCTATTAAAATTAATTTAATTGGCGTAACATTAATTTGTTTTTGGCAAATACTTACGTGGAACGGATGTCTGTTTTTTGTAAAGTTTGGTCATTACAAGAAAGTAATTGCTGTAATTTTTCGCGTGCTTCTCTCCATGCTTTAGGTCCCAAAGCCATAAAACTATTTAAAGTTTTCTGTAACAGAATTACGGTTAGTGATCTGATAAATTATTAAATATACATGCATATAGACACCTGTTTAAAGACTTCCTGATGGTTGCATAATTCTGGTCCATCAAATAAATGAGCGATCTGCTTCAAATCTAGTACTTGATCTCCAATAGCAATTCCAATCCTAGTAGTTAGCTAAAAGTTAATTTTGCTATTTATAGTTCATATAATTTGGTGTAATAGAATCTCTTATTGAATTTTTAAATGTTCATAATCAGAGAAGCGTATTGCAATAACTAGAGGTAGTATAATATGCAAATGCATGTTTGTAAGTAATCATATGGTATTAATGCATAACCATATATTATGTTATAACAACTAATTTATTGGTTTAATCATAAAAGACATACAAAGGGTACTAGGAAAGTTTTGCAATGAATCGTAGGAAGCTGCTTGTTGCTGCATATTGAGATATGTTCATACGTGCATAGTAGCAGCCGCGCCATGTCAATGGGCTCAGTTATTCGTTAGCAGTGAGAGTGTAAAGTGCTTGCGATGGCATCGTGGTCACGAAATGGGATAAGGGCAATCATATGAGTTTTGCACCAGGTGTTGTTTGTCCACATTGCACAACGATATTCAGGTGGTATAGAGAATGAAATTTAACATAAGCGTTACTACTGTGAGGAAAATGCATGGCGAGGACAGGCGATGATAATATGTACTTATATCATGATCATTTTTAATTTATTGGTTTAATCTAAAAAATTTAATAAGGACAATCTCGGTATTTGACAGGTTAGATTTGGCTGTACTATTACGATGTGCCGACCAAAACTCAAAACAAAGTTTGGGTCTTTGATAGTAGTCGTCGGAAAATCCCGATCTGTAAAGAAGAAAATGATAGCTATACTTTTTAAATCAAGTGGAATTGTGGAACGCGTCGTTTTGGACACACAGAAGACAGTCACAGCTAAGTGGTATACTGAACAGTGCCTGCCTAAAGTCATTGGATCGATGAAGAACCTGCGGCCAAAGTCAAGAATGGACACCTGGTTCCTCCATCACGATAATGCTCTAGCTCATCGCGCCAAAGCCTGCACCGAATATTTGACCACGACAGAATTTTCGAGCACCCTCCCTACAGTATCTTGCTCCCTGCGACTTTGCACTGTTCACGCATGTGAAAATGAAGCTAAAAGGGAGACGGTTTTCCAGTGATGAGGACCTTAAGCGGGCTTGGGACAACGAGTGTGCTTTACTCAGTAGTGAAACTTGGCAGAACTGGTTTAAAGATTGTTTTCGGAGGATGGAGAGGTGTATTGAGTGTAGAGGAAATTACTTTGAAAAAATTAAAAAACAAAGCTCTATTGCAAAACTTTCCTAGTACTCTTTGTATTTGCTTAAATGTATTAAATTTTATTGTAAAATTTGATAATTAATTAACAACTAGATTGAGTTAATATCGAGTGTTTTTTATATGTTTATTATTTATTATAATTTAATTTGTTCAAAATATTGTAGTAATAAAATTTGACTTAAAAAACGTATAAACGTACAACAAAGAAAAGTATCTACTGTATCTGTTCGCAGAATTTTTCGAGACATGAATTTAGAATATTCTTAGAATTTTCTTCTTCAATAATATTGAAATAATTTAGTGTTACAAGAGTAGATTGTATTTTCGTATAAATAAATAATAATGGAGCAATTTTTATAGATTATATTCTAAGTTAGTACAATCTTATTTATTTAATTTAATATTTTGAAGATCTTTTATTTTCACATTCAGATTTCTGCAGAAAAACGACGTCAATGAAGGAGAAACATTTAAATTTTATTTATGTAATTGATATGTTTTTAAGAAAATTAAATAACACTTTCAAATCTTTTTTTTTATTTTTCAATTTCAAGAAAAAATATTGTTCAGATTATTGTAATGAAACTAAAGCTTTTATTGATTTTAACATTACACATTGCAGTTCTATCCAAATTATTCAAAACATTTTAAAAATATTGACGAACGATTAGAGTATTTTCGATCAAATTTCTCTGTTAATGTATTATAAACAAGTTCTAAAACTGCCATTATTAGAAGCACAAAAACTGATTAATTCCTTTGATAAAAGTATGCAAAATTTGTTACAACAAAACGTCGTTAATTATTCCTTTTTAAAATTAGCGAAATTTGATAAAAGAAATTCCTTTTGAAAATAAAATTTAAAACCATGAATTATTGAAAAAAATAATAAACAAATCGAAAACAAGTTCGTTTCGATATTGTTTTGCCTTTCATAATGACTCCAATATCAATGCAAACTAGAAAAATATCTTTGTGGTAATTGTTATAATAATGATAGTCAGTTCTGGGGAAAATTAGTAAATTAAGATTGTAAAATTAATTATAAATTTTTAGGAAATATATACTTGCAAATATTTCATATTTAATGCACATCTTTCTTGCTTTAGTCATATCAGTTATTAATCCAAATATTTAACACTATTAAATTCTAGATATCTAAGTTATTTCCTTTATTATAGTTACAATATTAAATGAAAGATGGCGCAAGATGTGCAAAATTTAGGTGTATATATTGTGTGAAGATGACATTGTAAGTATTGCAATAAAAGTTATTGGTTACAGTATTCAGCACTTTGTTACTAAAAGAAATGTACTTACATCAGTTTTTGTCGAAAATATTCCATAAGGTAAATTTTCTATTGGAAAATCGCAATCTCTGGAATAATCTATAAAACATTTCATTGTTAGAAATGTATGTTCACAACCTTATTTCAAAAGAATCTAGAAAGAACTGTTGTTTATCTCATTAAGTAATCTACTATTAATATTCAAATGAAACGCATAATTTGATAATACAGGTTTTATAACATTTATAAACATGTAGCAAATATGGAATGAATTTTTTGCTTGTGAAAGTTAGATTTATAGATATAAATTATTTTTATTTATTCTATCCATTAAACAATTTACAGTATATCTCTTTTCCTATTTTATTAGTAAGTGTGTTAGAACAATTGTTTGTATGATTACACCAGTTTATTTTTATTTTCTTTTCCACAATATATTTTATATATAGATAAGATTGCTATTCTAAATTTCGTTTTTAGACTTTTATAATTAGTACCTGTTCAAACTATGTATTTAACAATTGAATGTTAGACTACCGTATTGCTTATTGCGTAAGCCGTAATTTATCAAGAATTTGTTATTTTAGACATACTTGAATTACCTTTTGACAATTAGCGCGTAGTTGTTATTGCCTACATCTAGAAATAACTATTCATTCGTTATTGGAATAGTAACATATCTTGTTTACTTAGAATAAGATATGTTGATATAGGACTACATAGAATTTTTGTCTGGAGTACATATTAACTACACCTAATTTGATAGTAATATTGTTGGTCTACTTAAAGTGATGAACTGGAGTTGTGGTCAAACTAAATAAAAATTCAAAATTTCGTTTATAAGGGTATAAAATGTTATTAGTTGTAGTGACAAATAAAATCTACAACTTTTAAAAACCCCATTTCAACATTTGAAATTTTTAAGAGCGCGAATATATGTTAATCACCACATGATAATTTACGTAAAATCGCAAATTTAAAGTTGGACTGTGTTTATGTGTCTCATATTCAATACCACTATAATTTTATACTTCATCTAGTGAAGGATATAAAGCATAATTAGCTTGTAAATAAAGTGAATTACTTTGTAAGCAGGAGCAGTCGATGCTTTCAAAAACGCCATGTTGACTATATCAATAAACGACTGGAACAACTGCTTCCAGAGTTGATTCAAGCGCATACACATTAGTAATATGGGTATCTAAGCAAAAAGTGCGACTAACATTCGAATATAATAATTTTGTCTTCATAACTTTTAGACGTATATTTATATATGTAGGTTATTTTATATATTACTGTAAGATTATTTTATATATTGCTAAAATAGTACCTATATTTGAAATTATAAATAGCAGTAACACAGTTTTTGTTTCTTTAATAAAGCTAGTACGTGAGGTGTCTTTCAAGTTTAGCATAGATAACTTTTAAAGACTTCATTGTTTTTCGAAGTATTCTGCACAAAGATTAATGCACTTTTGCATGCGCTTGAATCAACTCTGGAAGCAGTTGTTAAGGTCGTTTATTGGTACAGTCAACATGGCGCTTTTGAAGGCATCGACTGCTCCTTCTGATGACTGGAACCTTTGACCACGCAGTCCGTTCTTGATTTTCGGAAAGGTAAAGAAATCGTTGGGACATAGGTCCGGACTGTACGGAAGATTCCAACAATTCGGATTTATTTCGGATTTGAAGTTATAATTTCCTAATTGTGTTTTTTTTATTATTTTGATTTGAATTTTTGATTTCGTTTGCGTTTGAGACTTTTGTTGTTGGAGGTTTATGAATATAACTTTCGATTATTTCAGATCTATTTATAGCAGTTTTCGGCCATTTCGGTAACAACTTTTTCTTGATTTTTCGTTATTCTTAATTTTGACCTTACCATTACACAGTTAAACGCCAAAATCAACATAAGGGCAAAATGAATTTTTAGTAATTCGCACCTCACTTATTAAGAAAAGCTCCAAGGAATCTTTTTTGTTCGAAGTAAGGAGATAAATGTTACGGGTTTATTTTGCTCTTTTACTTATTTGGGCGTTTAACTGTATGAGAAACTTACCTACTGTTCATAATAAAACGTATTCATCACCAAAATTAATCGTAAACAAAATATGAATGGAGTTAAAGCAGATGAACAAGAGAGGTGTTCCAGTAATTCTAACTTTATTTTATTTTTTTTCATAGTGATCAGTAATGTCGAATAATATTCTACAGTGATTGTTTTACATTATTCGAAAATTAACCATGATTACTCACGACATTTCAGGAAAATTGAAGTCAGCATTTTTTTCAGCAGGTTTCTGAGAACTAAACTTCTTAGGCATTCGAAAACCAGACTGCCTTTTTTCCAGTGAATGTTATTTTGTTTTTATTTTGACCTCAATGTGTCCAGCTTTACTTGCCTTTGATCAACATTTAGACATTTGAAGATTCACTTTGCAAAATTTTTTTTTCATGCATAAATCGACAAGAACTATGTGATGGATACACTCGTATGAAATATTCAGTTCCCATGATATTCATTTTAGTCCATTTGGACGATTCGATAATATTATGTAACGAACTGCATCTGTTTCTGCTGAACGGAGACAGAAACCGGTGATCAAGGTATTCAAGGTTTCTTTTCTTATCCAATGGAAAATTTAGATTTTTTAAATTATACAAACCAATTACGATGGATGATGATCACCAAGGGTATTAAAAACATCTTGTAAATTTTCTTACCATTTAATTCCTTTAAATAATATACCAGGTTTACCCGAAAGTCATTACCGGTTTTTTCTAACAGATGTCGCTAGGCTTAAGTATGCAATGTTATCATTTGACATATATGTCGTTTTATTCTACTGACATTAAGTTTCAAAGCCATATGTGTTATATTTTGCGAAAGTAACACTGTCATAGATTTATACCTCTTTAAAAACGTCGAGTTTCGTGCATAAAAAAGTTAATTTGCGTCACGCATTACTATTCTTATATAATCGAAAAGCCGCTGAAAGTTATCACTTGTTGGTAGAAACTTACGGTGAGCATACTCCAACCATAAAAATATGTGAGGCATGGTTTCGACAATTCGAAAGTGGTGATTCCATGTGCAAGATAAAGAACGTTCTGGTAGACCGAAAAAGTTTGAAGATGCGAAACTGCAGGCGTTATTGGATGAAGACCCAATCCAAACTTAAGAACGACTGGCAGAAGCGTTAAATGTGGCCCAAGAAGCGATTAGCGACCGATTACGAGCAACGGAAAAAAATCAAGACATGGGAAAATGGTTGACACATCAATTGAATGACAGGCGAATGGAAAATCGAAAAATCGTCTGTGAAATGCTGCTTCAAAGGCATAATCGAAAGTCAATTCTGCATCGAATAGTGACGGGTGATGAAAAATGGATTTATTTTGAAAACTTTAAGCCCAAAAAATTATGGTTATCACCTGGGCAAGCCGGCCCATCGACTCCGAAGCCAAATCGTTTTGGTTGCAAGACAACGCTCTGTGTTTGGCGGACCCAAAGTGGCATGGTGTATTACAAAGTGTTGAAATCTGGTGAAACAGATAATACTGATTGCTACCGACAACAAATTATTCATTTGAACCATGTATTAATAGAAAAATGTGCAAGATAGGCCCGAAGTCAAAGTAAAGTGATTTTACAGCACGGTAACACGCCGTCTCATACAGTAAAATTGGTCAAGGAAGCGTTGAAGACACTGGAATCGTACCCGCCATACTTACCAGACTTTGCCCCTTCCAGCTATCACCTTTTCGCATCAATGGGACACGCATTTGCAGAGCAGTACTTCGCCAATTTCGAAGAAGTTAGAAAATGGCTCGGTGAATGTTTTTGCTTAAAGAACAGACAGTTTTTTTAGATTTTCATCCATAAATTGCCTGAAAGATGGGAAAGATGTGTAGAATCAAATGGCCAATACTTTGAATAAATAGATTTTCCATTTTCTTGAAAATTATGTGTTTTTTTACGAAAAAAACGGTAATGACATTCCGGTACACCTGGTACATATTAACGCACCTTTAATACAAAAATATTAAAAAAGGATAGCCTTTGTTGGAAGAAAATATTTCACCTATAACTAGATTATGACCTAATCGAAATTTTAATGCTTCCTCACCTTTTTTTGTAGCTTAGGAGTGACTGATGGGGAGAACCAGCGATTTCTGTATTGTTTACATTTCATTGAATATATCAGTGATGTGACTGAAAGATTTATCCATATAAAATCAGAAGATTTTATTTATTTTAAATTTATTTTTTTTAAATATACTTTTAACGAAAAGAGATAAAGAAGGTAAAAATAATGCACATCTTTAAACTGTACACATTTTATTAATATTATTTACTTATTTATTAACATTGCAAATAAAATCTTCGAAAATGATTTGAAAGCGGCTAGTATGTCTGAAACAATTTATATAAATCTACATATATCTCAACCGTTACGTATTAAATACATTTAGATACATTTTTCTATATATTTTTTTAAAATTTACAGTCTATATTGTAGGTACTTTTTAATAACCTAAACTATAATACTGCTAATTGGAAGACCTTGTATTTTGTTGTATTTATATTGTTCAGTCAGTAATACTTTTTTGTACATACAAATTTTAGAAAATACGAAAAATCTTGTTGATGTACATCTGTTCTTTGTACATTATCTATAAGTATTTTAATGTACATGTATGTGGATATAGGTTAGAATAATTGAAATGGAATTCAATGCGCCTGGAAGACTGAAGAATATAGAGAGGTGATAAAGTGTTTAAAATTTCAACATTCGCAGAGGATTAAACTATTAAACTATGATGTATTTTTTAGCAGTTAGAAAATGTACCTAATAAATGATACTACAAGTCCAGGACGAAATTAATATCATGAAATTTGACCGAGAAAAATTTGTTTAAGTTTGTTATAGTTTGAAATGACATGCGATTCAGTATCTTTACCAACAACGTTCTTGCTATTATGTTTTAAAACTATCACATATTATTTCATTTAGTGTTACAGTATTCAAAACATGGTTGAATGGATTTTGGTATAAATGGATATATGTATGTATGTATATACCACTTATTATTACCAAAATACCTATTTTATGTACCGTTATTTCCCTTAATTACTGCGTAATTCTTCTAATAAAAGAACCAAGATTGCTAAAGTACTTTTATAAATACACAGTAATAACGAATGGATAAATTTTGAGAAAAGAACATATTAATTATATAAATACAAGTAAGTAATTGACTTTTATTACATGGTAGGAGCCAGTATATTTATGTACGTTCGTTTGGGCGATAGCATATAAAATTTATGCTAATAAAACTTTTTTTTCGAAATAAAGGAAATATAAAGTTACTCAATTTCATGAAATGATTTCTTCCTGGAAATAAATCTCAATAACATTATAAAGTTTTATAAGTAACATTATAAAATTCTATAAAATCAACAGATCTGTACAGTGTACGATATATCTATAAAGCTGCTTGCAAATATATAATTTACTTTAAAATATAAACATATCATTTTTATACAACATTATTGCGTGAGCTACACATTTTTATGTTACCAGTATTAGAAATATGTTTATGCTAGCACATTTATATATTTTTATAGATTTTTTTTACATATAACGCGTGTATATTCTATATAATTTACATTTATGTAACAGTGAAATAACAGCTTCATCTTGTAAACGAATAAGAAGTTATTTGTTACTTTTTAAGCATTTTGACAGGTTCACGTTTAAATAACAAGAAACATTATTTCACATACATTTACAAATACTTCACCTATATATTAGCCCAGCACAAAATTCAAGTTACAGCTATAACTAACATGATATGTTTTTATTGATAAAATTGGTTGTTTTTTAAATCTGTGTAATTAGGATTATATAGCTTGAATCCATTTTATAGGTATAGTTGTTAAAATTTTTGCTACAAGATGCGCATAATATTACAAATAATTAATTTTGAAATTTCGGTTTAATCACTGAAGGTATGATATATAACCCCTTTCCACATTAATTTTTGTGTTCTGTATACGTCTTTCGACAATTAAGTTTGTCATCATCAGCAGATAATTAAACAGTGTCGCATCTGGAAAAGTACGACAAAAATACCCGCACCCCGCACACAATCTGTACCGTTGAAAGCCAAACGGCACACTGTATATTTGTTTCACATAATTTTTTTAAAAAGGATCAACGCAATCTTTCTGTTAGAAAGTAATCATAGTCTTAACGCGGATTGTTTGCATTTGATAAAGAACGTGTGTAATTATCGCGAATTAGATACGTATGAAAGTATGAACATATTAAAGAATAAAGGCCATGTGTTGAACATTGACCCGGATCCAAACCATAATTCATGTCTCTTCGGTCTCTTAAATGGCAGACAAGGGAGACTGCAATAAACCGCATGTAGGTATTTGTCTTTTCTTTCCCTTTTTCCCTCTTTTCCCTTTTTTCTGTCATCTTTTATCTTAGTTTAAGACGAAAACACAATTTTTTAAAAAAAATTATGTGAAACGAATATACAGTGTGCGTTTTGGCTTTCAACGTTACAGATCGTGTGTGGAATGTGTTTTCGTACGGGCTTTTTTGCCGTAGTTTTCCAGGTGCGATCCTGTTTAATTATCTGCTGATGATGACAACTTAGTTGTCGAAATACGTATACAAAACAAGAAAATTAATGTGGAAAGGGGTTATATATAAACCTTCAGTGATTAAGTTAATCAACCACAGGCTCCATCAAAATTACCTTGAAATTTCAGCATGAAAAAAATTATTAATTAATATAAGAAACGTATAAAGAAAATTCAGCTACAGAATTATAAGTTTCCATATATTTTAATGATTACTTACGTTTTCTATACCCAGTTTGTTTCAAATCTTTATCATATGCACATCTACATATGTACATATGTATTTTCTTACTAAATTTAAGTGACCCGTTAAGAGTGTAGAAAAATATAAAATATATTAGTGAAATGGCCTTTTAATAGTTTTTAATTCTGTAGGGTTTAAATTTAAAAAATAATTGACTCGTAATTGCACATTATATACAAAAATATTTTTTAGTGAATATCTTTATTTGTATTACTTGAGTTAAATTTGAATTTATATAGTTTAGTATCACTGTGGCCCCACTATGTACATTCTATAATTCGATAATGTAATCTTTTCTAAATTTGTGTAATAAATTTAAGCGTTGTAAGTAGCACAATTTCAAATACTCAAAAGTTTTAATTGTAATTCTACAAGCCCACAGATCAGAGAGTTATCCTATCTTTTGCTATTTTGAATAAATTTGAGTTTATACTCATATAAAGGTTAAGAACTAAAGCACTACTTAATATATACATACATAATTAATGAAAAAAGATATATCCAAAATATAAAAATAACATCACTAAATTTTTCTCCTGGAAACAGTAAATTCGAAACGGCAAATATGAATTTGTAGATAAAGGATGCCTTTCATTGTTTGAAAGTAGTTTATGGGGTGAAATTTTTTAACAGTATATGTCTTATATGTCCTATAATAGAAGAGAGGTAACATTAAGAGCATAGAAGACTCTTATACAGGATATGGGATGACATGGACAAAGGTGGAAAAGAAATGAATAATTTAGAGAATAGTTGAAATTATGGAGGAATGGAATAAAAAATTCGTAAACGGAATTTATGAGGAAAGAATATTGTAAAAAGGAAAAGGAGAAGACCACGTTACATCTGGAAAGGTGAAATAAAGTAGGCAGCCGAGATAAGCAGAGATATGAAAAAGTGATCGTTTGAATATGGAAAAAAGCAGGGATTCTACTCGTCCAAAACCTAGAACCAAAAGGTGAGTGGTAGATGTTAAATTAAAAAAGAATATAAGATAAATAGTAATCATAAATATTTTATGGAAATTTGCTTTATATTTTCTGATACTTAATATATTTTGAATACACTAAGTGATACTATAAAGCTATTAATTTTACTTTAAAAAAAATTTTAATTAAACGAATCAATACCGTATTTATGATTTTGTATTTAATAATGCAAAAGATGTATGACGATTATGTTTGTCAAGTATAAGGTTAGTTATTGTAGCCACTATTTTTAATATAATGTTAGTAACACTTTTAATTTTATTTTTACTATAAAATCCTTTCAGCAATTGAAATATAAACAAATTAATAATCGTCAAGATTTTATTAGAAAAGATGCAGTTAAGTATTGTAAGTTTTATGATACAATTTGTATTGTATATACACTCATTTCTAGGGTTTTTTGTACATATAAAAAAGTAAAAAAATGAAATTATATGCAAATATTCTACACAGTATAGGAAATATTAATTAAAAAATAAACAAATTTTAGGAAAGTTTTTAGACTGAATATAAACAATCTATACACTTATACTTGCGTGACTATTTAAGTATGTGCAATATACGTCTTTTGTATGTAAATAAAAATTTTGTGCTGGATGCTCTTTCATTATTGAGTATACATTGACTTTGGAGTGGCTGCATCAACGCTATATTTCATCAACAATAATTTCAGGTAATATTTAAAGATCATGCCCTAGTCGATCCATTTCAGCCAAGAGAAAGTCAACATCGGATTCGGTAACAGCTGCTGAGGAGATTATGTTTCTGAAGAAATTAGGTCTCCTGTCGTCAGGCTGGTAACCAACCATTAGAGTTCCGGCTTCCATCATCCTTGCTTTTAGAATAGGGCAAATCTGTATAGTAAGCGATAGTTACATGTATTAGTAGCAATAGTTTCTACTGTAAGTGTTCCTGCTATATTTTTTAAATTTGTTTGCTCGGTTTAATATTTAAATAAATATATACAATATTAATAAAAATATTGTAAAAATTTGTTCAAATATAAAGCGTCACTTTTATGAAAAATTTGAAAAAAGTAACTGTTGTTATACTTTTTATATTTATTATATTTTTATATTTAAATGTATAGAACGATTAATTCATACGTGGGCAAGGTGAAAAGTTCTCGGCCTGACAATGAAAGACTGCGATTTAAATTTAAAAAATGATTTTATTTTTCTACATAATCTCCCTTAAGTTCAACACACTCAGTCCAGCGTTTTTCTAACATCAATATTCCTTCCCGGAAGTGAGAGTCTGGAAGGCTGTCAAAATATTCTTCTACGGTCCTTTCAACTTCTTCGTTGGATGTGAATCGCTTTCCAGAAACAATTTTTTTCAAATTTGTGAATAGATGGATGTTTGAGGGTGCCAAATCAGGAGAATAGGGAGGATGGCGGAGCAAATCGTACCCCAAATCCCGCAATTTTCCCATCGCCAACGCACCCTTGTTTGCGGGTGCGTTGTCCTGATGAGAAATAATTTTTTTCTTCTTCAAACCAGGCCTCTTCTCGCGAATTTTGGCATCCAGCTGGTCAAGAAGGTTAGAGTAATATCCGCCTGTAATTGTTCTGCCTTTTTCAAGGTAATCAATTAACAAGATTCCTTTTGCATCCCAAAACACGCTAGCCATGACTTTTTCGGCAGATGCGATCGACTTCGCTTTCTTTGGCGCTGAACCACCGGCTTCCACCCACTGCTTCGACTGCTGTTTCGTTTCTAGCGTGTAGTTGTGGACCCATGTCTCATTCATGGCGACAAATCGCCGCACAAAATCGGTCGGAGTCTTGTTAAATCGGTCCAAAGAATGCTCCGAAAATCGTCTGCGCATTTGCTTTTGATCGACATTCAGTAAATGCGGCACCCATCTTGCGCAGAGCTTTCTCATCTCTAATTCTTTGTGCAAAATATTTCACACACTTTCTTCCTCTCACTCACTTTCACTCGCCTATCGTCCAACACAATGTCATGTACTTTTTCGATGATTTCTGGTGTGGTTGCGGTTTTTGGTCGTCCTTCACGTGGGTCATCTTCGAGGGACGTACGACCACGTTTAAATTTAGCTGCCCACTTTTTAACGGTTGACATCGAAGGAGCAGAGTTCCCGTACAATTTTGTCAACTTCGGATGAATTTCCATAGGGGTTAAACCATCCAAAACAAAGAATTTTATAAGAGCACGATATTCAAGTTTATCCATTTAAAAAAATAACATGCACGACGTCTACTACAAAAATTCTTGCAAATAAACTACTTGAGAGAACAAGTTGAAAGTTTTCATATGAACTAAAGATACATGCAGCCACGCAGGAAACATAAATTTCTGTTAATTGAAACGTCATCTGTGTATCAGGCCGAGAACTTTTCACTTTGCCCACGTACATAACTATAATATTGGGTTGGCCAACCCAATATTTACTATTTCGATGATGTGATAAAATATTTTTTATAGTTCATTATAATTTTATTTATGATTATATGTACTTTTTTTTAGACAATAACTATTGAATAACACCAAATATGACTCTAAAACTTAAAGAAGTAGACAACAGATGGAAATTTTGATTAATTTAATTTATTATATATACCAAAATATTTCGATCGCGTTTTCATCTGGGTAAAAACAGAGGGCATAATTTAAATATTTTCACCCTTAAATAAGAAACATACTTCTGATTTATTGAATATTTTAGTAGCGAAATTAAAATCATGTGTTAGTGAATTGAAACGATAAATATGAGTATCAACGAAAAAAATTTAGTAAAGTTAACTCTGGTATATTTGGAATAATTTTTAAAATTTTTTTTTTAATTGAATTACTTAGTGTTAAAATATTTTATGGTGGAATAAGAATATGTTTTAGTAACATTATTTTCAAAAGATTATATATTTATTTCTAAGTATAAATATTCTTTTTTAATCAATCGAATTAAAAAATTGAATATCTTCCTTGATATATACACTTTTTATAATTATGTGAACAATTTTACTAAAACAAAGGCGGTAATTGAGTCGAAGTTTCGATAATTTACTCTTGCAAATGTGTCCAGGTATTAACATTGTCTAGGGATTTTTATACAGTTACACATAAAAAATACTCTGGTACGAGACTTCCGCGGTCGTGGTCCATACTATCTACTTCTGGGCTTCCGGGCTGGAACCGCGTCACTGGTATAACTGCCGACGTTTCGTACCCACTCATATGGGACAGTCGCACTGAAATTGAGTTTCAGTGCGACAGACAGTAGTAGTAGTTAAGCCCTGAAAATGTCCCATATGAGTGGGTACTATACGTCGGCAGTTATACCAGCCACACGGTTCTAGCCCGGAAGCCCAGAAGCAGATAATAATAAATATATGTACGTACATATAATAATATTTTGTACATAAGCATTAATTTATGAATACAAATAATTTTTAAGAGGTTTTATTTGAATTAAAAAATTAATATTAAAAATGTAATTAATCTGCGAAAAATAAATAGTTACAAAAAACAAATTTAAGTACTTTTCAATTTCGTTTCAATATTAACAGTATAATGTACTGTATGTTTACAGTTTAACACTAACATTTTATTCGCTACGTTTAGAAGTTTTAATATTGTTTATTGAAACTTTTACTATAGTTGAAATAAACATTAAACACTTATCAACGAGATAACGATATATTTCTAGTCGGTCTTTGAGATTATCAAGAAAATTTAATGGGAAATTTTTTTTACCTTTCCAAGTTCTGCTTCTCTTGAAGGTGTATGCTGCAATTTTCGTAAACGCTGTGGAATGTACCAAAAAGAAACGTTGACCATTTCCGGTTCTAATATTAAATAAAATTTATCGGGTTGTTCTTTAATACGTCTCACCATATATTCTGATAATTCCATCAGTCTGTCCATGTGCTTTTCAAATCCGTCGTCTCCCTGCAAATAATAAAAGTAAAATTAATATTTTAATTTTCTAGTTTTTAAATCTTAATGCTTAGTTTCTGCCAATTTTCAATAATAATTCTTTTTCGTAGTTTTCATTTTTAACTCCTAATTTTACAATTACATTTTGTTTTAAACAATAAAATAATTTCAGAAATTAAATAAATACTTTTTATTATTCTTCTTGTTCTTTTGTGATAAATTAGTTTTAAATATAATTTTATTTAATAAAAATAAATATATGTATATATTTTTTTCAATATAACAGGGGACATATTAATATAAATTTTATGAACCCAAATTTCACGAGTCCCCAGTGGCGCAATTGGTTAGCGCACGGTACTTATAAGACAGTAGTCGTGAGCAATGCCGGGGTTGTGAGTTCGAGCCTCACCTGGGGAACTTATTTTTTTTCTTTTTAAATTCTATTTTTTTATTTAGATTAAATATTTTACAGGAAAATGTATATGTTATATTAAAAATTATATATAATAAAATCTATGACCAAAATATAATAATAGATTTGCTTATACAAAAAAAAAGTGCAATATCAATAATAACGATATAAATAATAATTATATGCGACCACAGGATAGAGTTCTAATTGTTACTTTAAAACTTATCTGTGCAGTATTAAAATAACAAGAATAAGATATTATTTCCTATAACCTAATCCCAAATAAATGATACAACTGAGACGGCTAAATAAATTTCTGGTTAATTAAAGTGATTATACTATGTCACAAAAATATTATAAAAATATGAAAATTGCAAAATAAAAATCAGATATCTAAGAATATCTATAACCTAAAAACTAAGCACTATTGTCAAGACATTGTTTCAAATATTAAAAAAAATTACTTTAACTTTGAAAAATATACTGCCTTCAGTTTCATCTGAAGGATTGTTAAATTTAAAATAAATTTGATAGGAAAGACTTCGATAGAGTTTTACATTGTGGTGGAGATATTTTACCACGAAATCTTGTATAGAGAGATAATGAACATTTGTTTTAAATTTAGAAAATATAATTTTATGCTTTCGATTAAAACAACAGAATTTTCTACTATTACTCATGTATGTATATTTTAATAAAACTCGTTTTAAAAACAGTATAGTTATTGAATATAATGTACTAGAGAAAAAAATTAATTTCCATAGCTACATTTTTTTTAAATTCCTCTCCATGTGCACAATCTTTACAAATTTGGATGTAAACGTATAAGTGACAAGTAGGAAATATACACTACCGCTCATAAGTATTTGGTCACTCTTGTTTCATTACAGTTTCTATAGAAAAGTTGTAATTATAAAATTTATTTCTGTAGTAAGAAATAGTTTCATAGTAAACATTAAAATCTATAAAAGCTTATTCGAAAATAATTATGAGATTACCCTATTATTCACAATGAATGATAATACCCTAATAAAATTCCAGGTAGAATAATTGCACTTAAGAGATTAGATATCTCAATTGTTGGAAATTTTCGATTGTTGTGATTTTATGTTAAGATTGGGTGTTATTGTAAACTATTAAGTATTTATACTTGGGTATTTTGGCAAAATTGCAGTTAGTTTTTGTGAGGTGCTCATAGTAATAACATCATGTGCTTCGAAGAAGTTAAATCGGTTAGAGATTCCTAAACTGAGTGTAGAAACACAATCGTTTATAATCGCATACCATAAAACTGGTAAAAGCGACCGCGAAATTAACACAGAACTTAAATTAAATCAGTCCACCGTGGGTTATATCATCACAAAACACTGCGAATGTGGAAGTGTATTGAGCAGAATTCGAAAAGGGAGAGCAAGGGCAGCAACCTCAGCAGAAGATCCTGCAATGGTGTCCACAAGCAAGACGAAAAACAGTCCCAGAAGTCACAGCAAAAATGAATACTGTTCATCGAAAACCCATAAGTGTTTCCATATTCCGGCGATTAAAAGAAGCCGGCCTTCATGGACGAATTACTATGCGAAAGTCGCTTCTACGGAAGCAAAACAAGCAGAAACGTTTAAAGTGGGCACGCGATCACCAAAGTTGGACAATAGAAGACGTATAAAGTAGTGTGGCCCAATGAATACAAATTCGAGATTTTCGGTTCACGAAGACGTGTTTACGTGAAAAGACCTGTGGGTGAGCGTGCCCCTGAAGAATGCATAGCCCCTACTGTTAAGCACGATGGAGGTTCAGTCAAGATATGGGGTTACTTTTCTGGATCGAATGTGGGCGATCTCGTAAAAATAGAAGATATATTAAAAAAGGAACAGTATAAGCGCATATTAGAGGAAAACGGGGAATTAAAAATCAGAATTTTATCTTCCAACAAGATAATGAGAAACGCATCCAAACAATACTGGGAATATTTGCAGAAATTATAGGACGAGGGAACCATAAAAGTTATAGCGTGGGAATGATTTAAATCCCTCGATTGTGTGCTTGCAGTGATAATAAAGAACCTGCAAGAGGCAGAGAGGAAAATTAAACGCAGGAATGCCTCGATTGTGTGCTGCAGTGATTAAAAATAAAGGAGGTCATATAGACGACTCTAAAATTTAGTTAAATATATTTAACTAAACTTTAGACAACATTACAACAATTTATTTTAGATGTAAAAATATATATTTTTCATATACGTAAATAATAAAAAAATATTAGTATTTCAATTTTGATTTTTGTTACAATTTGCGGGTTGAATGCGAGTGACCAAACACTTACGAACGATAGTGTATTTAAGAACAAAAAATATGTACTATATCATAGAACGCATTAAGAAAAATATATATTATTTATATTTGGTAATAAGATGAACTTAAATTTGATAATAATGATAATATGATATATTATATATATTATATATTTATACATTAATTGTGAATTTTGTTGTACTTAGCACATTTGAATGTAAATACGCGTATATTTGTATTAGATTTTACTAACCTTAGCTCTCCATTGCAACCATAATTTAAAAATGTCGTTATGTCTACCACATTGGATAACTTTATCACCAGTATCATATTGAATATCATATAGTTTGTCCTGCATGAATAGATAATCTGCCGACATGGAGTTACAGCTCAGAAGAAGTCCCTAAAATAAATGAAATGTTAAATAAATTTTTTTATTAAAGTGAATGTTTGTTTTTATTGGCGTCATACGAGAGACGAGTGTCTTGGTAAACATCTACAGTGGTTAACATTGGAATCGCTTTCAATTTGTCTCTAATGCCGATATTATCTATTATCCATTCTATCAATTTTCACTGCTTAAAAAACTATTATTATGAACTCCGTATAAGTCATTTCTGTGACTTTTATATCTTCCATTCTCCAGTCTCCTACTTTATCATATACTAGTTTAAGTTCCTTTTTGCCTCTTTAATTCCTTATCTAAAAGTACTAAGAAGAGTAGCGGACTCAAGACAGTGCTACCTAACTATTTTTTTTTTGGATTCAAACATATCCGATTATTCACGTCTCACTCTGACGTAGTTCCTAGTTTATATATACAATGATTTTATCCTTCTTATTGTCTTACCGTTGTACATGTATGTATTTTTTCTAAATTATAACTTGGGAGAAATTCTTTGGTACCAGGAAGGAAGTAGACTTATTAAAATAACAAAATAATTCTCTGAACAAGTAAAGTAGTGAGAGAGAACTGTACGTTGATTTCTAGTATAGAAACGAAGGCATATAAACGGCTAAATTGTCAAGTAAGCGTAGTTAATCCAAACTATTGCCAAAAAACAAAGTCAGGTAGTTTGCGTTTGTCGACAAGTTGGGTTCGTCCACAAGTTAAACGCAACTGGTCGGTGTTTTATAACTTTTTTCACTAATGAAAAATAATTTGACATTTTAAAGTGTATTTCTTATTACATTATGTTGATTTAAATAACATTGGTTAATTCAATTTATGAAAAAAATGATATTCAATGCTTTGCTAAATTAAGAAATTTCTATACGAAATTGCTACGTAAGAACTGAGTAATGGGATAAGTCAACTCGACGAATCTGCTCCAATAAACTGCTGAATATTGCAAATGACCAAATGCTAAACCGTCTTTTCGTGACAGATTCTCAAAAATATTTTCAATATGTATTAACATATGGTATAATTAGCCCCTATTTATTTGAAAAAAACAAGGTAAAAGAGTGACTGTAAATTTGCGACGTTATGTTAACATATTACGTAATTCAGGCGTAAAAATTAAAACATATGGTTCCAGCATTCAATGAATAAATGTAGAGATTAGAAGGACTAAAATAGCACAAATTTCTCCGAAAACTTTGCAGTAAGTAATGTGAAGTCTCATATTACGGCTCTAAAAATGTGCTGACTCTGATGGACACTATATGATATAAGTAAAATGCTTTCAGACATACTGCAATTTATAAAATATATTGCATGAAAACTATCCAGTCAGGTCGTTATCTCAATTTGAAATCAGTCAGGTTTCTCTGCCCGAACTTCGACAGGGTTCGATAAAGAGTATTTCTATACTTTCCAGGATAGAACTGTTTCTATCCTATAAAGGACGAGTGCAACGATCTAGAAACGTGAAAGTGTATTAATCGTTACTTTTGATTAGACGGTGTCGACAATCGGAGAGCGATGAAATCTGAACACATGCAAACCGAAATCTTAACTCTACATTTCCAGTTGGAGGAAAACTAATACATGGTAGGGTAGCGCAAATAGAAGAAGATATTAAATTAAGAATTGATTATGATGAGGATAAAAGTATCATTTTATCTAGACTCATGGATCAGATATTTAAAGAATAGAGTATCCGCGAAGAAGAAAAACTTTAAAAGAAATTTTGAAGATTGGGGGAAGTGAAAGGAATGGATAAACGGAACCAGATTTTAGAAGACAATGTGTTATATTAAACAAGAAACGACTCGGTAACTGTTCATGATGAAATCCGACAATTGAATTAGTGCGTCAAAATAATATAAATTCATCTATGAAAAAAGAGAAGACAAGATGAGAATATTTATATTCGAATCATACTCCCGATTTAGTCGGAAATGATATTAATTTTTTTTATTTCATACAAACTACCTTATATATTAAGAATTTCGGTGAAGCTCCGCTTTGAGAGTTCAATAATATTGATATTTAGCATCCTTTGTTCAACAATGACAGAGATATTTGGTTAAATCTAGTACAGAAATTTTATTGAAAACAAAAAAAAAACCTGAACGCAAAAAATTTAAATAAAAAAAAATCAGTTGACAAAATTTTCAATGTATTGACCATTCATTTCCAATATGCAAGTTTATGAAAAATTCTTGAATTACATTTGTGAATGCCTCTTCATGGATTAATTGCATTTTCTCAATTATTCGTTGTCGCAACTCGTTCAGAATATCCGGTCGTCTAGTAAAAATTATAGATTTTAAATGACACCAGAGGAAAAGTTTAGGAGGTTTAAATCTGGAGACCGTGCAGGCCATTCAATGAATTCAAAACGCCCAATTCACCGATTTCAGAATGCTTCATTAAAACTTCGGTCATCATGCGCATAGTGAGGGGGGCGCTCTGTCTTGTTGGAACCAAACATTTACGGTAATTCTCCATCTTTCTTAGTACTAGAATTAACAACTCGATCAAGTAAAAGATCTAAATATCTCTGCCCAGTTGTGTACTATGACTAAAATGGACCAATAATACGGTTCCTGAAGATAGCAAATTTTAATTAATGTGGATGTGTTTCTTGCATCCAATGAGAGTTATCTATCGAGTAATATCGACAATTATGACGATTAACAGTACCATTGAAACAGAAGGTAGCCTCGTCGACAGCAGAAAACTGTATGTAAAATATTAACCATTGTTGCAAATCTCCATCACTCTTTCGCAAAAATCAATTCTACCATCATAATCTCAGTCTAATAATTTTTAAAGTTTTATTAATGCCAGCTGGTGGTGTCGGCTTCCGATGCAAATTGTTAAATAAATTACGTCCTTCCTCATGAGGTTTGATGCGGTCACCAAAACCGATCATCAAAATTTCAACAATTGTTTTTTAGCTATTTGACGCATTCTTAATATTTGGACTTTTACAAAGTTAATTTTGACAGGTTAAGTCAAATACTCAATTTTATTTCCTTTGTCTACCGAACATAAAATTAATATATAACTGCCACAGTAGAGTTCTAGAAAAGTTAACATAATTTCCGGCTAAATCGGAAATCTGATTCGAATATAAATATGCTCAGTATCCCTTATTTGCATTTACTTAAATGTGGAAGATTTTATTAAAATCTAAGTAACCGCGCCAATGATATTCTTATGAATCCATACATTGGTCTAATCCTGTATATTGCTGAATCTCGAACAGACACAGACTTTATTTATTAAGAATTTACTATTTGAACAATAATTTTAGATACTCCTTACAAATTATATTAATAAATAATAACTTTGTGGATCTGTTAATTAGGATCTTCATAAACATAAAAAATAAATATAAAATTATTCAGATGGAAAATAATTTTGATTAATGTGTTACAATAAATGCAATAACGACAGTAAGTATTATATACTTGTACATTACCCTCTTTTTTAAAATGTATTTTTTACATTCTCGATTGCCATGAACTATATTTCTTAAAGCAGAAACCGAAACCCTACTGCTTCTACTCCCTAACATGCAACTGGAATTTCAGGAATTTTAAATTAAAATTCCTGTTAACAAAATTACAAGGACTAAACGGCGGCTGGGAATTTTCAAACATTCATTGCTGTAATAGAATATATCGATTGTTATGGTAAAAGTCAACTTTTATACAAGAGGTGAATGAAAACAACTGTGTTTTAAATAATTGCTTTCCTTTAAGAATATGTATTGATTAATAATGCATACTTATATTTCAGTGGTATATAGGATAATAAAATAAAGTTACTAGAAAACTTAACTATTATAGTATATATATATATATATATATATATATATATATATATATATATATATATATATATATGTATATATACTTATGTGTGTGTATTATTATTGTTTAATTACTTATTGCATTAAATTTGTCTCGTTGATTAAAATTTATTTATATTGCACATTTTATCTAGTTTTAATCAGAGAAAAATATTTAACACATTGTTTATTTTAAATTGTTTCATTTAATTTACTTATATGTACACACGTGGGATGTCTTTTAAGTTTGGCACAGTGGGACATCTAATGTCACAGCGCTAAGAATTAACATCAATCTTTAGTTAATCTAAATCCAAAGTTTCAGTGCGATACAGTGTTGTAGCTACAACAAATTGTCGAAGATGACAAGTTAGTTGACAAAGGGAATTAAACAGAGAACATTTCCGCGGAATAATTGTTTATGATTTTCGAAGACAATTATCTCAACAAGAATGCCCCGCTGAGTTGATATCTGTTTTAGGAAATGAAGCACCATATCAGTCAATAATATCTCCTTGGTATGGAGAATTCAAACGTGGACGGGTTGTCTTAGCCTTGATCCAAGAGCAGGTTCACCAAAAACAGCTGTTACTCAGGAAAGCGTCGATGCTGTGCGCAAGATCATCAACGATCGACATGTACATATCGCTAGATTGAAACATTATGGCGGATTTCAGAGACCTGAATTCAAAAAAAATTGTTTGTAAAAGAATTTAGTTTCCGTTGAATACCGCATCTGTTAACCTATGAACAGAAAGCTAGGGTGAATTGGTGTCAAAAAACTTTAGATCGTACCAACGTCGGAAACTTTAAAAACGTGTACAACATTGTCAGTGGTGATGAATCTTGGATTTATTTATACTCCTCTGTTTGAGTGTTCCAAGGTGAAGAAAAGCCGACAAAAGTCATCTGTTTTCAAAGTGTCTCTAAAAAACATGATCGCGACATTTGTCTCGAAAGCAGGTAATATAGCAACAATTCCTATACAAGATCAAAGAACTGTTACTGCCGATTGGTATACAACCATTTGTTTGCCATAAGTCATCGCTGAGCTTTGAAAAACCAACCCCGAACGACGAATTATCCTCCGCCAAGACAATGCAAGTTCGCACACAGCACGCAAAGCAATTGAATTTTTAACGTAACAAAATGTCGAATTGTTGCACCTTATTCCGGACAATCCAGACTTAAGTCCCCACGGATTTTTTACCTTTACGAAAATCAAGAACGGACTGTGTGGTCAAAGGTTCCAGTCGTTAGAAGGAGCAGTCGATGCCTTCAAAAACGCAATTTTGACTGTACTAACAAACGAGTGGACAACTGCTTCCAGAGTTTATTCGAACGCATGTAAAAGTGCATTAATCTTGGTGGAGAATACTTCGAAAAACAATGGAGTCTTTAAAAGCTATCTACTGTTTTATTCCAGTTTTATATGTAAAACTTATACAACCCACACTATACATATGTGAGCGTATGTCGTATAGTCCGATTTCAAATAACTAAAAGTGAAATATAAAACTAAAATTTTAATCCAGTAAAGTTATAGTATTTCAACGAGAAAATATTTTAGTAACCATATGCGTTTTATATATACATTTACCATGACGTCGGACCAAAGTGAATTTACATTTTTTTAATTGGAAAATGTAAATATAACTGTAAAAACGAGTTGTATTGAAAGAGGATGCAGTTTCTACACATTTTTGTATTATGTTATTTACTCAACAGTTTTTCTATAAATGAGAAACAACATATGAAAATTTTTAGTTTGCGCTTTTGTCTTATAAACCTTGGTTTATATTCAATATTGTAGTGTACTATTTTTTAAAATTTATCTATGTTTATTTGTACAGGTTTACATAACTTGGTCATATTTGTTACTCACGTTCTTTCATATTAAACATGGGCTTCTTTTAACAATTTTATTAACAAGCAAATTTAGTTATTTGTTTATGCTTTGTATACCTAATGATGTAAAGCGTGAAATTACAGTCTAATATGTATTGAATACGAGACTACTATTAAATTTGCGGTTTTACGCAAATGACCATTTGATAATTAATAATATTCGCGTGGCTGAAAATATTACCGGGTGTTTTTGAAAAGTTGTTGATTTTATTGTAATTAAAACTAATATTTTATACCATTATAAGCAGAAAAATATTCTGTTTAATGTAAACAAAAAAATAGAAATCACATTCCATTTAAAAAATACAAATTGTTTTAGGTGAGATGTGAAGATTGATATGCAACCTTTATGGCTAATAGCTTGTGTCCTTTGATTTTGAAATTGCCTGAACCGAATTTTAGATTTTTATTTAGTTTAGCTGCAGACCTCACTTTATGTAGCCCTTTCCCTGTGCAATAAATTTATTGACTCTTAGAGTTGTTTGTTATATTATTATACTATTTGAATTAACTTGTACTGTAGATTCAATTATCTTTGTTTCTTGAAGTGTCTATTGATGAGGTTTAGTCATGAGTAAAATTACATGTTGGTACTTTTTCGACAACTTCGGTGAAAAAGGTACGAGGGAGCGTTTTTATATTCGCGGAATGAGCGGGTTGTAGAGGGGTGAGTAGGCGCATTGGGGGCGTGGCCTGTGCAGCGACTCATGATTAGTATAAATACGAAGTTTCATTGTTATTAGACAGTTAGTCTTTGAGCTATCGTCAACCAAGTAACATAATCAGGAGTGAAAAGTGAAATATGGAAAAAATCGAATATCGTGCCGTTATAAAGGTCCTTACCAGGCAAAGAAAATAAGTCGCGACCATAATGAATGAGATGTCATTGGTTTACGGCGACTCTTGTCCAGGAAAAACCATGGTGTACAAGTGGTATAGTTTATTTAAACAAGGAAGGGAATCCCTTGAAGACGACCCGAGGCCGGGCAGGAGCATTGAGGTGACCACGCCAGCACTTATCTAAAAAGTTGAACAAATTGTACTCGAAGATGCTCGACTAAAGAAGAAACAACTCGCAGAAATGGTTGGAGTATCTGATACAACAATTTTTAAAATCCTACACGATCATCTCGCCATGTCTAAGGTCAGCGCAAGATGGGTGCCGAGAATGCTCACGCCGCCGCAAAAACAACAGCGCGTAGAGTGTTCGCGTGCATTTTTGGACCTCTGTAATAAAGACAAGGATGGTGTATTGAGTGGAATTGTTACTGGAGACGAAACTTGGGTTCATCATTATGAACCTGAGTCCAAACAAGAC
Organism: Dermolepida albohirtum; assembly: GCA_031893035.1. Taxonomy (NCBI): domain Eukaryota; kingdom Metazoa; phylum Arthropoda; class Insecta; order Coleoptera; family Scarabaeidae; genus Dermolepida; species Dermolepida albohirtum. Next base: position 219,217 of record JAVIWB010002569.1, read on the forward strand.
TCCATGCAGTGGCATAAAAAGGGCACAGCACCTCCCAAGAAATTTAAAGTGTCACAATCAGCTGGGAAACTCATGGCAACGGTATTTTGAGACTCGGAAGGAATATTGTTGATTGATTATAAAGATAAAGGTGTTTCTATAACCGGAGAATATTACGCTTCAATATTAGAGCGACTAAAAGAAGCCATTAAAGAGAAAAGACGGGGAAAATTGACAAAAGGTGTTCTGCTTTTGCACGACAACGCGCCCGTCCACAAGAGCCGCGTTGCGTTAGCTGCCCTGCATAAGGTGGGCTTCGAAATTGTGAATCACCCACCCTACAGCCCAGACCTGGCCCCGAGTGATTATTACCTGTTTCCGAAAATGAAAAAAGAGCTGCAGGGTAAAAAATTTACTGCCGATGATGAAGTCAAGGAGGCAGTTTCGGCGTATTTTGCAGATAAACAGAAAACATTTTTTTATGAGGGTACAAATAAATTAATTGAAAGATGTGAAAAATGTATCCGTCTTGCAGGTGAATATATTGAAAAAGAAAAATAATTTGTTTTTTTTTTATTTCCACCCCTTGTTTCAGTGCAGTAGTTCAGCCCCCATACATTCCGCAAATATAAAAACGCTCCCTCGTATCAACACCTAATACATACATTTATTTTTTAAATTAAGTTTTTTGACTTCTTCACGGTCACCTATAATTAAATATTTATTAATTATTAAAACTATGAACAGAAATGTAAATCTTTACATATTTTTTTACATTATGCGTATTAGCAATGTGAACTGTAATTTCGCAAAATGCATAAAAAACGATGTTTCCTTATTTATTGGATCCTTCCCATTTCACGTTAATATTTTATGTATCTTAAATTGTTTTTCACACGTGTTACATTAAAAACGTCTATTATATTTTATTATAATTACATACATAACCACATAAGTAACCTATTTTAAATTATACATTTCTTGTAACACATTTAAAATGAACTAAAATGTCTCAGAAGTTAAAACAAATTGATTATCCATCTCTTCTTTTTCTCCTTATTAAAAAAAATTGAATAATTAATTAAATAACACGGCCGCAAAAAAACAAAAAAAAAGAAAACCTTATACTACTAATTATAAACGGCAAAAGAGGAAAAAAGAAAAACAACATACTAGTGAATATTATAATTAGTAGATTATGAATAATTCAATAAGTTTTTAAAGATATTAATAGTTATCTTACTTACGTTTTCTTTAAAATGTATCGTTGAGCACTGCAGTAAAGCCCCCATTAATTTATGAGGATTCCATGTAACTGAGTCAGCCCTGAAAAAAATATTTGTGCATTGGGTTTTAAGAAAGGACATATAGAAAATTAAACTTTCAAGTATACTTATAATTCCAAATAAATTGGGTATAATTTCGCGTAAGTATTTTGTAAGTCAATTAGAGAAAACAGTGAATAATTTCATTTCTTTCAGACATGTAAAACTAGCAATGTTTTCATAAAAAACTTTATATATTTCACAATTACCCATTAAAGAATCTCTTATAAATTATAATTTTGTTGTCGATCTTATGTTGTAGCAATAACCGTGCAAATTCCATTACGCTGCTCAGCATTTATCTGCTTCGCTTTGTATCTCCACTATGTGACGTACACATTTCTGCAGTAATATTTGTCATAACTCTACCACACTGGATACCACTTTGATATGTCGTCAATTTTAGTATTTTTAAATGACAGTTAAGTGATAAAATAGTCAATATCAATATGTCATGTATGTAGTAATTAAGAAAGCTTATGTTAAAGTAGTATAAGGTAGTCGACATTAATTATTTTTTCTAGAGATGCAGAAATATGTACCATAATATAGGCCAAAGGAAATACTATAAAATATTTTTTAAATCAAGTTTATTTTATTGTGAAGTTAAATAAAGTTAAAGTCTTTACATTACATACTTCCTTTCTATTCAGTATTTCTTTTCACTTCTTCAAAACTAACAAAAAACATTTAGTAAGAAAAAGTATAATTTATAGATAAAGGCAGTAATTTTGACGTTAGTAGAGATAGCAAGTACCCTTGCTTCAGAATAGTATACATCGGATTATAGCAAATGGGGTAAAATCAAGCAAAATCCAAGTTTCAGGAAATGATACCCAGCCGTCATTTTAACATCTACAGAGTACAGTCATGGTTTTAAAAATCCCCAACTATTGCCGAATGCAAACTTCCATTCAGGAAAAGTGATGTGCGTGTCGTGGAACTTTGAAAGAATAATTCTTTTTTAGTTGTTACCGAATACCAATCACAGGTTGTCAACAATTGGAGAGGCTTAATTAAGTTCTAAGATAAAAGATTGATTGGAAAGGTATAGTTATTCAATATATTATGTATTTCCCGGCCATATGCAGAACGCCTTATTGCAGAAAATTCGCCAGTTGAGATGGAAAGTGTTTTCCCACCCTGCATACTCTCTCGGCTTTGCCACTAAAATATGCTTCATTCGTTAAAGAACTTCTTTACTGGAAAATGATTTGATAATGAAGAGTGCATGAAAAAAGCTCTTCGAAAGTATTAGAAGAAATGTTTGACTTTAGAGCATAGCTAAATTGGTTTGTGTGATCATTGTAGTAATATATATATTGTTACGAAAAAGAATGTTGTATTGTTTAGTAAATTTTAGCTTGAATTGAGGCACCAGGTGTACAGGAGTCATTACCGGTTTTTGTAACAGATGTCGCTAAATCACAATATTTTGTCTACATGTTTGTGATAGCTCGGTATCGTGCTTTAAATATAATTTATCAATAAAATAGTGGCAATAATATGTAGCTAATTATAAATCAGTATAAATAAAAATGCAATTGTACTGTATTGTAGAAAATATGTTGAATGCCAATTTTTTTCTTAGAATTCACAGACATTTTCTAGTTTGCCAAGGTCCATATATGTATATACCGTGCATTCATTTTACCTCGCTATGAAATCTGTACCACATTATATTCGGGTCTAGCTGCCGAATACCGATCAGAATGTAAAGTGGTGGGGCGCGAGTCATTTGAATCACGACTATAACTGACTACTGATCGTACTAGCTGCAGCCCCACCACTAATTTGACTGTAGGCGTATCGATATCGTATTAACGGTCATTCGTGGTTTGCATTTGGGAGAGTGTGTTACGGTAAGACCTTCAAATTTAAATATTTTTTAATTATATCACTTTGATAATGTATACATTGTATGTAGATGTAAAGTATGTATGTAGATCATCCCTTTCCTGCATTAACAACAATGTCATTAATAGTTAAAAAGTTTAAATCAGAAGGTTGCATTTTGGGATATAAATGTCATAAAATACGGAGAATAAATAACGATAAAGAAATGCAGGAAGTCATGATGTGCGCAATGGTCGAAGAAAATTCCAATATTACTATATCTAAAATATTAGAAGAGATAGGTATTAGCGTGGGTAAAGTTCATAAGATATTAAAGAAAAATAAATACACATCCTATAAATACCAAACTCATCAGGAAATTTTTCATGCTGATCAACACCGCAGAATGGAATTTTGTGAAACTGTAATAGAACGTGTAAGCAGGAGGGACATTTGAGAATTTAATTAATTGAATTTATTTTCTGTATTTAAAAAGTATTTTATGAGTTTTGGCAAGTTATATTTATTTTCTGTTTAAAGAGTATTTTTTAAGTTCCGAGAAGTTATTTTATTTTTTTAACTTCTTTAAGAGTTTTTTTTTATTTTTAAACGTTTTATTAGAAAACATCTTTTAGTTCAATGCGAAACTTATTGTAAAAATACCTAATTGTACAGTTAAAAGTAATTATAATTTATTAATTTTTGGACGCAAACAATTTGGACAGTCAGTGATAGACCGCGAACAACTTACTTAATCTGTAATCTGTAGTCAGTCGTTGTGATTCGACTGACTCGCGCCCCACCACTTTACATTCTGATCGGCATTCGGTATCTAGACCCGAATATAATATGATACGGTGTTTGTAGCATTTTAATATGAAAGCACGGTATATATATATATATATATATCATAATACAAAATGAAAGTGTTAATACACTATATAGAATATTTATTTGTTGTTTATACAAATCAATACGTGCAACGTTTCATTAGAACACTAATGTTTATACACACGACTAGATTTTTAATAAAGATGTCGGCGGTGTAACATCTGTTCAGGATTGTGCAATTAGAATGGATATTTTCTAATCCAAAACGTGGTGGAAATCGCCCTGCTGAAAGGAGCACCATCTGTTGTTTTCCCATGTAATCACGGATTACTCAAGTTTAAACTTCAGACAAGGTTTTGCTTTTTACAAGTTCGGCAGTGCTAAATTATCTTTAATTTGCTATTTTCAACAGCATTTAGGATAAGCTAGTAAAAATGAATTTATAGAAGTAAATTTTATATTAACATATATAATAAATAATATTAAAACGAATGTTTAATAATAAAAATTAAATTTTTATCATACATAGAACTAAACTACGTAATAAAATATAAATATGATTTCACATTAGTATTGAAATAAATTTACTCAAGTACATTTATACGCAGAATGTTCATTTATTATAGAACTTAAAACAGTAAAATTCGATGTTACGGTTTTTAAGTTTTATTATGTTTTTTAAAATATTCGTTATTATAGTAATTCACTTCTGCTTTTAAAGAAACTAGATTTCAATACTTTCTATCATATTCCTGAAGGTAATTTGTCTTCCTTTTAAAAGTGTCGACGGTTTTATTGGATATGTAGGAATAAAAAGACTTCGTTGTTTATAATGAGTTAATAGTAATAATAAGTCAAGCAGCGAATTTCCCAACAAAAAATAATTAAAGAAAAGTTGTACACAATTGAAACAAATATATAAATAGCCAAAAACGTCTGCTAAAATCAGAAACAAAAAAACAATAATCTTGAAGGCATTTAAGCGTTATATTTTAGTGCCAGTTTCATCAGGAATTTGTCACTAAATTAATTTCTTCTTTAATTTAGGAAAGTAAAGTTGTGCTTATTTAGTAATCTCTCATAATCACTGCCACGATATCGACGTATACCATCCAATTTGAAGATAAAAACTTCCAAAATCGTCTTCTTAGACTCTTGACTTAACAGCTACTGACAAATATATTGAGGGTATTAAACTACAGACGCATAATCTAGCTTACTTTGAACAAGAAATAGTAATTTGCTAAATATACAAGACTGTAGAAACTTTAACGCGGAGCAACAAATATTAATAATATGTGAACTTGAAAATCAAGAAGCATCTTAAAGTCTGATATCTTAGAAATAGTGTAATGAAAGATTGTATAATTAAAATAAATAATTATACTACAGCGGCCTTTCAGAACTATTATGGCAATCATATCTCGTTAGAATATTTTCTATAACTTCATTCATTAACTGTTTTGCTTGTCTTCTTCCCAAGGAGTTTTTCCACCTTTCTCGAGATTTATTTTGAGCTCATTTTTACATGGCTGCTTTGATATTTCTTTTTGTAATACCGCGACAAAGTTCCAGTCCTATGAAAGCAATTAATGATGTTGTTTGCCAAGCCAGTTTGTCAGTTTTTTCGTCGTCTCTCTGGCTTCATGTTCTGGGACCCAAATGACTATCACTTGTTTGCGACTACTGAGCTTATTCAAGGCATGCACATAGTCGTATACAAGCTTAGATCTCGTTTAATCTAATGTCTAACATTGCTTGGCTGGTGGAGAAAATAAACTACCATGCGACTTATTACATCCTCCCTATTCATTTTCAATGCAGTGCTGAAGCGTGAGCATTCACTTAAAATACAGTAGTATCTTTATTTATGCTTCCCAGAATCCTACTCACACTCTTTATTCTGTTTCAGAGCCATCAGTCTACAAGAGAGATTCTATTCTTTCCACTCTTCCCTCTTTGCTATAATTGCTCTATAATTTTTATAAATGTTGAATTTTTGAATCTTGACATCACTCAGTTTCCCCACGGAAGAATCCGCCTCTAGTTCGATGGGATGGTCAGGTTGACTTATAGGGGATTATCCTTGCATTAGTCTGTAGGTTACTAAGCTTGATTTTTCTTATATATTGACGTCGAGGGGTGGTAAGTTAAATATTATCTCCAGCTCATCTGTAGAAATTGTTTTTTTTTGGCTTTCGTGACATTTAGCCCATTAACTCCTTCAGTTTGTAGCCATCAGTATGCCTGCTCTATAGATTATCATGGGTCTAATTACTCTCGTGTATAACTGTAAATTGCTACAAAAAACAGCGCATTTATCAACATTTAACGTATTTGTTTATTTTAACACCATTCATGAACCAGTGCAAGATTTTTCTGTAGAAATAGACAGTAATGTGATTGAAGATTTTTAAGTCATCCATAGGGGAAAATTTTACATTCTAGAAGCATCAACGAATTATTAAAATACCTACTAAAGAGCGAGATTTTAAATTAAACTTTTTGATAACGCTAGTGGTAGTAGTACAAAATAGAATTTTTTTATTACAGCGGACAAATACGAGGCGCAGTTTAAAGTTAGCTGATTACGTATAAAAAGCGAATGGCAAAATCGATTGGTTCGTTCGTGCATAGTAGCCGTCAGTTGACTGCTGTTTTCCTTCGCAAAATAGTCTTAAAATGAGTTTCAATGCAAATCAATCGCTATCACTGTATTAGAAAGTACACAATCTATAAAGCCTATGTTTCAGGTTTGAAGACGTCACGTTATTTAGTATTTGTTTGGCAGCCATCGATAGTGAATGTTTTCAGTGAATTCATAAAAATGGAGAAAATTGGTCATCGTTACATGATACAATACTTTTATTTGAAAGGCCTCAGCCCAGCCGATATAAAAGCTGGATTCTACTCTGGATGAATCTATTCCTTCTTTTACAACAGTGAAGTATTGGGTAGTAGAGTTTAAACGAAGACGAGCATCACACGGTGGTCGATCAAATCAGGTGACGACTCCAGAAATGGTGAAGAAAATTCACAAAGCGGTGCTGGACGATCGGTGACTGAATGTGCACGAGCTAGCAGACATAGTAGGCATTTCAAAAAGTGCGGTACATCGCATATTATCTGAAAATTTGAACATGAGAAAGCTGTGTGCAAGATGGGTGCCATATTTGCTCACACTCGCGCAAAAACAGTGTCGTGAAGATATTTCAATCGAGTGTATATCGAAGTTTCACAGCAACGAAGCAGAATTTTTGCGCCCTTTCATAACCATGGATGAAACATGGATCCATCACTTCACACCCGAGACAAAAGAACAATCGAAACAATGGGCTCAAAAGGGAGAACCGGCTCCAAAGAAGGCGAAGACCGTTTTATCTACAGGCAAGATCGTGTCATCGGTTTTTTGGGATGCACGTGGAATAATTATCATTGACTATCTTGAAAAAGGAGAAACTGTCAACGGCGAGTATTATGCGAACTTACTACAACGTTTGAGCGAAGAAATCAAGCAAAAACGGCCGCATTTGGCTAAGAAGAAAGTGTTGTTTCATCAAGACAATGCACCAGCTCACAAATCCGTTGTTGCAATGGCCAAAATTACTGAATTAAAGTTTGAACTGCTACCTCATGCACCTTATTCGCCAGATTTAGCCCCCTCGGATTATTTTCTGTTCCAAACCTTGAAAAAATGGCTCAGTGGTCAAAGATTTTTCAGCGATGAAGAAGTGATGTCGGCAGTTAATGGCTATTTTGAGGAGCAAGATAGTTCTTACTATGAAAAGGGTATCGAACTTATTGAACATCGCTGCGAAAAATGTATATAGCTGAAAGGAGATTATGTTTCTTTCCAAAATTGTTTCCTTTGTTGGGTCGGCTACTTCTGTGACCACCCTCGTAAGCTAACTAGTACATCTCAAAAATTTCAAATTTACTGAATAAAAGACCTATATTTAAATAAATAAGTATGAAGGACCACGTTTTTGTTAGTATTTTTAAGTAAAGCAATTCTCAGTGATTAAAAAAATAACATTACAATTTTCTCTAATTTATTATTATAGTATTAGTTTTTAATGTAGTAATATTCAGTGACAGTTGCTATGAGTTCAATAATTTCGATATGAATTAATATATGTACATACGTACACAAAATTACTTTATATTGTCTGTATATCTTAATCGATCGAAAGTGTTGGGTAAACACTCATCGCTGATTATCTGAGGTGAAATGGATTGGCTGTCTGACGCGTAAAATGGATCATTGAATGGGACCGCTATTAATGCTTCTGAAATCAGTAAGGTGTGTCGAAATTTTAAGTCAATTGGCTCTTACGTCTCTCGAATATTCCGCAATACTTTGAGAGCGGATAAGTGCTTTACGAGCACCCACAAGCGTTCTAATGCAAATCAATTGCTATTCGAGGGCTTACTGCAGACCCTACCGAGCTTAATTCTAAACCTCGAACGCTTTTATGTAAAAGTTTTTTCTTTTAAAGAGAAGACGTTATTATCACTACAGATCCTAGTTTTATCGCTTTAATTTAGTTTAAAATTACTAATAAAAATTTATTATAAAATACACTCATTTTAATTAAGTAGGCTAGTCTTTTGTTTTAGTGTCAATGCTAACTGATATTCATCACATTGGAATGTAGTTAAGAATAATGGATTTCTACATACCTTTCGACACCTGTAAGAAGAGGATGGCGGTACTTTTTCGAAAGTAATAAACCTCCTCCCCAAGCAGCCTAGAAAAAATAAAAAGGAATATTGAATACATTAAATTGAAACAAAGCAAAAACAATAGTGCGCATTATGTAGAGTCTTATAAACATTAATTGTTTAGTTAAAGATTTTTTATGAATAGGTAATTTAAAAATTATTGCCATTATGGATTTGTAAATTAATTAAATGTTTATGAGAAACTTTACATTTTGCAAAAGTTGGTATTTTCTTTCTATTATTAAATAAGTTGGGAAGATTGCATAGACATTATTCTAAATAAGGCACTGTTTTCTAGTTTAGATTGCAACGGGTGGGCCATCTATCGGTTTAAATTTGAACCACCGGTTATTCCGAATGTGGCAATACTTATGTCATTCTATTCTGTCACAAAATTCAGTTCATTATCTCCACTGAACAAAATGAATCGATATACGCTTGAGCAACGTTGGGATTTATCGGAAATTTATTTCCGAAACAAAGACAATTGGTCAGAAATTGCACGAAAATGTCGTACAAAATTTGGTCTCAGAGAAGGACCAACAGTGCCCGGTATATGCAAGTTTATTGCTGTAGTTCATGAAACTGGTTTCATTGTCGATGCGCAAAGACGCGAGCGTGCTCGTACAGTGCGTACACCCGAAAATATCGAAGCTGTGGCTGAGAGTGTGCGTGAGAATCCATCAACATCAACTCGTCATCGTTATCAAGAATTGAACATTTCACGCACCAGTTTACGTCGAATTTTGCGAAAAGATCTCGGTATGACACCTTACAAAGTTCAATTGGTTCAAGAGTTGAAGCCGCATGACCATCCGCTTCGTTTTCGCTTCGCTAGATGAACCAACGAGAAACTGCACGATGATGTCGATTTTGCCAAAAAAATCATCTTTTGGGATGAAGCTCATTTTCATCTTGGTGGGTATGTTAACAAGCAAAATTGCCGTATTTGAGACTCAGAAAACCCACACATGCTCTTACAGAAGCCAATGCACCCATTACGAGTGACTGTGCGGCTTGTGGAGCAGAGGCATCATTGGCCCATATTTCTTTGAAAATGAGGACGGCACAACCATTACGGTCAATGGAGACACCTATCGCACCATGGTAACCGATTTTTTTGTACCCGCTCTTCATGGTTATGATGTGAACGATGTTTGGTGTCAACAGGATTGTGCAATTTGCCACACATATCTTGCCACAATTCATTTATTGCGTCAAACGTTTGATGGCCGTTTAATTAGCCGAAATGGTGATGTCAATTGGCCGCCAAGGAACTGCGATTTCACACCACTGTGGGGCGCCGTTAAAGATAAGTATTATGCCGACAAACCAGAGACAATTGCGCATGTGAAGCCCAACATTTGTGATGCCATTGCCGAGAGACGACCCCATACACTCGAAAAAGTGCTCGAAAAATGGTCCAATCGAATGGGGTACTGTGAGGCCAGCCGCGGCAGCCATATAAATGAAATAATATTCCATCTCTAACCGGAACAGTTGTACGTCACAACAAAAAAATAAATTTGGCAAAATTTCAAACCGTTTTTGTTTTATTGCATTTTTAAATTTAAACTTTTGGCCCACTCGTTAGTTTGGTCAGAATTTGAAGAATATGTAGAAGTGAATTTTTTTACTATTAAATATAAATTCCAATTATGTTGAAAGATAACTGTTAAGTAAACTTTTTTGAGGATTTTGCATGGAAAACTTACAAAATTATCTTCAACAGAAAGATATAATCGAGTAAAAGTAAAGTTTGCGCAAGACTATATGATACTGTGTTATGAATTGTGAAATTGTGAAATGTTATACTGTAAAAGGGTGAATGACTTTTGTTTGCGACAATACATTATTCAAAACAATTAGCGGATATTTCATAAAAATTATAATATATTAAAAAAATTATAATATTTATCATATTTAACAACAAGTATCTAAACATATGATTGTATTTTAACTTGTTTGGATAACTTTTAATGGAATGTTGTTGGAAGAGTATAAAGTATTGCATTTTTAGTGTAAGAAAAGTATTGAAATATTCAATTTGATAAAAGCTTTGGTACAATAATTTTTACAAATGAAATAGAGATTAACAAAGGGTGTGATCTCCACGAATATCTAAAAACATTTGGCATCTTAATAGCATGGACCAAGCTAGCATTTCAAACATTTCTTGGTAAATTATAGCCATTCCTCTCCGACAGTAATTCATAGTGGCTGAAGCGCTCTTAATGGCATATTTTATGAAGCAACGTGTGTTCCCACAACATTCTAAGCCTGTTCAATTGGTTTACTATCTGGGAAATACCTGAATTGATAAACTAGGTATATATAGAGAATTCTTTACACCAGTTTCATTAGTTTAGGTATTAACGATGTTTTTTCGCTGGAAACGAGCATTATCCTCCATAAAAATAAATTTCTCCTCCATTGCTGGTGCATATGAAAGAACAATGTGTTACATAGTCGCATTCAGATATATAGGCAATGGGAGCTTAATTTTTTATGAAATACTTATTCCGGCTTGTATTTTTACCCGACCACTTTCATATTGAGATCTTTACCAGATAAATTGAGGCTTAGTACGTGTGACGATTCATTCCAAATCACAATTACTATTACCTAGTTATAACGTCAATCACTGAATACTGGTTCCAATTTGTTATAACTGCAATTTATATGCATATTTATCTGCATTCTATGGATTTTTTAATGCTCTATCATCACTATCACTAACGCCTAGCTTTAAATCATTGGTGTAATAAATACGAAACCAGTGCATAACAATCACAAAAAGTCAGTTGATGCCTTTATGTAAAATAGAACAAGTCTGGCAGTGAAAAATAATTAACAGAGGGCAACAAATTTAAGAAACCGAAATGCCTCTAAATATAGTTTAGCATTACACTCAATCACTTTGGTAGATCAAATGTTTTGCAATTGATTGCTACCCTTCACAATAAATTTGTTAATTAACCTAATTATTGTGAGTACAATATTATGTATTTGCTAGTATTGTTTTTCCATAATTATTACATTTCGTAATAGTTTTTTCTCTATAGGTTTGTGCATTTTACTTTCTATTTGGTAACGGGTGAGTTTTGAAAATATGTTGCCCATATATAATTGCCAATACTGTTTGTCTTTTTACAATAATGCTGTTTCTTTTTTTGTCTTTCTAAGGCGTTGATGTAATTTTTTCTCATTTGCTATTCAATCACTTTTTCCTTAGTTTTGGTTTTATAATTATTATCGAAATATTTTTGCTTATCCATTTATTTTACTATACTTTCTCATGATAAATAATACTATCTGCTTCTGTGCTTCCAGGCCGGAACCGCGTGACTTGTATATCTGCCTACGTTTCGTACCTGAAACTAAACAGTTTCAGTGCAGTAGTTCAGCCCTGAAGATGTCCCATACAGATGGGTACGAAACGTCGGCAGATATACAAGTGACGCGGTTCCATCCCGGAAGCCCAGAAGCAGATAGCATGGACCACGACCGCGGAAGTCTACGTACCAGATATAGATAGGTATATAGGTATTGGTATATTTAACTATTTTTACATATTTATGCCTTGTTTTTTTATTAGTTATCCTACATTGCACATTCTGATTATTTCGATATTCTATGTTCTATCTATCCTTTTTTGCATTTCTATCGTTATTTTGTATCTCTTTTACACAATAGGTATATTATCATGAATATTTTCTAGCATTCGGTTATTATTACAATAACCTATTAATCCCACACATGAACACATCGTGCTCTCGCGTTTATTAATTTTAATTTTTTTAGATAAATTTTCCTCTAATTGGAAACATAAAGGGGATATAGAAGTACAAAAACGATAGAAGATGAAATAAAAACATAATAAAAGCCCTTCTGAAAATGGTGTATGTCCAAAAATTCTAAAGGAAGAGAAAGAAATAATAAAAATATTAAGGCCAATGTAGAGAACTAAAATTATGTCGCAAAGATGGAAGACAGCATACTACTGGCATCCTATATATAAAAAAGAACAGATAACCATATGTTCCAATTTTCGGTGTTAAATGGAGAATACAAAATACCAGGCGTACCGAAAAGTCATTACTGGTTTTTCTAACAGATGGCACTAGGCCTAGTATGCAATGTTATGATTTGACACATATGTCATTTTATTCTACTGACATCCAGCTTTAAAGCCATACATGTTATATTTTGTGAGAGTAATACTGTCATAGATTTATACCTCTTCGAAAATTTCCAGTTTCGTGCCTGAAAATGTGCATTTGTGGCACGCATTACTTTCCGCTAAAAGGTTTGCTGGTAGAAACTTACGGTGAGCATGTTCCAATCATAAAAATATGTGTGGCGTGGTTCGATAATTCAAAAGTGGTGATTTCGATGTGCAAGACAAAGACCGTTCTGGTAGACCAAAAACGTTTGAAGATGTGAAACTACAGGAGTTATTAGATGAAGACCCAACCCAAACTCAAAACTAATTGGCAGAAGCGTTAAACGTGGCCCAAGAAATGATTAGCGACCTATTACAAGCAATGGAAAAAATCCAAAAGATAGGAAAATCGGTGCCACATTAATGAAATGACAGGTGAATGGAAAATCGAAACACCGTTTGTAAAATGCTGCTTCGAAGGTATGATCGGAAGTCATCTCTGCATCGAATAGTAACGTCTGATGAAAAATGGATTTATTTCGAAAACCCTAAGCGCAAAAAATCATGGTTATCACTTAGCCGGCCCATCGACTTCAAGGCCAAATCGTTTCTGTCGCAAGACAATGCTGTGTTTGGTGGAACCAGAATGACGTGGTGTATTATGAATTATTGAAACCTGTTAATACTGATCGCTGCCAACAACAAATTATCAATTTGAACCATGCATTTAGAGAAAAACGTCCAGAATGACCCCGAAGACACGGTAAAGCGATTTTGCAGCATGATAACGCGCCGTCTCATACAGCAAAGTATGATTAGTGATGATCGGTTTTGGCGATTGGCACTAGTTTGCTTGACTCGCTTGTAGAATGTGTATCTCTGGTTTAATTAACCGTTTACAGCTGAACGAAAACATTATTTAAATGAAAATCAGGTACAAGGGATATATCGTTTTATTAAATATATACATCAGATCAATATGTGATGTTTGCAATGTGAACTTAATTATTTATGAAAATCAGGATTGTAAAAAGCACGTAGAATTAGCGAGACACGGAAACTTTAACAAATGATATCTCATTTTTAAAATTTTCTCGTTTCAAATTCTTGATTTCTCCAAATGTACCCAATGTATTACATATAATTGAAATAATTGAAATTTGAAAATGCACGTGGAATTAGCGAGATAGAAAAACTTTAAAAATTTTCTGCTTTCAAATTCTCGATTTCATCAAATGTACCCAGTGTATTATATATAGCTGAAACCAGTAAATTGTGCTCTCTCTCGCTCTTTCTGATACAATTAAAGCGATCTCCGATTTGTAACTGAAATAGTTTGTATAAAAATCTCGAAACGTGAAAAAGCTACATTTCAATACCCTATTAGAATTATGGGTAAAAATATGCCTTCATAATATCAAAATGATATTTCGGTATCCTTTAGAACATATGTGGGCAACAACCGGCCCGCTGTAAGATTTGATCTGGCTCGCGAAACATTCGTGTTTTTATTTCATATCTGATACCTATCCCTAAAAATTATGAATACTACTTTAAAACACTACTTTAAAATGCACTACTTTTAAACGCGGCCCACGAACGTATTTGCACATTAAAATTTGGCCCACAACATATCAAAGGTTGCCCATACCTGTTTTAGAAGAATTAAGACGATAAAATTTAGTTCATCGATTTGTAGCATTCCCTATAGTGCATGTATCGTTTAATTTTTTTAAGTTTTTTGTTTAAACTAGTAGCCCTGACTTTACTCACACTTTGTCCCATTTAACCAACTCTATCTCTTACTATATACCAATGATGTGCACGCATTATTTTGGAGAGTCTTCATTCGATAATAAATAAAAATAATAAAAACGCTACTGGAAGCTTTTGCAATGCTCCATTTCTTTTCTTAATAATCGGTTTATTTTACAAACGAAAAAGACGCAATCTTGTATTTTAAAATTAATACCTCACCAAAAACCGACAAATTTCATAATATAATAGCTGGATGAACTCACTTTTCTTGAAATAAAAATTTCCGATATACGAACACAATTTCTATAGAAAATATTTACCGTGTGTAGCGTGTAACGTTATTGAAATGTGTCATAAGAACAAAGAATATTACTTATACTTACATCAACATGTAGCCACAAGTCATATTTCTGACAGATATCCGCTATTTCATTTATAGGATCAAAAGAACCAAGTACCGTGGTTCCCGAAGTGCAGCAGACGAAAAAGGGGATGTGACCCTTTGCTTTCCGGTCCAGGATTAGACGCTCCAGCTCGGCGGGAATCATACGGCCTTGTAGGTCAGAAGGTACCATCAAACAGTTGTCTGTTCCTAAACCGCACACAGAAGCGCACGATTTCACTGAATAGTGGCTCTAAAATTTGGAAAGTCGTTAGCTTGCATTTACTATTGTAAATGAATATGTATTTTCAATTATAATTCTGTTTCAAATATGCACTATAAATGAATAAATTCTCTAAACATTAATTTTTGATTTTAGATATCAATACAGGGGTTATTTTGATATTTCCTCCTATTGTTGTTAATATTTTCTAAATGAACAAACTCATTTAATATTACAGACTTCAATTATCATTTTTGAGTTCATTCACTGGCATTTAATAATGTAATTTTTACCAATGGTGTCGATGGTAATATGTATAGCTAATCATATACAATACAAGTATTCTTCTTCAATTTTCTGTATTTCTGAGTAGTAACTGGCATTCGTGTTTTAATATACTATATTACACGTTGTGTGGGATTCTCAGTGGCAATTATATATAAAAGCTTTCCCGAGAACATTTTTTTTTCAAAGCGGGTTAGACGTACGTATTCTTTGGATTTTAACGAACTAAATAGGAAAAATATAGCCAGTTTCTTACTAGTTTGGTCTAATTCTGTTTAATCATAGTTTTCTAGATTTGTTCTACTCGAACTAACTTAATCATATTTATTAGAAAAGCTTTTTCTATATATATATATATATATATATATATATATATATATATATATATATAATATATTTCGAAAACTAATAAAGAAACGTTAATGGCCTATAATCTATAATTCATTTCTTTCAGTCTCACGTCCGCTCAAATCATCATCATATATACGTGAGACTGAAACAAATGAATTATAGGCCGTTAACGTTTCTTTATTACATACACACACACACACACACACACAGATATATATAATAAAGAAACGTTAATGATGATGATTTGAGCGGATGTGAGACTGAAACAAATGAATTATAGGTCATTAACGTTTCTTTATTATTTTTCGAAATATTCCGTTTCAACTTCAATACACTTAAACCAATGATGCTCAAATACCATTACGCCATTTTTGTAATGATCTCAAAATATTGCCCTGTTATTGCAATAACTTCTTCATTCAACGGAAACTCCGTTCCAACGAAGAAAAGTCTGAGTATAAGATTAAGTGTAAGATGCTCGCTCCCAGTGACTTACACATATTATGTACTCACTGTGAAAAAGGCCGTTTGGATTCAGGAATATAGTGAAACAGTCAGGTCTTGTCAACCACAATAAATCTTCGCTTTGTTTTTGTTAAACTGCTTCAAATTATCGTTTAATGTTCAATGTGATATACGGATTTAGTCGATATAATAATACAATAATAATGTTCGCCTTTACGTTCCACAATAGTTAACAAGGCTAACTATATGGGAATTTGGTAGATCACGAGTTATTATTACGCTCTCGTTACTGGTGCGACTTAAGATGTTTGGCTGTCAGCATTTGCTTAAATGGAAAGGGGAAACACGGAAAACCTTCCTGAACAGCAGGCCATTGAACTTGAACCCGAGACTCCCGCCGTGATAAGTCAGTGACTTAACACTGAGTTATAAGTCGACCTACTATGTACATAATGCTGGTTGTTTTATTTATATCAATGTTACTGCCATTCAAAACAATACCATTAATTTATAGATGATTTCATGAGTTGTTAAAATTTTTGATAGTCCTGGTCGCTATTATCTTGAATACAATACGTTTAAAATGGGCAACTCAATTTCAAAAATGTCAGCTAAAATTTCAGATTCATTTAGTTCTTATATTGGAATACATCCCCCAAATATTTACAGTTCGTGATGCAATGTAATAACCTCATTTCCGCTAAATCATCTTCTTATGGATTTGTGATACTTAAATATATAACGTATATTATTGGTAGAGATGCCGAATTTCTCTTTCCTGACAGTGTCGTCGAATATGTGCAGATAAGGATATGTGTTTTATAAGCAGCGCATTGTAGCATTAAGGCGCAGTAATGTATGTATATATATATATATATATATATATATATATATATATATGTACATATATTTATATGTATATTGACATTGATAAATATATGCATGCATCGCTTGTCTATTATCTAATTTCATTGTGACACATATTCAAGTCTATTTAGGTGACAATGCGCCAATCTATTTATAAATAACAACTTTTAAATATTACGGTGTCTAATTTCTGTTACCTGATCAGAAGTGAACATTACTAGCTGCCCTTGAATTGCAGCAATTCCTTTTTCTTTATAGCTAGGAAACATTTTGTGTCTAGCTGCCAAGAATGCATATAGATTGGATATCGATCCACCTGAAAATAGGTAGTTTACACAACGCAATGTTAGAAAATATATAATATATAATTTAAAAATATCTTTTGCACTAGATACTGTAAATATAAAATAAAACATTTTGATGAAGAAAAGATAATATATATTTTGTATATTATCTGATCTTAAAATAAAGATGATGATGGCAATTATAGTTTTTTGTTTAATATTAGGTATTCTTGTATGAACTTTATACTTACAGTTAATTTAACATACTTAAAACTCGGCGCAAACTTGTAGCGATTTGAAAGAAGGTTTTAGTTAAACAAGTAATATACACTTATCATTTATTAGAAATCATATTCATTTTGAACAAAGACCTCTCAGTGTATACACAATACATTTAAAATGACTGATATCACAGTCTATCTCAGAGAAAATGGAACTTCTTTAAAATAAAAACAAAAACTTTGATGAAATTCATTTATGTTATTAAAAGTAGTCGCCTTTGGCATCAATACAACGTATTGCACGGTCAATTAATATGTCGAATGAATTTTTAAGTTCATCTTTAGAGATGTCCTTCAAAATCGCTGCCTACGCCTTTCAATGGCATCGACGTCGGCATAACGCTATTTTCATCTGCTAATGTAGTTTGGAGAATAGATGGAAATCATAGAGGGTCAAATCCAGTGAATACAGTGAATGGTTGATGGTTAGAAAATCAGTGATAAGCGTCGAGCGATGAGATGGTGCATTATCATCTAACAAACGCCAGCTACCATTTTCACGATATTGAGGTTGCTCCGAATACGCTCCAAAGGACGCTTCATAACACCAAGATAATATACAGCAATGACTGTTCGACTAGGTGGTACAAACTTTATGTGCACTATGCCTTTCCAATCATAAAAACAAATCAACATTGTACTCACTTTTAACTTCTCCTAACGGCTTTTTTTCGGTCTTTCTTCGTTTGTTCTCGGGATCATATTGAAAATACCACGTCTCATCACCAGTTACAATAGAATACCTGAAGTTTTCGTCCTTTTTTGAGTTTTTAGTCAAGGCTGTACAATGTTGAATTCAGTTACCTTATGTGGTATAAACCTTGCGCAAATTTTTCTTAGTCTCAAATGTTCTGTCAAAATGCCTTTGGAAATATTTAATTCCATTCCCGCGTATCGCAATGAGGATTTTGGCTCATTTCTGATACATTCACGCACAAGTTCGATGTTACTTTCTGTAACCACAGATTTTTTTGTACCAGAATGTTCGCCGTCACTTATGTCGGTACGACCGTATTTAAATCGTTTATACCACTCATACATACTCGTACGTGATAAACACGCATCACATGTACTTGTTTCATCAAATTAAATGTTTCAGTAAACGATATTTACCGAGTTTAAAATGTGATATTTGCTCTTTGTTAAAAATTCATTTTTCGACCAATGTAAAATACACGCTGTTACTTTAAGCGTAATTTCTCTGTTTTCAGTGATGCAAATGTCATGATATTTTGACATAACATTGGTGAAAGATCTATGTTACTGACGTATATATTTTTTAATAGATGGCGCCACTAAAAATTGCTACTTTAAAAAAGTTCGGTTTTCTCAGCGACGGACTGTGTAAAGTACAGAGTTCCCGCTGGTTTGTTATTGTAAAAAAATAATTACATTAAAATTTTTAAGTTCGTCAGATTGGGATAAAGCCTGAAAGGCAAAATACTCCTTCGTCGTGTTTTGTATCAAACTGACCATAAATCGAACATATATTTATTGGTATTTCAGTTGCCATTAGTGATACAATTTATGAAAATAATTCTAATCTAATAATGTATTTACAGCTAGTTATAATATCAAATTATTCAGCGTAATATGTTTAATTTCAATAATATTTTAAAAACCATCCTGGCTCAGCAATACGAGGGCTGTTGCTAAAATTCTTGAATATGTCGACACTGTAGTCATCGAATGCTTGATATATAAAAATTCATAAATTTGCCATTTGTGATGTCAAACAAAAGTGATAGATTGGAAAAATATTGATTACTGAACAATTTTAAAATTAATAATAATCGTAGAAACATCGATTTAAATCGTAAGCATTTTCGAATAATGATTTTATTTTATTTTCCATTGAAAAGAAGGCGAAAAAACAATGATTGATGATTTAAAAATTGATTTTGGTGATAAGGTACTATCAATAAAAACTGTGTTTTGGTGGTATCAATAACTTAAGTTTGGTCGCAATGGCCTTAGCGATGAATTTCATGAATAGCATTGAAAACAGCGGAAAATAATGATTTTGTTCGGCAAATGATAACGGCAAGTTATCATGTAACACATAGCAAAATTGAGTCACACTTGAGCATCGAAATTTTACATGATCACTTAAGTGTTAAAAATGATGTTCAAGTTCTCACAATTTAACTCAAGATAAAAAGGAAGCTCGTATTAAATAATGTTAAGATATGCATACTCAGGAACATCGAATTTGATATATAACATAGTTTGTTATGATAAAAATTGAATATATGCAACAAGAAAGGAAATAGCAATCAAAAATTTGGGTAAATCAAGTTTCAAAAACTGCACTTGTGGTTACTATTTTGGCATTAAGACAATATAAGCTCTTACACAGTACAGCAAACAGTGAATTATTGAACCAGTCAAAAGGTGCAATTAATGTCTCATCCTTCGTACAATCTTGACGACTTTTTTACATTTCCAAAAATTAAAAATGAAGCAGTCAACGACGTTTACAACATCAGAAGATGTAATAGAGGCGTGTACTGTCCACCAAATGGGAAAAAATGTTTCGATGATTGGTTTATTCGCATGAAAAAATATATAAATGAGAATATTTGGAAAAGCAATAAAGTAATTTTTTAATTCTATACATGTTTGTGTTCTTTTATCACGAAATTTTAGCAGCAGGCTTTGCACTATCACTAATTTTTACATTGTGTTACTATAGTGTACTATTTAACAAAATCATTTACCTGGTGCAAGAATAGAATCTCCATTTATCCAATTACTGCCAATTATCTCTCTCATATGCGTCATTACAACGTTTTCCATCAAAATAAAAACTGGAGCTATTTCGTAGGTAAACATATTTGTGTTTGCAGTTGCTGTTAACCACTCACCCGCCATTGATATAATGTCCAAACCACATGATAATTGATTAAAAAAGCGAGGATGACCTGCAACAAAATATTAAAACACTTTTAACAACTGTTGATAGCATCATATAAATTATGTTTTAATTTTACAAAAAATATGTTTACAATACATTCCTAGGTAAAGCTAAATTACGATAAAAACAGACAAAGGCTAGAGTGTCTATGTACATATGTACATACATATCATACATACATACGTACAGTGGTTGGCCAGAATTTTCAATTTGTTATTATTTCAAACAATGTAATTTAAAAACAATCAATGATCTGATCTAATCCGATCAACCAATCTAATGTTTATTTAGTATATTCTATGTATAATTACTTCTAAGAAAAAAAGAAAAAATTGGGGGTTTGAGGCAATGGCCTAGCATCGATCCTTCCGTTAATTTTTTTATATATTATGGGCGGGTTCTTTTAAGGGCATTGCAATTGGTTATTATAATAATCTAATAATTCAGTATCTAACACTAGACAGTATTTCAGTTTATGTTTCTGTGTGACGCTGTGTAGTTTCTGTTTGCTCTAAATTAGTGTGTTTGTTTGTTTTTATTTGTGATACGATTAGACGATATGGGTCAAGCAAAAGGCATAGCCCATGAAGAAAATAGTATATCCGTTTTGTTATTTACGGAACAGCATTCCCAAAGACAAATTGCACAAATAGAAGTTTCCCGGTGAACAGTGTAATGTATTGTTGCTTTAATCAATGAAAATGTTCCTAGCATAAATACCAAAGGTTCATTTTGTGACAGAAAACTACGACTCAGTTTGATCGATATATCGTAAACTTGTTGGAAAGAAACTATGGACAATCAAGTGCAGGTATTAAAAAAATATCTCTAAATAAGGACACACAGGCGTTTATACGAGGGGGCTTACAATGTAACCCGTCCAGTAAAAAAGCGACGACAGTACTTTATGAAGAATGTTCGTTTTCGACGGTCAAAATTTGACGAAAACTACACAATAGAGGATTGGAGAAATGTAAGATAAAATATGGGCATGCATACACATTTAGTAATTAAAAGAAACGTTTTTACTAAAAATCTGGTGTGATTCTTGAACTTTTAGATTGTGTTCAGTGACGATTCAAAAGCAGAGGCGGTACAAAAAGGGCCGTTTGTGAGAGACGACGTTCTGAATGATATAGTGACGCTTGCGTATTGAAAACTGTAAAATATCCACTGTTCGCCATGTTTTTGTCCTAATGTCGGAAGGTTTCGAGTCTTTGTACTACTGCGAAGGCACAATGGAGCAAATACAATACAAATACGCGTTGGAGGATGTTTTGTTCCCATATTTAGACGAACTACACTTTAACAAAGGTTCTTATACTTTCATGTATGATAGTGTCCCTTGTCATAAGGCAAAATCTAATAAACTTTTTGGAGTAATTTTGCTATTTCTATGGCCGAGAAATTCTTCCGACATAAACGTTATTGAAAATATGCGGGTCGTACTGAAATCGGTAGTCTATTCAAGAACAAATACCATTATTGAAGACCAATATCCAAGATGTGTGGCAAAATGACCACGTGATTAGTTAATAAAAGTCTGCGTGTAAAGTATCTCGAAGAGGGTACGAGCAGTGATAAAAGCAAATTGGAATTACGAAATATTAGTAATTTTTCTTCGTATTACTTATAATAAATATGCTTTATTTCTATCTGCTTCTGGGCTTTCGGGCTGGAACCGAGTCACTGGTATAACTACCGACGTTTCGTACTGTCGCACTGAAACTTCAGTTTCAGTGCGACAGACAGTAGCAGCAGTTAAGCCCTGAAGATGTCCCATACGAGTGGGTACGAAACGTCGGTAGTTATACCAGTGACGCGGTTCCAGCCCGGAAGTCCAGAAGCAGATAGTATGGACCACGACCGCGGAAGTCTACGTACCAGATGCTTAAAAACTTAAAAACTAGCATTTACAAAACGTATATATATATATATATATATATGCATGCATAATTAGGTAATTTAGATAGTGTATGTATATAGGTATAAGGGTTGCAGATACTAAATTAAGCGAAATAATAAAGTGACTATTTTAACAATATAATGACCCCAAACGTAAATAATAAAGAAGGTATTGGAAGAAGAAATCCAGGCAGGCTCCTTACCATTACTGGAAGGGCTACCACAAAGTCTTGATTGCACCCAATTCAACTAATAATGGGATAATTTAGATCAGCGTTTCTCGCCATTTGGAAAGCGCCGAAATGTTTATGGGTGGGGAAATGATAAAGAAACTATATACAAAAATAGAATATTAGAACGGGCGCAAACAGCATTCTTTTATTATAATTAGTTCATTTTGCTAGATCGCGAAATAATATATTGGGCCACAGTACTAGTACAAACAAATTTATTAGGCCGCTATATATATATATAAATACGAAAATCACTACTAACTAGGATAGGAAACACTTTGGAGGTTTTGTTCAATATATACACACATAAATTTATAATTAAAAACGTTAACAATTATTACCCTCTAATGCATAGTATAAATATTAATATACAAACAATTATCGAATATAGCTATATACGATAGTATTTGCTTCATTAATTATCTAGACTCAGAATCGTGTAACGTCGGCTGACTATAGAAGCTGCTAACATATTAGATACGTGTGTACGTGAGCTTTTAAGAGTAATATTCGCCTTGTTTTTTCATAAGCGACAAAAGCATTGCAACATACACTTTTTCTTGAATAAACAGATAATTTTCACACATTTTATGTTTCAAGTACAGACATATGCATACGTTTACTGATTTTTTTTCAGAGAGCGTCGAGTATGTTTTTAGATAATGTATAATATTTGAATTAGCTTGTTGGCGCATGCAGAAGCTTTTACATTTCGTAAGCAGTGTAAACAGTTATTTTCATCGATAAAAAAATTGACGTATCTAGAAAGGAGTGCGAAGGTCGATGATTCAGTTGTGAAGTGTATATAGAGCGTCATTCCTACAACGAATTCCTAAAGTAGGGTAATTTTTAATCTGTATGGATTTGGATGTATAGCTGGGGAACAACAAAGGGTGCCTTGAGTGTCTTTAATTACAAATTTATATTGATGGGGGGTGTTAAGTTTTGTATTTTTACTGATAGGCATTGCACATGTGCATATGAACATTTATTTTTTGCAACATTTAAAATATATATTTTATTAGTCCATATTTATTACTGATCCATAACGTATGTCTAACTTTTACTTCAGAAAAAGTATTAAAAATGCAATCAACTGTATAAGAGTCAACATTACAAAGTGAGAACTAATACTTATTTAATTTTCTATAACACTACATATTAAAAGGCATAAAGACCAAGCGGAGCTATTGTTATAAAAATTTTGCACATCAATTATGCTATATGAAATACTTAAAAGTGTTAAATGTTAACAGAAGTTGCATCCGGAAGCTGGTTGATTGAATATATATATATATATATATACATATATATATATATATATATATATATATATATATATATATATAGTATATATATATATATACATATATATATGTATATATATATATATATATATATATATATATATATATATATATATATATATATAAATATAAATATATATATAAATATAAAAATGACAATTCACTCCCTTTAATTTTTTTGCGATCTTCATTTGATATCGTATTCGTAAATGATTAAATTTTTTATGATGTATTTGTTATAATGTATGTATGTAATTGTACAAAGGGTACTAGAAAAGTTTTGCAATATGACGCAACAATGAATCGTAGGAAGCTGCTTGTTGCTGCATGTGACTCTTGCACTAACTGATGTTTGTTCACATCATATGGTATAGAGAATTCCAAAGGGGAAATTTAACTGTGGAGGATGCTGATAGGCCGGGAAGGACACGAACGTCAGTTACGGAGGAAAACGTTATTCCTGTGAGGAAAATGCTTGGCGAGGACAGACGAGTCACCTACCAACAGATAGAGAGTACTTCAGGCCTAAATGCACCAGCAATTCGTTCGATTCTGCATGATCATTTGCACGTGAAGAAACTTTGTTCTCTCTGGGAGCCGCATCGATTGACTGACTGAAGAGCAGATGACACGACGTGTGACTTGGTACCGGGAGATGCTAAAAAAGTTTAATAAGGAACAATCCCGGTATTTGAACAACATCGTGACAGATGACGAGACTTGGCTGTACTATTACGATGCGGCGATCAGAGCTCAAAACAAAGTTTGGGTCTTCGATGATGAGGACCCAGTCTTAATTGTAAGAAAATCCCGATCTGTAAAGAAGAAAATGATAGCTGTATTTTTCAAAACGTGTGGAATTGTGGAACACGTCGTTTTGGACTCACAGAAGTCAGTCACAGCTAAGTGGTATACTGAGCAGGGCCTGCCTAAAGTCATTGAATATATGAAGAACCTGCGGCCAAAGTCAAGAATGGACACCTGGTTCTTCCATCACGATAATGCTCCAGCTCACATCGCCGAAGCCTGCATCGAATATTGGGCAACGACAGGATTAAAACTTCTCGAGCACCCTCACTACAGTCCAGATCTTGTTTCGTGCGGCTTTGCACTGTTCCCGCATGTGAAAATGAAGCTAAAAGGGAGGCGGTTTTCCAGTGATGAGGACTTTCTGCGGGCTTGGGACAACGATTGTGCTTTACTCCTTAGTGAAGCTTGGTAGAACTAGTTTAAAGATTGGTTTCGGAGGATGGGGAGGTGTATTGAGTGTAGAGGAAATTACTTTGAAAAAATTAAAAAAACAAAGCTGTATTGCAAAACTTTTCTAATACCCTTTGTAGTAATGTAGTAATGATACTGAATAATTCAATTTTATTTTAAATTACGGGCACAACAAATTTGAAGTTATTTATTCTATTGGTTGATTATTTCAAATTTTTATTCCAATCACTTGTACGATATATGTGTTATTTCTTAATGACTTTAATTTGCTGCACGTTCTAAAACACATTGCTTCAGAAATGTTCTCTTCTCGATTAAATAGAACAATATAATACAAACATAACTATTAATAATGGTCACGTTTTCTGACTTAAATTATTAATTCGTGCATAACGACTCGTACATGACAATTATCTTAGATATCGGTGATTGCTTTTATTTGTTTTTACAACTGGAGGTAAGTAATCGTTATAATTTCACAGGGGCCTTCGAAAACTGCATAATAACTATTGTGAGCAAACAGATCACCTTTAGACAATGAAAATTATCTTAATTTTTTTCTTAAATTAGTGTTATGTTTTCGCTTTTCTTATTTCTAAAAGATAGGAGAAGACGTGAAAGATTCATGGGCAATACGGTTAAACTGCATACAGGCCAAAATAGTCATAATAAATGTCAATTTTAACAGGCTTATGTAGATAAGGTAAGAGACTCTACATAGATATGAGGACCACAATAGATTTGAAAAGTTGCACCGGATAGGTTAATACCACTTCAAGAAATTTGTGTATGAGCTTATGTTCTTTCATTATATCTAACATTTATTTATCGTTATAGTCACTTGTCTTCTATATAATATCTTAAATACAATTAGAAATGTGGAACACAACTACTTTTCTAATAACTTTGCTAGTAGTAAAGATTAATACTTTTCGACGTGATTTACTACAACTAATATATTCATTACAGTATTAGCGTTCTTGATGAGTGGAAGAGCGTTCGACTCGATATTGTATTCAAAAATGAAAAACAAGTTTCTTCTTGTCAGTTTCTAGAATCTAAAAGTATTCTGTTACTTCGTCAAACTATCCACGAACTGGTGTATATTATTTATTAACTAAGTAAAAGCAAAGGAAATATAGAAATTCTTTTTAAATACAATCATAATCCCTTACTTCTAAATACATTTTACACAATGTAGAACTAGAAGTTTTGAATAAATTATTCATATTTACATAACAACAACAAAAATGAATTCGATCAAAAATGCATTACAATTGGGTTTCTTAACTTATCGATTAAGAAAAGATATTGAAACAAAATAACTTCCTTGTGTGGTCTCAAAACATATCAAAAACAAACACGCTGTTTTACCTATGGCCATGTTTTATGGATAGGTGTGCCTCGTATTACAGTATATTATTTTAAATTTGTAACTCATCAAAACTTATCTTACTTTGACACAATAATGTGGAAGTTATACGTAAAGGGTTTTCCAATAAGGACTTGACAACTTTTTTTCAAAATAAAATGCAAACCATTTGAGATATTTCGAAAACTTTATTATCGGGTTGAAGTACAATCAAAACATTTATGAATGGAACTCGACTTCGTTCATATGGCCGCCGCGGGCACGTTTGCAGCGGTCGATTCGTTGGACCCAATTTTCGATGACTCGGCCACACAATTCGGCCGAAACGGCTGCTATTTCGCGTTCAATGTTGGCTCTTCCAACGTTGTCGACTTGTTGGCATAGACCAATGATTTGACGTAGCCCCAAATAAAAAAGTCTAGAGGCGTTAAATCGCACGAACGAGGCGGCCAATCGACTGGTCCATTTCTTGAGATAACACGCTCATCAAACTTACTCTTCAATAAATCGATTGCAACGTGTGCTGTGTGGCTTGTGGCACCGTCCTGCTGAAACCACATGTTGTCCAAGTCCATATCTTCCAATTCGGGCCAAAAATAATCGGTAATCATGGCGCGATAACGATTACCATTTACAGTAACGTGACGATCATTATCGTCGAAGAAAAAATGACACCGCCGGCATGCAAACCGCACCAAACAGTTATTTTTTGTGGATGAAGTGGTGTTTAATGAAGCACATGTGGATTTTCACCCGACCAATAACGCATATTTTGCTTATTGACGAACCCATTGAGCCAAAAATGAGCTTCGTCACTGAAAATGATTTTGCGATGAAATTGATCATCTTGGCGCATCTTTTCCAGAGCCCAATCGGAGAACGTACGTCGCTTCAAATGGTTCATCGGCTTCAATTCTTGAGTCAGCTTGATCTTGTATGGGTGTAAACCAAGATCCTTACGCAAAATTCGCCATAAAGTGGTCTGGGCGATGCCCAACTCTTGAGAACGCCGTGGAATTGACTGATTTGGATCATTTGCTACGGACGTTTTAACGGCAGCGATATTTTCGACACTTCGACCAACCCGTTGTCTCACTGGCACGGCAACATCACACAACGAATATGTAGACTCAAATTTTTGCACTAAACTTGCTTACTGCCTGTCTACTAGGGCGAGAATTACGACCGAAAATCGGAGTTAACGCTCTTACTGTAGCGGTCGTTGTTCGTTGAATAAATTGACAGTGACAGTTCGATGATTAGTGAAAGGGCGCGTTCACAAATTGAATTAAAAGTTGCGTTGGAAAAACCTTTAGTTAAGACAAATTGAATTATTTATAAGTAATGCAATTATTATAATTTTCGTGGTATATCTAAATTTTGCTTTCTTTTTTTTAACATGTATAATTATATTTTATAACATATAATTTATTTTATTTTTATATAGAAAATAAATAAAACAATGGTAAACTTTTATACAAATTTTTGAGGAGCCTTTTTTTAAAAAGTTGTTAAAGAAAAAAAAAAACTCAAAGTAAAATGAAGCAATAAATATGAACTCAATAATATTCTTTATTGGTTAAATAAATTTTCGTCTTATTTCTACGAGGGGAACCTATATTTTAATTTTTTCCTGTTGTGTTTTAATATGTATGGAATACCTTCCAGGAAGTTTTTTAAAATCTTCTTTGAAGTATTGGTGTTCTCTCCTAGATATGCGAGTAGGAATTCAGATATGTTTTTAAATTAAAATTACACCGATAGAGAACTTAAATAACGAGAGACTATTATATACTTTACTTAAGATCATAAATCAAACCGGATATATTTGAATACGTTTTTGACAAATTATCCCCGGTTGGATCGACCGCAATCCAATAGGTCACGTGCTGCAGAACAGAGAGAGGGGTGTTCAAAATCCGCAAGTAATGTCTTTGTTTCAAGTTCACTGACATTCAATTATTTTGAGCAACAGCGCGGCATAATGTCGGATTGATGGACCAGATATATTCTGCACCGTTTACTGCAGCACAACCTGGATTGATGTACGGATTACTTTCTGATCTGTGTTTTTTCTTTAAATAATTATATGTAAATTTCAAAAAAATTAAAATCAACATATCCATGCGAAATATACATATATTGTATATAAATACTTTACAAGAAATTAATTTCACAATATGATATTTATTCGTCCAAAAATTTACACCACACCACACACGTGGGGTAAAGTTAAAATTTTAAATAAAAATTATGATTCTGTGTACGAGGGTAGCCATTTATATTTCGGGAACTGACAACGCTGTTAGTGTTGCCTCCGATCTGATGATTGCATCGTGAAGTTTGTCATTTTTGACAATATATTTACCTTGATAGTTTTATTATCCGGTTGCGATTTCTATTGTTGATAGTAACTTGAAAATTTTATGTTAGCGAAAAAATGGAATTAACTCGCGAACATTGCGAACGTGCAATTATTTTTCATAACTTTCGGCGTGGATTATCTCAACAAGAATGCATCGACGAGCTGAATTCTTTATATGGTGATGAAGCACCATCGAAAACTACAGTATATCGTTGGTATAGTGAATTCAAACTTGGACGGCGTTCTTTGGACGATGAATTTTGTGAAGGTCGTCCCACAAAAGTTGTTGTGTCTGAAAACATTAATGCAGTGTCTGAATTGACAATGCAAGACCATCATGTGACATACCGCGAGATCGAGGCATCTCTAGTTATTAGTAACACCAACGTGCATAAGATCCTGCATGAACATTTAGCCGCTAAGAAGCTATGTTCAGGTTGGGTACCACATAATTCGACAACCGCTCAAAAAAGGAGTCGCATCGATTAGTGCCAAGAAATGCACAAAAAATACAATGGCGGTGCTTCAAAGAACATTTATAAAGTCGTCACTGTGTGGGTATTCCAAATGAGCTAAAACCAACAAAAGTTGTTCGCGCTAGAAGCACATCAAAACAAATGATGTTTTTTCTGAAAAACCGGTCAAGTTGCAACCGTGCTTTTAGAGATTTGGAGAACGGTCAATTCCGAATGGTACACAACTATTTGTTTGCCAAAAGTTTTTGAATAAATAAGGAAAACAAACCGAAAATGACAGATTATTCTCCACCATGACAATGCAAGCTCTCACAGGTCGGTTCAAACAATTAAATATTCGATCTTCCAAAACATTGAATTGATGAGCCATCCGCCGTACACCCTGATCTAGCATCCTGTGATTTCTTTTTGTTCCCACACGTGAAGAATAAACTACGTGGTCAACGGTTTTCTACGCCGGAAGAGGCAGTTGAGACATTCGAAACTCATATTTTGGAGATACCGCCTTCACAGTGGCAGCAATGTTTTTCGGATTGGTTTAAACGAATGCAAAAGTGCATTGATTTTCTAGAAGAATATTTTAAAAAGCAATAAACCTATTTTCGATAATAAAAATGTTTTTTGTTTGCTATTTCCAAAATATAAACAGCTACACTCGTATTATAGATATTTCGTTTTCGTGTCATTTTTTGTTAGTACACAGAGTATATTACACGGGAATTTGTTATTACTATCTCAGCATGGACCGTAATATTGTATCAACTTGAAATTTGTTCGTCCAAAAATTTACTTATAATAGAAAAGCTAAAGTTAACGACACAATACAAAGAAACTATTTCACAGCCAACACTGACAAAGAATATTCTAGAAAAAGTATTCCTACACATTGCAAAAGTGTGAAAAATAACGTCATGTAATGGGGTTCCGGGCTAACTGTAAGGTTACAAAAATGAAAAAATAGTAATAAATTAATTCAAATGAACATCAAAAGTTCAGAACCTGTGGAAAGCTGTAAAAAGAAAAGCGACAAAATTGTCTTTTAACATTTATTTATTTTAGTTAAATAAAATTTTAAGCTTTGAGTAGATTAAAATTAATAAACAAAACCACTATGCATTCAAAAAATATATAATTAATGCAAAGGTTGTATTAAAATATGCAGTAAAACTGTAAGAGTAAAATATGTATATAAGGATTAATAAAGAAGTGGATATCGGTTGATACATAGATATATTGTATGTACATACGTCCGTGATAGGACCCGCTGTGTACTTCAAACTGCACGGAAATGCGAAGACACTGCGTGTACTGTAGTAAAAATATTGACTGTCAATTCAGGTTTCTCGATTCTTTAAAAGATTGTTTTAAAAGAATCGGTGAGACGAATGTGAGTAACGTGGTAAATTAGGAATTGACCAATAACAATTGTTAATTAAACGGATTGTGTCAATGTTAATATCATTATATCATTCAAAGACTGGCTGCAAAAAGTATTTTAAAATGATATGTGACAGGATTTGCCTTACGTAATCGTTACAAAAATAATAGAAAAATCATTGATAAAAGTAGGCAAGTTAAATTCTCGTTTATAATTATTTGGAAGTTATATATTTGACAGGTATTTAACTATCGTTCTTTGTCAAAGCTTGAAGATTTGAAGCATAATGGTAATTAGAAATTAAGTAAAATAAAACTAAAATGTAATAGTGAAGATAATGTTCTAAAAAGCGAACTGCGTGCAAGACGTTTCATAGTAGGCAAAGTTTTTTTTGGAAAAGAGGTTTTGGTTTATAATCGGCCCATGTTACTAAACAAAGAAATTTCTCGTTGGAAATATTTGTAACATCGCAAAAGTTGTCTTTTAAGAATTTCGAAATGTGTTTAAAATTGATTTGATTGGTTGATGATTGGTTGTGTGCACGGGCAGAATAATTCAATTAGGTTAGGTTTTTATTAGTTCTTAGTATTAGGCAATTACTTTATTATTTATATTTCTTTATAACTTTAAGGGTTTGGTGTTAGAGCAGGGGATGACTTCTAAAGTACATCCATCTAACCACCCCTTAGGATTTTCCATTCAGTTGAATGTTTTGTATTTACATTACTTGTATAATTACTTCTTGGGAAATAAAGGCATATTATTATTTGTATAAAAAAGTTATTTCAGTCAGTTTCTTTTTCAATACTGCCATTCTAAATGCCAGTATATTTAATTTGTGTTATTTATTTATTACAAACTAAAGAACAGATTTTGTCCAAAATCGAAGTTAACATAATTACCTTGTAGTTGAATTTGATGGAGCCTGTGGTTATCGGTTGATAAGGTACATTGATATATAACCCCTTTCCACAATGTACTTCAAATTTGTAAATTCTGTATGCGTGTACTGCATGTAGTAAAAATACCAAGTTGTCATCATCAGCAGATAATTTTAAAAGTGTCGCACCTGGTAACGTGGTAAACGGCGAATTGACCAATAACAATTGTTAATTAAACGGATTGTGTCAATGTTAAAAATATCACTCCGTACGCGTATTTTAAAATGATCCGCACCGATTTGCAAACGTAATCGTTACAAAAATAATAGAAAAATGCACTGTACACACACACAGTAAGTTCACAGTGCACATCTTGGTTTATATATTTGACAGGGTTCGTCGCTTACGGAGTGTATTAATTAGAAATTAAGTAAAATAAAACTAAAATGTAATAGTGAAGATAATGTTCTTCGCCGTGTTTTACCAGGTGCGACACTTTGAAATTATCTGCTGATGATGACAACTTGGTGTGTCAGAAATGCGTTTATATACAGAATTTACAAATAGTTAATTGTGGAAAGGGGTTATATATCTTGGGAAATAAAGGCATATTATTATTTGTATAAAAAAGTTATTTCAGTCAGTTTCTTTTTAATTACCATTGTAAACAATTTGTTTAATTTATTTATTACAACAAGTCAACAATACTGAGAATAAAATAATCCTGGGAATAATAAGAACTGGTTCTACTCATCTCAGAATTTTCCTGCATGAAGAAGCCCCACTACACTTTTTTAAGACTTAAGAGAGTACCTATTTCAAAAGGCTAAGTTCGCAAAAAATTCAGAATAATTTCTCTGAATCACAATCTAAAGGTTGTTGATGAATCAAATTTTTCGATTTAAAGTGTAGCAGTGAAGTGGTATATTGTGTATTTTTGTAGTAAGTTTCCTCTTTATTAAATTTTGTTTCGTTGAGATATATTGATTTTCTCATTTAACTTTGATAATTGTTTCCGTGAAGAAGATATACTATGTCATTAAAAATATATATATTTAGTTTCCTCGCGTCTTCTGCTTCTTTCCGTTTTGGATTTTATAATCAAAGCTTTTAATTAATTTTCGTCGAAAAGTTGTAAAGTTTTAATTAATAATGGATTTAAAAGTAACGGCAAATACGGGGCTTCATTACGACAAAATTGTTTTTCGAGTGAGCATCTGTGCGTCTATAAACGTCAGGAAATATAAGTGAGTCGACAAATAAGAGACGGGTTTTGATAGCCGGGAGCCGGATTGCGTCGTAATCCATGTAATCTCTCGGATTCCACAGCGACCCCTACATATTTTCCTTGCGCCCCGACGCAGCAACGCTCTAGACGTTACACGACTATCGCATCTCGCTCTCTACGTCTCTGATCCCATCGCATACTAATGTTCACTGTCAGAAATGTACAGAACAGATGTTTCTGACGGCATTTGTCTGCTTGCTAGAGATTTGCTGGAAGAGAACAAAATACTAGGCAGGGGTAACGTCAGGAAACAAATAAATGAAATATGTTTTTCACTCAGTATTAATAGCAAATTTTTCTTTTTCATATTGTTCAGAAATTTGGTGTACAGAGTTATTTTAAATGTACATCAAAGCGCGCGGAATCTATGTATTGTAACAAGTTTATTTCAAGACCAAGCGACAAAGTTTGAATGTATTAATTTATTAATTTTTTTTTGGGTCATAAATTCTCGAAATTTTTTAAATTAAGAAAACTATTAAGAAAGGGGATAATATAGTTAATGATATCACTAAATTTCCGACTATTAGATGTTAGACTTGTTGTTCGTGGGGTCGAACGCATTTGCTTTAATTTAATAGTTTTACCTTTGATCATCAACAAAAATTCGAAATTATATTGGCTGTTACAATACAATTCTTGATGATGAAATTATACCAAATGTTTATACTATTTTAAATACATAATGTTTCAGCTACTGCCAACTGCAAATTAGAATTAAAATTTTTCTTATTGCGAGAGAAATTCAAGTCTCAGAAACAAGAGGTTTAAAAATTTTACATGAAGATGAGTAACGAGTCTATGAGATGGATTCCCAAACTTTTCACACCAGAAGAGAATATTTGTCATGTTCTTTTCGGAAATTATCATTCATTTTGAAATCTGAGTTTTTCACTTTTATCGTTGAATAAAACAAGATTTAATACAGTGGGTACATAAAAAACATTCATCAAAAAAGGCGAAAACGCAAGGTTCAGGGGAAAATATATAGCAACGGCTTTCTGGAACACCGAGGGCGTTCTGTTGGTTGAGTACGTGAAGTAGAGCAGTACAATTTTCAGTGATGTTTACAATTAGGCCATTGAAAACCCTAAAGCTGCCATCTGAGAGAAGAGTACTCAAAATTTTGCCTAAAATCCATATGAATGCAATAGTTGCAGGTCACATAAGAATCGAAAAATTCGAAAAGTTATTGAAGAATGTAGTTTGAAGGAATTGAGGCATCCGCCTTATAGTTCTCGTTTATCGTCTAGCGATTACTATAAAAAATAATTATAAGGGCGGATATTTTTTCTGATGGCGACTTGAAAATTGTTATCAATGATTATTTTGGAGAATTACCGAAAGAACTTTTTAAGGAATCTCGTTAAAAGCGAACAAGAGTAAAATAATTACATGGATGTCAATGAAACAAAATTTCTTTTCGTTACTCTCTGTCCTTCCTTTGATGTGTAGGTAAAGTACATAGAAGTCTTGCCTCTTACAGAACAATATAGTGAGCGAAATTAACGAGCACGAAAGCCAAAATATTAAATCTGGACATATCACATGTAAGTAACATGAATTATGACTTGATCAATAAGGTTGATATATAACCCCTTTCCACATTAACTTTTAAAATTATATTTAACGCCAAGTTGTCATCATCAGCAGAAATTTCAAAGTGTCGTACCTGGTAAAACACGGCTGGTACCAAACACATCTTGGTTTTGAACGGTGTGAATACGCAAATTCACGGAGTTTGATTTTCATGCGGTTGTTTTTCTAGCAAACATGTTTTACCAGGTACAACACTTTGAAATTATCTGCTGATGATGACAACTTGGTTGTCGAAATATATCAGAATTTATAAAAGTTAATGTGGAAAGGGGTTATATATCAACCTTATTGATCAAGTCAATCAACCACAGGCTCCATCAAATTCAACTATGAATTATGATGTAAATATAAGTAAATACATAAAGAATATAACATTATATTTAACGCGAAGTGTCGAGATGCATTAAGAAAAATCAAGCTGAATGGACATGGAAAACTTCATAATACCAAGGAAGTATGACATGCTTTGAAAACTGAATACACAAATTAAGTAAAGTATTTGCAATGTTAGTGTATGTTAATCATACAAATTTGTACTGTTATAGCAAACATGTTTATTCATGTCTGATTTCTTTAGAGATTAATGTTAAAGATCTAACCTATCCAGACTCATCAATAATTCATGCAAAAGTTTGGTCTGAAATCATTAAATACGAAAAAATTGGGATATTTAGCTTCAGCATTTCTGCCATTAAGTGGAGTTAAAATATAGAAGCAACCCAACATATTTAGTAGTAAATTGATAATCCACTAACAGCATGAACATAATTCAAAAATATTATTTAATGTTTTGCTTGGAAATAGAAAAGCTATACATTTTCTAGTTCTCATCAAACAAAGAAATACACAAAATGTAATGCGTTGATTATTGTATCATAAATAACATAACCAGTATGTTATTTACAGTTGGAATGCAACAAAAGAGATTTTACTACTAACATCATGTTCCAGAAAAATGTAGCGTTCTAATATTTTACTTCCAAAATCGATTAAAGCCCTCGCACAAATATTTAAGATCAGTCATCAGAATCTGATATTTTCCAATAATTTGGAACTAGTTCAGATTATAATAGTAGATCTGGCAAACTACTTTAAAAAGTATAATCATATAGATTTATAAACTTACTACCTATAATAACCAAATTATTCGCAAAACTATTCTTAAAACGTTTACAACCTATTCTACATGAAAATAAATTAATACCTTAACATGTGAATGGTTTCGAGAATAAAAAAGTACAATGGAACAGCTCCATCACATTGTAGAAACAATTAATTAAATTTTGAAGTAAGGTCACTATTGCTTTGCTATTTTAATCGATATATCTCAATTTGGTACGTAGACTTCCGCGGTCGTGGTCCATGCTATCTGCTTCTGGGTTTCCGGCTGGAACCGCGTCACTAGTATATCTGCCGACGTTTCGTACCCATTTGTATGGGACATCTTCAGGGCTGAACTACTGCACTGAAACTGGTGTAAGTCGATGGGGGACGTGTTTATATATGGATAATGGGTCATGGGTCAATGGAGCGTTACGGTTACGGTTGGGTCGATTAGAGATGCAGGATTGCCAAGCGTTATGTAGGGGGTAGCCATCATCGCGGTTAAGATTATTGGGGTGCTTAAAGATCTCTATAGTTTCACGGATTTTGCGACCATAGAAGTGGTTAGTGCGGGATAGGATCTTGGTTGAATTAAACTGAATATGGTGCCCGGTTTCCAGTCACGGCAAGTGCAGAACCGGCTATGCGCAGCAACCTAGTACAACGCTCATGTTCAGAAACACGAGTGCCGACAGACCGCTTTGTTTCACCAATATATGCCCTGCCGCATGAACAAGGAATCCTGTACACACCAGCTGATTCTAAAGAAACATGGTCTTTTACGGAAAAAGGGTCAGATAATTTGGAATGGGGTTTGAAGATGGTTTTGATGTTGTTTTTGAGAAGAACCCTACTGATGCGGTCAGTAACACCTTGTATATAGGGTAGGTGGGCTTTAGAGAGGGAGGGAGATGATGTAAGCTGTGTATTAAGTTGTGAGATTTCGGGATTAAGATGTCGATCTATGGTTCGCTGAATATTATGGTTGGAGAAATTATTATTTATAAGAGCTTTGGTAACGTGACTTAATTCCTGGGATATAGAATGCTGGTCAGATATGTTCACAGCTCTTTGGACTAAGGAATTGATAACGCCCTGTTTCTGGGCAGGATGATGATGGGAGAGGGCATTGAGATACCGATCAGTGTGTGTGGGTTTACGGTACACTGAATGTACATTCAGTGCAACAAAGCGGTCTGTCGGCACTCGTGTTTCTGAACATGAGCGTTGTACTAGGTTGCTGCGCATAGCCGGTTCTGCACTTGCCGAGCATAGACTGGAAACCGGGCACCATATTCAGTTTAATTCAACCAAGATCCTATCCCGCACTAACCACTTCTATGGTCGCAAAATCCGTGAAACTATAGAGATCTTTAAGCACCCCAATAATCTTAACCGCGATGATGGCTACCCCCTACATAACGCTTGGCAATCCTGCATCTCTAATCGACCCAACCGTAACCGTAACGCTCCATTGACCCATGACCCATTATCCATATATAAACACGTCCCCCATCGACTTACACCAGTTTCAGTGCAGTAGTTCAGCCCTGAAGATGTCCCATACAAATGGGTACGAAACGTCGGCAGATATACTAGTGACGCGGTTCCAGCCCGGAAACCCAGAAGCAGATAACGATATATCTCAAGTTTTTGATAAAGTGAAACATATTGAACTATTTTAAATTGCAAAATACCCCACGATATGTATGCAATCTTAAAGCCTTACAGTAACATGTATTTCTATATTACATTAAAAAAGTTATATACCTATATTTTCTCTACTCTTTACCTCCGACTTACCAACATAAAGATTAATCATGAATTGTATTTTATAGACGACTGGTATTTTGGCCCCACATCATAATCTTAATTAATGTATTTAACAGCTGACCAAAAAAAGCTTTCATAAAATACAATATTGGTTGAAATTTACAGAAAGGAAGCAATACCTTGAAGATTTCAACGCCATAATAAAACTTCAACGTCGTTAGTGCAAGTGCATTAATGTTGAAGGGTAATATGAAGAACTTAATATTCTAACTGATTTGCTTCATTTTGAGTCGCAGTTCCCGTCAAATCATATTCTTACCTATAAGTCACTGACTTAGAAGAAAATAAATTAAATCAATTGAAATGAGTAGGTTTCACGAAAGGGAGAATATACATTTACAAGATACCT
The DNA here is from genome assembly GCA_031893035.1 of Dermolepida albohirtum. Classification (NCBI taxonomy): domain Eukaryota; kingdom Metazoa; phylum Arthropoda; class Insecta; order Coleoptera; family Scarabaeidae; genus Dermolepida; species Dermolepida albohirtum. Next base: position 257,202 of record JAVIWB010002569.1, read on the forward strand.
GAAGCAGAACTTATAATGGAAAAAGCTGTACAAATTAATTCAACCTTTCTACTAATACGAGGGTGGTCCTAGAAGTATCCGACCCAACAAAGGAAACGCAAAAATTTTGAAAGGAAATATATTTATTTTTCAACATAATCTCCTTTCAGCTCTATACACGTTTCCTAGCGATGTTCAATAAGTTCGATATCCTTTTTATGATAAGAACTGCCGAAATCACTTCTTCGTCGTTGGAAAATCTTTGATCACTGAGCCATCTTTTCAAGTTTTGGAACAGAAAATAATTCGAGGGGACTAAATCTGGTGAATAGGGTGCATGAGGTAGCAATTCAAACTTTAATTCATTAATTTTGGGAATTGCAATAACGGATTTGTGAGCTGATGCATTGTCTTGATGAAACAACACTTTCTTCTTAGCCAAATGCGGCCATTTTTGGTTGATTTCTTCGCTCAAACGTCGCAATAAGTTCGCATAATACTGGCCGTTGATAGTTTTCTTTTTTCAAGATAGTCAATGAAAATTATTCCACGCGCATCCCAAAAAACCGATGTCATGACCTTGCCTGCAGATGAAACGCTCTTCGCCTTCTTTGGAGACGGTTCTCTCTTTTGAGTCCATTGTTTCGATTGCTCCTTTGTCTTGAGTGTGAAGTGATGGACCCATGTTTCATCCATGGTTATGAAACAGCGTAAAAATTATGCTTTGTTGCTGTGAAACTTCGCTAAACACTCAATTGAAACATCTTCACGATATTGTTTTTGCTCATGTGTGAGCTAACGCGACACCCATCTTGCACACAGCTTTTTCATGTCCAAATTTTCAGATAATATGCGATGTACCACACTTTTTGAAATGCCTATTATGTCTACTAGCTCGCGCACTTTCAGTTGACGATCAACCAGTAATGCTTTGTGGATTTTCTTCACCATTTCTGGAGTCGTCACCTAATTTGGTCGATCACTGCGTGCTCGTCTTGGCAGTTCGTACGACCTCGTCGTGATGGCTGCCAAACAAATACTGAAGTCTTCAAATTTGAAACATACGCTTTATAAATTGTGTACTTTGTAATACAGTGATATTTTTCAAACAACTACCACCATCTCCGGTCAGGCAGGGTACTTATGGGACCATCCTCGTACTTGCTCAAGCACGTCATGTTTGTTTTATTTAATTCAATTATTACTACTCAGGTTACATCGACATTTGAGTGGAGGTAAAATGGTACAGACTTTCTGCAGCATTTCGGTGGATTGCCTTCCGTGACTAGTTGGATATTTGCAATACTTTTAAAATTATCACATTAGCTTTCTGATAACAATAACGAACATACCCTATCCTTTTCAAATGGAACCTTATTACATGAATTCGATGTGTATAACCTTGCTTGATCCTTTACTAAAAATGTACGAATTTGGTGCAAAACTTTTATTACCCCTTGCGAAAGAAATAAAGATTAACGAATCTGAAATCAAGTAAATGTGTCTCTAGCCGTTAGTATTTAGCAGGGACCAGTTTCACAATAAGTTGTATATAAATGAATATATGCATGGATCCTCTGTATTGATATAAAATAAAAAAAGTAATATAAATACAGTTTTGTGGCACGTGAGACATGCTAAGCAACATAGTCAAAAAGAATGTCTTTTATTTATTATTTTTTGTAAAAATGTCTAAAAAAGTAAATCGAAAATTAGAAATTAATGGTCGAAGAAAAATATAAAAGCCTAATTTAAATTTATACTACACAAATGTACAAGTTAAATGTTTTAGAAAAGGCATTCAATGTTAAATGATATTAACATTATAATTTTTCTCTACGTAATATTGAACAAAAATACAAATTAATCTAAAACCATGTCTTATTTAAACTCAAAATTAATAAAATAAGATTAATTCAGTTCCTTAACTGAATTACGTTCATCTTAATTTTCTTCCAATGAAATTCAAAAAGAGATATAACTGTAATACACTGGAGAAATTTAGAATCCATTCCACGTTTCAATTTAACCTAGTTTTATTCACAATAAAATAAATTATAGGTTGCCGAAAGTCGAAATGGAAGGACACCAAATTTATTATTCGTAGAATGATGGGATTAATTCAATGTAATCAAGCTACTTTAAAGGTGCTGGGGTTGTAATAACTACACAATAAAAACACTCCGAGGACACGTGTCAGAAAGGCGCGTGATAACACAAGGACCCTCTTGTACGTTCTCCGCAAACTGATACTTTTGTTTGGTTAGTTATGGCACCGCAAACATATAATTCAATGATAAGTTGCGAGCTGTCAATGCCAAAAGTTATCTGTCACATACAGAGGATTTTTGTGTAAACATCTGTTACTTTCGTATCAGGAATAAGTAAAAGTTTTGATGACTTTCAAAAGGCTACATCTATTACTTATCTTTTAACCGAAGGGTAAGTATTAATATTTTTTTCTTTGTTCCCACGTTGTGAATTTGTCTGAATTTATTTTTACGAAATGAACGGCAGTGAAAAATATTATTAAATATAAAATGTAATTATTTCTGAAAAAATTTCAGTGAAAATATTTTATTGATTTTTTTATAAAATAAGACAAGTTATTAATTATCTTATTAATTTACAAACAACATTTTGAAGTTATAAAGGAATTCTATTCTTCTATGTGCGGAGGGAATGTTTCCTAGAATAACAGAATTCAAATATGTAATAAGAAGTATATCCTTTTGTTTTAAATAAACGAATTGACAGCGATTTTCAGTCTGATTGTTGGCTTGTCATATTTTTCTCCTACATCTTTTTCCTCGGAGTTTTTTTTCTCAATATTTTTCTTTCAAATTCGCTATGTACTTTCTACAGTTCACTTCCATAGAAAACCGTGACCTGATTATAGTGTTGTACGTTCTCAGTTTCGCTGCTAGAAATACATCCTTCGACTTTCGTATTCCTCCCAAGCTAGGTGTAGATCTAAATCTTTTGTTAATTATTTTGTGGATCTCTAGTTATTCTTTATTTATCTATCAAGGTGATGCCTAGATATTCAAAATGATCCACAATTTCGAAAGAGTACTGCTGTCCATCTAGACTTTGGAATGTTGTGTTGCTGTGATTTCTTTCTTGTCGTACCATTAAAGTCTTATTTCTTCTCTTGATTAATATGTAGGCTTCAAGTTTTCACACTTTATTCCTGATTTCTCTATGCCCTCCTCTTTTCTTATTAAATTGGTGCTTATGCTGCTTCAATACTTCATTTCTATGTACTATCCTGCCTCCTATAATAACTTCCAGTATCAGATTAAACAATCCTATCTTACTTTTGCATTTTGCGTAATTTCTACGAACTTTCTTAATTCATTGAGAAGTTTTAGTTTCAACAATGCCTTTATATTTTACTTCTGATCACATTGTAATATGTGTGTTCTCGTATTATATGATCGGCTATGCATCCTACTTTTTCTTTTATCTGTTTTGCTAATATTTTATATACCGCATTTAACGCCAAAAATTTGAAAATACGGTTTTCTCCCCTTATTTATAAAGGGTTTTCCAATAAGGACTTGACAACTTTTTTCAAAATAAAATGCAGACCATTTGAGATATTTCAATAACTTTATTATCGGGTTGAAGTACAATCAAAACATTTATGAATGGAACGCCACTTCGTTCATATGGCCACCGAGGGCACGTTTGCAGCGGTCGATTCGTTGGACCCAATTTTCGATGACTCGGCCACACAATTCAGCCGAAACGGCTGCTATTTCGCGTTCAATGTTGGCTCTTAGCTCTTCCAACGTTGTCGGCTTGTTGGCATAGACCAATGGCTTGACGTAACCCCAAAGAAAAAAGTCTAGAGGCGTTAAATCGCACGAACGAGGCGGCCAATCGACTGGTCCATTTCTTGAGATAACACGCTCATAAAACTTACTCTTCAATAAATTGATTGTAACGTGTGCTGTGTGACTTGTGGCACCGTCCTGCTGAAAGCACATGTCCAAGTCCATATCTTCCAATTCGGGCCAAAAATAATCGCTAATCATGGCGCGATAACGATTACCATTCACAGTAACGTGACGATCATTATCGTCGACGAAAAAATATGGCCCTATGACGCCGCCGGCATGCAAACCGCACCAAACAGTTATTTTTTGTGAATGAAGTGGTGTTTCGTGAAGCACATGTGGATTTTCACCCGACCAATAATGCATATTTTGCTTATTGACGAACCCATTGAGCCAAAAATGAGCTTCATCACTGAAAATGATTTTGCGATGAAATTGATCATCTTGGCGCATCTTTTCCAGAGCCCAATCGGAGAACGTACGTCACTTCAAATGGTCCATCGGCTTCAATTCTTGAGTCAGCTTGATCTTGTATGGGTGTAAACCAAGATCCTTACGCCAGATCATTCGCCATAAAGTGGTCTGGGCGATGCCCAACTCTTGAGGATGGCATGGAATTGACTGATTTGGATCATTTGCTGCGGACGTTTCAACGGCAGCGATATCTTCGACACTTCGACCAACCCGTTGTCTCACTGGCACGATAACATCACACAACGAATATGTAGACTCCAATTTTTGCACTAAACTTGTTACTGCCTGTCTACTAGGGCGAGAATTACGACCGAAAATCGGAGTTAACGCTCTTAAAGTAGCGGTCACCGACTCCGAATTTCTGTAGTAAATTTTTATAATTTGCAGACGTTGTTCGTTCGTGTACTTTACCATGATGAAAATGTTAAGTTTACTGAATAAATTGACAGTGACAGTTCGATGATTAGTGAAAGGGTGCGTTCACAAATTGAATTAAAAGTTGTCAAGTCTCTATTGGAAAACCCTTTATATAGAATATGCTGCTGCCGCCTGCCCTCTTTCTAGCGTTTTAGTTCTTCACATTATCTAATATTTGTGATTACGTATTTTTTGAGAGGATCTACTCTTTCTTTCAGGGTTTCTGCGCATATGCATGCTTCAAAGTACTCTGCTCTAAGTTTAATTTACTTTCTCCTTTCAATGTTTCTGTTTATTCTAATTTTATGATTTCTTTATGCAACATTTTTAGTTTATGATCTAAATATTTTTTGTCTATCTACAAATTATCTTTGCGATATTCCTCCTTTCTTGTTTTTTCTTATTGTTTCTTGTATTTCTCTTTATTCCTGCATATCTTTCTGCTTTCTTCCTGCATATCTTCGTTAATAAAAATTCTAAAGTTTCTATTTTTCATGACCTTACCTGTATTATTTTTTAGTTTCTCTAAACACACTTACTATCATTAATTATTATTATTATTATTAAGGAAACTTAATCACTGAAGGTTGATATATAACCCCTTCCCACATTAATTTTCGTATTCCGTATATTTTCGACAACTAAGTTGTCATCATTAGCAGATAATAAAACAATGTCGCACCTGGAAAACTACATCAAAATACCCGTACGAAACAAATTCCGCACACGATCTGTACCGTCGAAAGCCAAAACTCACACACTTTTCCAGGTGCGCGCAAAATACCAATAATTCATTGGTATTTTGCGCGCATTGCTGTATCTTGGTAAATTTTATGGAGCCTGTAGTTGATTAAACAGATGAAACAGATTCAAAAGCCAAAACGCATAAAGAGTGAGTTTCGGCTTTCGATGGTACAGATTGTGTACGGAATTTGTTTCGTGCAGATGTTTTGCCGTGATGTCCAGTTGAGACACTGTTTAATTATCTGTTGAAGATGACAACTTAGTTTTCGAAATACGTATACAGAATACGAAAATTAATGTGGAAATGGGTCAACCTTACAACAAGGCTCCATCAAAATTACCACCATTACATATTAAGGAATACAAATCTGAATTTCAATGGCACTAAAATTTTAATAATACCGAAAAACCTTAGTTTTTAATGTCTCTGAGCATAATGAAGATGTTATATTCAATATAAAATACATGTCAGGGAGAACTGGTCTTAATTAAGAAAATGTTAAGATTTGACTATAGGTATTACATTTAACATTTTATAACATAAGTATTTCATTAAAGAAGCTGGTCAAAACGAAATCTAATTATTGAGTTCATTGAGAACGTTCCTAAATTTTCTCATATTGACTATTAAATTATATTGAAAATACCCTAGCAAACATTTATTGTAGCTTTGAGCAGCTATCCATGAATTGTATTGTTCATTATTTGTGAAAGAGAAATATTGTATTTTACGTATGCACTGTACAAGTACTTTCAGTTTATTAGAATTCAAAGGAAATATGTAAAGGAATATGCGGAAATTCATTCGGAGCTCTAATTAGGCTTTTTTACTGAAAAGCTCAAATTATAAACGTTATATTTTTCTGAATATTGTATACCATATATGAGCATTCCTTTACGCTTTGTTTTGGACTAAACTTTACAAACGAATAACGTGGATATTATGTTATGTATGTACATAGTGAGTAAACTAATACTTTATTAAAAAATATTCTTACACCTAACACTATTACGCTGTTGTATTTCAAAATACGCAACTATGAGAAAAGTGAATACACACGAGCAGTATACCGCAAATGAAAGTTCATTTATGCTCAGGAAACGTGCCCTTTTGTTAAACGTATAGAACCCTGTATGATCCTCAATAGCTTGTTAACTGAATAGATAGCCACAACTGATTCGATTATATCTACAACCACCAGTATTTATGGTGTCATTGATGATGTATATATGTACATATACAGACAACGTATGCCAGATTATATTAAGAATGATTTAAATAGAACACTCCCTTTTTGAGGGGGAGATAAGAGTTTTCTATTAGCTAGAGGAAATGAATTTTACTTGGAACGATAAATTAATTTTTACCTGTTTTCACTTGATATTTGAGAGTTGTCGCGCAATCATTTATAAGTTGTTGTAAAGTCAGTCCTTTTTCAGGTATTTTCAAGTCGAGCAGTTTTTGCATATCATGAGGATGATGGAAGTCGAGAATTTTTTCGTTGCGATCATTTGTAGCTTTCACGAAATCTATGAGAATGTCGACAACCTTTTGAAGGAACTCCCTCGTCGTATTCTCATCTTTATAAGGTAGAATATCTGAAAGACAAAGGAAAGAATAAATTATTATTAGGAACTTAATTCAATTTCACTGAGTAATTTTAAACAGATTTTAAGAAGATCATCTTCTCGAATAACGCAAAAATAACAAAATATTAGATATTAGGTAAACTCTTTTATAATGAAGGATAACAAGCGCCTTCCTCTGTCGTCCACTATACTGAACGACAAAGCGAGAAACGCGTCTATCTCGCTTGTCGATAACTAAGTTATTAGAGCGTATAAGACAGACGCAATGCGTAACGGCTATTTGCTAATTAATACAATGTCAAAGGGAATCATTCTATTATTAATAACACCCTATCTATTACATATGTTTCATCGATATCACGGATCGTCAGGCAGATTTGTGTAATTAATAAACGATTCCTTGGTAGCGTCTATCATATCATTTCTGTATCGAAATGACGCTACCAAGACGCTACTAATTAATGTCAAATAATTATATAGTGCTCTTTTAAGTCATAGGCTTTTATATGGTAATATTTCAATCACACGAATTTAATTATTTTTCGATATCCAACAAACTTAATGAAAGCTTTTCGGAAGCTGAAAAATTATTAACTACGAGGATAGTTTGACAAGTAGTGAGAATGACACATAGGTGGCGCTCTAATTGGTAAAACAAATGCACTGTAATTTAGGTTGCCTATTTATATGTTTACAGTCCGATATTTAGATAAATCGGTTGATGAATTTAAACGTGGTAGAACAAGCTGTGTTGATGAAGCGCGCTCTGGAGCACCCAAAATCGTGACTTCTAAGGAAATGATTATAAAAATCCATAATATTATTACGCAAGATCGACGACTCAAAATGAGAGAGATAGCAGACATGGTAAACATGTCAACAGATCGCGTACACCGCATTTTAACGAAAGAATATGGCCTTTCCAAGCTTTCGGCAAGATGGGTGCCGCGATTGCTTACGACTGATCAAAAGTTCACTCGTTTGCGCATTTTCAATGAGTGTTTGGACCTTTATAAGCGGAATCCGGTTTATTTTTGTATGCGATTTGTTACTTGCGATGAAACTTGGATACACTACAGTACACCCGAAGCTAAACAACAGTCGAAACAATTGTTAGAACGTGGTTTTGCACCTCTAAAGAAAGCGAAAACCACTTTATCGGCAAACAAGGTGATGACATCAATTTTTTGGGATTCAAAGGGAATTTTGCTCATTGATTACCTTCAGAAAAGTGCCACAATAAACGGACAATATTATGCAGAACTTGTACAAAAATTAAATGTTGAGATTCGTGCTAAACGGCCAGGAATGGCAAAGAAAAAGATTCTGTTTCACCAAGACAACGCTCCCTCGCATATCAGCACAGTTGCGATGTCCAAAATCCACGAGTTGCATTTCCAGTTAGTACCGCATGCGCCTTATTCTCAGGAGCTAGCCCCTTCCGACTTCCACCTTTTTCCAAAATTGAAAACGGCACTAGGCGGAAAGAAATTTTCGTCTAACGACGAGCTTATCATCTTCGTGAATGAGTATTTTGCAAACCTTCCGAAATCACATTTTAGAGATGGCATAAGGGCATTGGAACACCGTTGGAATAAATGTATTGTTCTTTTAGGAGAATATATTGAAAAATAAAAATTATTTTGTATTTAAAAAATTCGTTTTTCTTTTCCATTCTCAGTACTTGTCATACTACCTTCGTATATATCTTTGCCGATTGTAACTGCAGAGACTGCACGATATTTTTCAACATTAAAAAGAATAAATATATGTTTACAAAATATCATAGGTCAAGAGAGACTATGTCTGTGTTTTATAAATAAAATACCCAAACACGTGATAAATTATTTTACAGATAAAAAATAGCAAAAAAAATATGTACTTGTAAATACCATAAATAAGAATGTAGATTCTTTTGAAATATGTGTAATTGTTTTTTTAGAATTACATATGAAGGTAAGCTGAAAACTCTGTGTCTAACTGCCAAATTTCAAACCCCTGTGTGTACTAGCTTCGTTGTGCTGATTGTTAAATTAAGAGCGCCTCGAAGTTTTTGACAAGATAGTGTATGTTGAAATTCGTGCTGCGATTAAATACTTGATAGAGTATGATCTGAAAAACTCGGCTTAATGATAAATGGGTTTATGAGTTCAAATGTAAGCATACAACAGTTAGAGATGCATCACGTAGTGGATGTCCGAAATCTGCTGTTATACTTGCTTATGCTTACTAGGGTATTAAGGGATCATCGTTTAAAAAAGTCTGAGGTAGTGGAGACTGTAAACATTCCTAAAGAATGCGCAACATACATATTTGGAATAGAGATTTGCCTGTGAAGAAGCGCTATCTGCAAGGTGAGCGTCGCGATTATTTAGTGTCGATCAGAGATTAGTCAGTTTACTGAATTCAATTTCTTGATTTCTGATTATTTTTAATATATTTTCTTTATCTTATAATCTTATCTTCCGTTCATGAATAATTGGCGTCAAAACCGATTTTTCAAAATACCGGAGTATAGATTAACTGATTAATATTTATTAAATGGACTTATATTTGAAACAATTGAAATTTATGGTCTCCGAAAATTTAATTCATTCATACATCAAGTGTGATGTGCTTCGATTTTATACATTTTTTAATTACATACCATTTTACTTATTTGTATGAGTTTCTGGTAAAGGGAAAGATAAAGATCACATTGATGCCCTTTGCACATTTATCGAAGTAACACTTATATAAAGAATTCTTTGTATGTTGCTAAAAATTTATATCGATTGAAATTTCTGAGTTTGTTGCAGAATACTATATTTGCACTATACCTAGGTATATACTACACAAATATTGTATAATGAGGTATTAACGTTAAATAAAGTAAAAAATATATATACCAGTAATGTATGTATAGCCAACATTAATTGCTGATATCCCTCGATTATTTTTAAAATGAAATTTTTATTACATTTAATGTTAAAAGACTTTTTAACGTAAACTCAATAGTGAGTGTTTAAAAAAGATTAAATGCAAATTTTAAGCCAAATAAATCCTCTTATGGGATTTTCAATATAAATTTATAGTGCGATTTTCTCTTCGATCCTCTTTTAACACAACTCGATATTTCAGCTAGACGAAGACAAATGCATTGTGATTTAAATCCGCATCGGTGAATTTGTTGCGCACCCCTGTTTATTTAACTGATGGATTACAACCGCATTTTTACTATTTAGAATTAGAAGTTGTTTTAGGTAAATTAGTGAAAATAACGGTTGTGCAATAAGTATTTGTGTACGAACTGATAATTATTAAAACTATTATAGAATTTCATCAAATAAATATTCTTTAAATATATTTAATTCTTAAATTATATATTATTATCAACAATTATTTTCAATTACTTGAAATGGATAGCAATTTCATAATTTCTGGAAAATAAAATCTCGGTACTTATTTCTTTCATACATTAATATAATTAATTCTGTTGGTTAATAAAATTATCATTATTATTATAAACTTTTAACCTTTATATCCGAAATCAAATACAATTATTATACTAGAGCAATATGAAGAATTAATTAATATAGACAGACGTACTTACTGATTAAGAAATTAACCATAAACTTTGGAGATAGTTTATAATGATATAAGTCAAATACGTAGGTTGCTTTAAAAGTTTTGCGGTTCAGCTATTTACCGTAAGGTGACGCTGTCGGAAATTTTTTTGTCGTATTCTCTGAGAATTTTAGTACGAATAGCATGGACAGATTGCTAGTATACGCTGTTGTCTCTTTTTAGTAATTTTTTAAATAAAGTAAGTTTTGTGAAAAATGAATTAACGTGCGAAAATTTTCGAACCATGGTTTTCTACGATTTCAAAGACGGTTTCACTGGATAAAAGTGTTCGCGTATTTGGCGATGAAGCACCATCCTTGACGACTGTTGAATGGTGGTACAACCAGTTTCACCGTGGACGTGTTTCAGTCAAAGGCAAGCATTGTGATGAACGGCTTGCCACTGCAGTCACTCCAGAAAACATTGACAAGTATAACAATATAAAGACGGATAACCACTTCACATATAGAGTTATTCGAGTATCATTGGGCATAGGTATGACCCAAATCAGAACTATCCTGCATGATCATCTTGCCGTCAGAAAGTTTTGCGCTCGATGGATAACCCACGATTTAACGTAAAATTTAAAAAAAGAGCACGTATGGATTGGTGTAAAAAATGCTTAAAAATTCAACCGAGGTCGGGCAAAATTAAAATACGACATTGTTACAGGTGACGAAAGTTGGATTTATTTTTATGAGCCAGAATGTAAGCGATATTCTGCTCAATGGGTCTTCAAAGACGAGGAGAAACCCACGAAAGTGAGACGCGGATGAAGCTCTGGCAAGAAAATGGTGACTTCTTTTTGCGGGTGCACCGGTCATCTTGCTACTATTGCGCCAGAGGATTGTCATAGAGTCAATGCTGAATGGTAAACAACCATTTGTTTGCCAACTGTGTTCCAGAAAATGCGCGAGAAACGACCAAGAAAACGAATCATTCTGCATCAAAGCGATGCATAATCATCACACAACGCATCTCAAACACCAGAGTGTTTAGCCGCTTCACGAACGGAATTGATAACTCATCCGCCTTCCAGTCCTGACCTGGCACCTTGTGACTTCTTTTTATTACCATACGTAAAAGACAAAGCGTGAATAGAAATATAATACCCCCGAAGCGACTGTGGAAGTCTACAAAAACTTCGTAGCTGAGGTGACTGTCGAACAATGCGCCCAATGTTCTGAGAACTGGTTCCACCAAATGCAGAAGTGTATAAATCATAGAGGCGAATATTTTGAAAAACAATTGAAAAAAATTGGTTAAAATAATTGATTGTTTCATCCGCAAAATTTTTAAAGCAACCTACGTATATATGTACAGCTAAGCTAAGTTATTACATATAACTTATCTGCGGCTAGATCTGCAAACGGAATTTTATTTTGAACCTACAACAGTTATTGAAACGATTTAACAATAATAGAAAAATATATGAAAGTTAGTAAAGAAGCAATGAATGTGAAAGCTACAAAATATATAAAAATTAATTCAAAAATTTACCAATCGAAGTACAAATAAAACTTACATTTTAAAATTTAAATTTTTCTATGATGATTTTTGAGGGCGAACGATAAATAAACTAAGACACATCGACAGTAATGTAAAAATTAAATAAATTTATGTCATCAGTTAATTTTTGAGTTAAGATTGTCCTTAACCTAATACTCTATTTTCTAATAATTATTACGAGATAAATGGTCATGTAAATTAATATATATAAAAGAGGAAAGACCTTACTTTAAAATTAAAATTTTAATGAAAAAGTCGATATTTTGATTTGCTTTAAGGTAGATTCGAGATAAAAGGTACATACATCAAGTATAACCGATCGCAACGGCTAGGATTTAAATGCAATTGTATATCAGGTGTAAATTTAAACAAGCTACTTTCAAAGTCGATTGAAGACAAAGAAATAGCAACTATGTTTAAATTTATTTGTCTTCTTTTATATCAACACACAGGCGCTGCACGTATACTTGCTTTCTAACTGGCGAATGTTTAAACATATTAGTAAACTAATTGTTTCAACTTTAAAATGAATTTCTAAGAAATGCTTTGAACTTTAAATTCAATTCTATTTATTGTTTAATTTGGCACTATTGATATTTTGCTAATTATTTTATAATTCTAGCAAAATTTTTAATATAGAGACAAGTTACAGAACAGTTCTCCTAGACAAGTCAAGTTACAATAGTTTAATAGACTTCGTAATTTTGTACGGTGCATTTAACTTAATAAAGTAGTTTCAGTAGGAAGTGTGTTTCAGTCATCGAAGTTCATTATAAACTAGTTGGTGTCGGAAGTTAGATCTTTTCTTCCTTTACAGGAAAGAAAATTTCACCTCGAAAAGACACAAAGTTATATTGTATATGACAAAGAAACCTTGTCGTGGATAATTTGAAGAAAAGACTACTTCTACAGGAATTCGAATAGTGCCTCAAAAATCGGGATCAAGAGATGAAAACGTTGTTATTACTGTAAGTTATTGTCAGTTTACACGAATATTAACAATATTTTATCAGGCTCAACAACCATGTGTACAAAAATAAGCTTAGAAGTCGCTAGAGAGGTTTACTAATTAAATTCGATGGAACTAAGTCCAAGCTCTACGAATTTATCGAAAATAATGATGAAGCCATAGAATTGTTTAAGCCGAAATATGAAAACACGTTGTTTACTATTATAAGAACTAAATTAACAGATAATGCTCGACTGACTAATTAGAAATAGAGAATTTAAAAATTGGAAAAAACTTATATCATTTCTTTTAGACAATTATTTAGAAAAACGCACCATGAATTAATGGCAACTTGAATTAAATTCAGATAAGTAAATGTTCAATGAAAGCACAAGTACTTATGCAAGTTTTACAAAATTATTAAAAACACAGGCATTAAATGTTTTTATGTCAAGGTTAAATAGAGATCTGTCTATTTTAGTCATGATGCCATTTCTTTAGCAATCGTTGAAAAATAAGAATTTCAATTAAAAAATGAAATTTACAAGAATCGACTAGTCAGTCAACCATAACAATGCAAAATTCTGTAGCTATTGTAACAAATCAAGTCATAGTAGTAGTCTTTACTGAAAATTTAAGAAAAATCTTCGAAATATTAGACATTTTCAAGGCAAACGATTCTATACAATATAATAATACCCAAAACCAATCTAGCATATCTACATTGTTATGTTCAAAGGAACAAGGATAACCTTTAAACACCAACTTTTTTTTATAAATATAACACGGTTTTTACAATTCTCTCTACAAGACGAGATATTGGAATTCCTATTGACTCTTTACTTATTCTTGTTAAATTTTAGTGTAATTTGGTTTTTATATTATGACTTATCAGAAATTAAACGATACAAAGTTTGAAAATGGGCTTTAAGTTAATAGTTAATATCAACATTAACATAAGATAAAATTAGTAACAATTCAATAATCAAATGTATAGCAATCTCAATATAAATATATAAATAATATACTGAATGTTTGTAACAATTATAGAATAACATTTATAACAATATATAATAAAATTTGTAATACAATGTGTATTATATTTTATCAAAATAAATGTCGTTTAAAGTCTTGTAATCATTGTAAAAAATTAGGACATGATATTATTGGATGCAGGAAACTGGAATATAATAATAAAATGAGAAATAAATTTAATTTATATCAGAAAAATACTTCCGAAACAAATTCTACATCACAAAATTAAAACTCGCGAATTCCGAACAGCTAAAGAGTGTTTTTTTTTTGGAGACGGAGAACCTTAACTTGGCAATACTGTTTTCTGTGAGAGTCGATTTGGCAGTTCTCGGTTGTTTTGGAGTTAGTTTGGTTTGACAATTCATCATGAATAGACTCACGCCAGAGCAACGTTTGAAAATTGTTCATCTATCACAGCAATTAATTTGAGAAACTATGGATCAAATTTGTCAATTCGTAATCGTGCTCAACAATTAAACTTGCGTCCATCCACTTTATGTCAAATTTTCTGTAAATATCTTGGATTACGTGCTTACAAAATTCAACTTTGTACAGAAAGTGAAGCCACACGATAACCGTTTGCGCCGTACATTTGGTGAATGGGCCGAAGGAAATATTGCTATTGTTGTACAATTTCATTCGAAAATTTCGTTCAGTGATGAAGCACACTTTTGGTTATATTGCCATGTCATTAACCGGAATTGTCGCATTTGAAGCGATGTTAATCCACAATCCATTGTCGAAACACCATTACATGCAGAAAAAGTCACCGCTTCGTGCGCTTTATGGGCCGGTGGAATCATTGGTCCATATGTCTTAAAAACGGATAATGGTTAGAACGTTACAGTCAACGGTGAGTGGTACAGAGATATGATTATTAACTTTTTCGTGCCTCAATTGCAAGGCATTAATGTTGCAGACATGTAGTTCCAGCAGGATGGCGCAACAAGCCACACAGTGCGCTATAGAATTAATTTACTGAAAGAAACATTTAATGAACGATTAATTTCACGAAACAGATCTGATAACTGGCCACCTCGTTCGTGCGATTTGACGCCATTAGATTATTTTCGCTAGGGATATGCAAAAGTCACATGTCTACGTTGATAAACTTGAAACAATTGAGCACTTGGAAGGCAATATTCGATCCGTTATTGTCGAAATACAGCCTGATATACTACGAAGATTGTGTGAAAATTGGACCTCCAGATTACGCTATGTACGCGCCGGTCGCAGCGGACACATGCCCGAAATCATATTCAGACATTAATACCATAAAATTATCTTTTAAATAAAGCCAATTTCATGGATATTAAAAACATTTTTCTGTGTTTTATTTCAATTTAAAGTTATTCGGCTCCAAAAAAATACTCATTATATATATATATATATATATATATATATATATATATATATATATACAAGTAGAACCTCAATTATAAAAGACCACCTGTCAATTAACAACTATACTAACTTAAATTGTTCACTTCAAATTTAAACGAATTTTTTTTATTATTGAACATAGGTGCTGATGTATGTATCTCTTATTAAATCTTCGTAGGTTCCTGATCTGTAACTCGTTGTTCTGATAAGATAATTTCTTTAAAGGGTCTTGATACACGAAATAATAATGTTCAAACTCTAGATTATTACTATGTCAACATATTTTTTGAAAATAATAATTTTTCAATTATTTCATATTGTCAGAGATGAATTTCCAAATAAATTAGAAGGAATTTTAGGAAATTATAAAGAAAACTATTAAGAATTTGCAGAGCCGAATACCTACAGTAGATAGTAAATTGTTAAAGCAAAATTCAGAACAATATCGTATTAATACACTTATTATTATACCACCTAGCAGAAACTGTTTCAGAAATTAAAATTCTTAACTCAGGAATATCTGATATTATTTGTTTTCGAATTTCAATTTCGCAAGGCGTTTACATATGTCCAAGCTTAGTAAAAATAAATAACGGTTGTGCAATAACATCCACTATTAATACTACAGAAAAATCCGTCAAAATGAGTAAAATCGAAATCGTATTGGATGAATTTTCATATTCTCCCATTTTAACAAATCAGTAAAATAAAATTCTACTTACGCAGTCAAATAGCAATTCAGATACATTTTAAAAAATCACTCATTTAATTAGAACAGATTGCATGAATAAAGAAGAACTCGAATCCATAATAGAAACACGTCACGTACATAGTATTTTGACCAGCTCATGAAAGACCTACCACTAGTAATGCGCCTATTCATACTAAACTTTACCGTTATACAGAAGTGCACAATGATGAAGTTAATAAATAAATAGAAACAATGTTAGATTAAAATATTATTGAACATTCTATATCAGCTTGTAATTCAACTATATGAGTTGTCCTTAACATAGAAGACTTTTAAGTAAATAAAAATGGAGAAATGTCATCGATTATAGAGGATTAAATGATATTTCTATAGGTTATTCATATCCTCTCTTTATTATTAATGAAATACCAGACCAATTGAGACACTCCCAATATTTTAGTATTTTAGATCTAACCTTAGAATTTCACCAAATCTCTGTGTATTCTAAAGATGAAAAAACAGCCTTTTAAACTTTTTCGGGTCACTACCATTAAAAGAATTTCTTTTGGTTTCAAAACCTCCCCAGGGACGTTTCAAAGACTCAAGTCAATAGAATTCCATAATATCAAATTTTAATATAACTAGATTGTTGGGAAGCGTTTAGTAAAAAAAAAGAATAACTCGAAGATGAACTTAAGCAGTTCAAACCTTGAATATTGCTAGCTTAGTAAAACTTGGTAATATTGTTCATACAGTAGACTAGCTTTCAAACGAATCTTTACATACTAAATTATTAAATAATAATATTTTTATGTATTATTGTTTGTACGTTAATTAAAGTATTTTTAAGTATTTTTTTGTACAAATTTTATAAATACGTAGTGCGTAAATGTTGCAACCAAACAAAAAGGAGAAAATGTCGAGTAATAACGAATTGTCTAACCTTAAATATTTGTAATAATAAAAAGGAGACTTAACCCAGATGTAAATAAACCCGACCCTCTTAGAAGAAGTGCGTTAATTTTCTCTAAGGAAGAAAGTGTAATGAACTAGTACATATATTATAATCTACTATATTATTTTATGTATTATTAATTATTATAGTTTATTAAAATAACACAATCGTATGTTATTATTTTGTAAATTAATTAATTTTTTAAGTAAGAGCCGTTTTATTGTATAAACTAATAGGTGGTGCGCGTGTCGCAACGAGTGTTTGCTTCGTGTCCCGGCATTCCTTGGGAACAATCGTACTTAGTTGTAACTGTGTAGGTAACCTGTTCTGTGTCTTTAAAATGTTCAAGATTATCGAGTCGCCCACCCTACCATAAATGCGGTAACCTATGGCCAAAACCTGCGAAAGCTACGCAGAGCGATTCAAGGCAAAAGACGCTGCATGCTCACAGAGGAAGTTTTGCTACTGCATAACAATGCAAGGCCTCACACCGCAGCTCAGATCCGAGCATTATTGAACTCTTTTGGCTGAGAAGTTGTGGACCATCCCCCCTACAGCCCCGACCTTGTGCCGAGCGATTTCCATCTTTTCCGCTATCTCAAGTATCATCTCGATGGCATGCACTACAACGATGACGCAGACGTGCAAACGGCCGTGATCTCTTGATTATCGGAGCAGGCAGCAAGTTTCTATGAAGAGGGTATTCAATTTAGTTGAATTTTGGGTTTTTGAAAATTTTCTTTAATTTGGTTTTTATTGTCAAACGGCCCTTACTTAAAAAACACACCTGGTACATTTTATTTCTCTCTTTAAATATTTTCTCACAACTTAAACGATTCGTTTTTCAATAATAGGAAGCCTTATCTTTAATATATGTATTTAAATATTTTGTTTTTACAATTATTTATCGTGTGTACTCACTTTAACTGCCTTCCTTTTTATCTACAAGTATACAATATTATTTACATTTATGTGTATATAAGATTTATATATTAATTCTCAAGTTTACGCTCTTATTGATAATTCAATTTGTACCAAAAAGACAAATATCATCAGTGCATTCAATAATTACTAAGTACATTAATTGTTTCAACTTTAAGATGAATTTCCAGTGAAGTTACAATGATTTATGCAACATAAAACCTCGTAATTTTGTCGTTTAACTTAATAAAGTAGTTTAAGTAACACCTATGAAAAAATTAAAATACTTTTCAGAGTATTTTATTGTAACACGAAAAAAATAAACATTCTAAATTAACTTAATTGACATTTACTATCACAATGAATTATAATCGATGAATTACAGCCACCCCGACTTTTTATAAACAATGAAATCAACAGGAGTGCATAATACTTGCATTAGTAGGATTACCTAAAACTACAAATGCTTTTACCTCAGTTACGATAGAATTTTGGACATATGTTCATTAAATATTTTTTATTTGAAATTGCTTCAGTAACACATCTTTAAGCTTTGGCAATCATGTCACGGGACACCCGGTATGTTCGTCGCAATGGTTCTCAAAAATTACTGTGCAATCACCGACAATAAAGTCAAGAATGCCATTCAGACTACTAGTAGAACAATCTTTGATTTCCTTAGGCATTAAAAAATATCTTCTTCGATACTAAATGGTCTCCACGGTAAACGGTCACGATTGAGAAGTCCAAATGATCACAGTAGTTAGTCTCTATCTGATTGTATATAAACTCTATTTTCGAATTATTTTTAAATCGATAAACTAAATTTTAAATTAAATATTCTTATCAAATCTACTGCTTTGTCAATATCTTACACATTTAACATGATTATAAATTTTATTTCGAACTGATATAAGAATGCCTGCTTCTCTTCCTATGCACGTTTGTACTTTTAGATCAAAAACTGTATTCGTCAAATCAACTAAAGCAGTCGTGCAAAATATTTTGTTTACTTTAATTCGTAATTAAAATACATGTCGTATAGGCTCACTATACTACTTTAATTGCATATTAAAGTTAATGTGTACTTTAAATAAGTCCCCACTGCAAATTCAAATATCACTTTAGCAAACATATTTGAATTAATTTATTCTTATCACACTATCCCAGCTTCCCTTTGTAGGAATATGCGGGGAACTTTTAACACCCTTATTTGCGAATATGCACCGACCCTAGTCGGCATATTGTTAACTGAAAGTTTAATGCGGTAACGTTCCTCTGTTTTACTTTTTCGAGGGGCTGAACTTCCATGCAACGCCAACCGGGAACAATGTAAATGATAAATTAGGCTACTTAAGCTTCAACTAAAAACCCAGCGGCGGTCAAATTGCACCTGTTGATGATAAATAGATTAGAGTAATAAAGTTACTATTAATTACAACAATTATATTATTATAGTACAGTTGAAAAAGTAAAGACAAACATATTTCTTCTATAAATGAATATTATAATTTAAAAAAAGTAACGATTTGCAAATACTGAAAGTTACTGTTAAATATATAGTGTTGTTATTTGTTTAGTAATGAGCTTGTTTATATGTGTAGCCCATTTTCTAGGTTAGATTTCCAAAATTTACTTACGTTTTCCATTTTAACTACGTTTCTAAAATTTCAATATTTATATAATTTTCTTTGACTAAAAAACGTTTCTCAACGTTTTAAAGATAGATGCGAATGATGAAGTAGACAATTAACATAATTTTATGGAAAAAATATTATTCAGATGTGGGAAGTATTAATTGTTGACAAAGTATGTAACCAATAAAATTGTAATAAATTACAACATTTTGAAATAAAGAAAATTGTATGTTATTGATGTTATTTTACGCTAACACTATATAAATCATGCATTTATACACAGGCATAGAATAATAAAATTTATGCACAGTCTGTCGCAGAGAAAACGGAACTTTTTTAAAATATTAATTCCTAGGGGCGCCATCTATTCACCAATGTTATGCCAAAATATCATGATGTTTGCATCATTAGAAGCAGATATATTGCTCATAAAATAACAGTGTGTGTTTGGCATTGGTCGAAAAATGAATTTTGAACGAAGAGCAAATATCAAGTTCAGTTTTAAATTCGGCAAATCGTTTACTGAAGCGTTTAATTTGATGAAACAAGTGTATGGTGATGCGTGTTTATTACGTACGAGTATGTGTGAGTGGTATAAACGATTAAAAGACGGTCGTTCGGGCATAAATGACGACGAACATCTAGGTGCAAAAAAATCCGTGGCTACGGAAAGTAACATCGAACTTGTGCGTGAATTTATCAGGTATGAGCCGAAATCCTCATTGCGATACGTGGGAATGGAATTAAATATTTTCAAAGATTCAATTCATCGCATTTTGACATAGCATTTGGAACTGAGAACGATTTGTGCATGGTTTGTACCACACAAGCTAACTGATGATCAAAAATTACTCCGCATTCAACATTGTACAGACTTGATTAAAGACTCATAAAAGGGCAGAAATTTCAGGTATTCTATTGTAACTTCGATGAGACGTGGTGTTTTCAATATGATTCAGAGACCAAGCATCAAAGCTCTGAATGGAAGCATCCAATCGAAGAAAGACCGAATAAAACCGGTTGGTGAAGTCGAAAGTGAAGACAATGTTGATTTGTTTTTATGATTCGAAAGGCATAGTGCACAAAGAGTTTGTACCAATTAGTCAAACACTCAATTCTGTATATTATCTTGGTGTTATGAAGCATCTTTTGGCGCGTATTCTTCGTGTGCACCCTCAATATTGTGAAAATGGTAGCTGGTGTGTATTACATGATAATGCACCATCTCATCGTTCGAAGCTTGTCACTAATTTTCTAAATACAAATGGCATTTTAACCATCAACCATTCACTAGATTTGGCCCCCCAGTGAATTTTATATTTTTAAATATTTTTTTAAAAAATTATGAAATTTTCTGAAGATAGTTAATTGGATGTTCTATTTCAATATTTTTTTATATAATTAATTTTTATTAAATTTTAATAATTTATATTGTTTAAATTATAATTATAAAAGTCAAGTTTTAAATTGATGTATTGGAATATACGTGTATCATCTCCCCAGTGGCGCAATTGGTTAGCGCACGGTACTTATATGACAGTAGTCGTGAGCAATGCCGGGGTTGTGAGTTCGAGCCTCACCTGGGGAACACATTTTTTAAAAAAAATACAACCTAAGTAAAATAATCATTACTGAGAAATAATCGTTAATACACTCGAGTAGCATAATGGTCAATATAGTAAAATGAGATATTGTAATAATCATACCAAAAATAGAGACTGTAAAACTTATTATTTATATCCACCAAATAGCAATTTGGGCACATTCTTTTTAATAACTTGTTTATTTTACAATCTACTCTTAATGAGAATATGTATTAGATATGAATAATATTGAAAAATAAAAGAAGACAATGACATTCAGAGAGTCTTCCAATGGAAGTCTGTTTACAGAAACTTACAAGCAGTTACTTATATGTAAGTGCAATTTAAATTATTTAAATTACTCCGTTGAGGTTTGGATATTGATTCACCGAGTCTGATTGGTATACCAATTGTTTTAAAACTCTTCAGTAAAGTAAATTTTAGATTCTGCTTAATTGAATTAATCAAAAAAACGGTAAATATAACCCTGATCACATCAATGTTCGTATTCTGCATACGATTTCTGCTATTTAGATGCCATCATCAGTAGATAATTAATAGTAGTGCCGCTCCTGGATCCGCGGTAAAATAATTCCGAACCGACTTTAACCACTAAAAATCAAACACACACCGAAATTTGTTTTACATGATTTAGTATTTCCTGAGAAAGATTGAATAGGGATGCGATAGAATAATTCAAATTAAATGAGAAATCGCCGAGATTGCAATAAATAGTACTTTGGCCAAACTAAACGCTCGATAAAAACCCGGTGTAAAGAATACATGGCGCACATTAAGTTTAATCGTCCTGATAAATCCAGTTTAATAAAACAGGTGCTAGAAAGTAATCATAGTGTAGCCGTGGATTGTCTGCATTTAATCAAAGATATAAATACACATCATGAATTATATCGTTAAGAAAGCATATTCATTGTGAGAAATAAAAACAATATGTTGAATACGAATAGAGGCCCCATGGCAAATTTTTGCCTCTTTGAGTTCCTTGAAGATACGACCGTTACAAAGGGCCATAAGTGAAAGCGAAGGTACAGTTTAGTATTATGTATGTGTTAATTTTAAGACAAGAAGTATATTAAATTGTGTGAAACATATTTCAGTGAGTCTTTGGTTAAATGGTTCGAAATTATTCTTTGCGAGTTTTACCGCAGATCCAGGTGAGACAATGTTATTAATTGTCTGCTGATGAGGTATTATTTACCTCTTCAATAGTCTGAATTTATCTTGCTCGTTTAGCAAGGACCTCTCAGACCATGGAGATGCATTAAAATGAAGCATTGTTGGACACTTTTTGATTTCATCATGCACTAACGAAATTCTTAGGTCATTATGAATTCAGTGCATTAGGTACATAACACGGCGCAGTAACTATTGTTTGAAGCACTTTATAATCTACTATTGAAGGATTTCTAAAAACATTCAAATAACTGACTGGACACAATACCAAACTGGCATTAATTTATGAATGTATTGATGAATATTTAAGCTTTGTGAATTAATGTGTGTCTAGCAATATTAAAATGAAATTGCACATACAGAGTCTGTCGAAGAGAAAACAGAACTTTTTTAAAAAAGAAATTAATAGTGGCGCCGTCGGTAAGGCAGATCTTTCACCAATGTTATGTCAAAATATCATAATATTTGCATCATTAGAAGCAGAGAAATTACGCATAAAGTAGCAGTGTGTATTTGGCATTGTTCGAAAAATAAATTTTGAACAAAGAGCAAATATCAAGTTCTCTTTTAAACTCGGTAAATCGTTTACTGAAACGTTTAATTTGATGAAACAAGTGTATGGTGATGTGTGTTTATCACGTACGAGTGGTAACGATTTAAAGATGGTCGTACTGACATAAATGACGACGAACATCCTGGTGCAAAAAAAATCTGTGGTTACGCAAGGTAACTACGAACTTGTGCGTGTATTTATCAGAAATAAGCCGAAATCCTTATTGAGATACGCGGGAATGGAATTAAATATTTCCAAAGATTCCATTCATCGCATTTTGACACAGCATTTGGGACTGAGAAAGATTTGTGCAAGATTTGTACTACACGAGCTAACTGAACTCAACATTGTACGGACTTGATTAAAGACGTGGTGTTTTCAATATGATCCAGAGATTAAGTGTCAAAGCTCTGAATAGAAGTATCCAAGCGAAGAAAGACCGAAAAAAAAACCGTTTGGAGAAGTCAAAAGTGAAAGCAATGTTGATTTGTTTTTATGATTCGAATGGCATAGTGCACAAAGAGTTTGTACCAATTTGTCAAACAGTCAGTGCTGTATATTATCTTGGCGTTATGGAGCGTCTTCTGGCACGTGTTCGTCGTGTGCACTCTCAATATCGTGAAAATGGTAGCCGGCATTCGTTACATGATAATGCAGCATCTCATCGCTCGACGCTTATCACTGATTTTCTAACTACAAATGGCATTTTAACCATTAACCATTCACCGGATTTGGCGCCCTGTGATTTCTATATTTTCTTTGAACTACATTTGTAGATGAAAGGACAGCGTTATGCCGACGTCAAAGCCATTAAAAAGGCGTCGACAGTGCTCTTGAAGGACATCTCTAAATATTAACTTAAAAATTCATTGTGTTAATTGACCGAGCAAAATGTTGTATTGAAGCCGAAAGCGACTACTTTGAATAAAATAAATGAATTTTACCAAAATAGTAAGCTTTTTTTTATTTTAAGAAAGTTCCGTTTTCTCTGAGACAGCTTGTGTACGTATTATTATCGCCTGGTATCCGAATCCCTTTGAAGTACAATCGCTTCACCAGATAATGATTCTTTTTGAAACTACCGTCTACTAGTTTCAGCTAGTCCAGATCGGTTATTAAAAAGTTTGGTTATGACATCCAGTTTTATGTTGATATAGAAATATATAATTTTTTTGAAAAATTGAAACAGTTTCTTTCATTTTTATATCCATAAATTTATAAGAAAGAAATCTTAATCTTAAAGAAAAGCTATCACAGAAACTATTTTACAATATTGTGTACTTTTCCGACTAATATATTTTTACAACTCAAAAACTCAGTTGAAATAACTCAATTCGTCGCTGTTTACAAATTTATTATGTACAAAATACTTATAAAAATTAATACATTTAGATAAAACGCGTTTTCAATTTGTGAAACTATAGATTTAATAAAACACGTGCGTAGATATAATTACACCATATTTGTAGTTGTATGTCTATAATAATAATATGTAATGTTTGGGAGTATCAAAGATCATATGGAGATTGTTCTGTACCAGTGATAGAATTTATAAAATACTGTACGCAGGAGTTGCTACAAACGCATAAATATTGAAACAGACAGTATTCATAATAAGACTTGCTGCATAAGTTTTGAAAAAAAAAATTAAAGTAAAATATCAGGGTTTATATAACTAATATTTTCCATAAAATATTTGTAAAAAGTTTAATCAGTTATTACATTTAGTTTCTCTAAATTTAATAACTTTAATTATACTTGCATTTTTTTATAATTATTAAAAGGTCCTTATTAAAAATTTTGTAAATTATTTTATTAATATTTTTGTATATTTATGTATTAATACTGTGTTTATTGAGGTCGTATTTTTAACCCAAGTGTACATAAATACCCATACACATTCGCCTGGATATAGATAAATAATGTGAGGGGTAGAGTCAATAGGATCTCGAGGGGCTCCTTTAGATTCCCGGAAGACACACTTAGGCTCGGCTTAGTCTTATACAGCCCTTAATAGTCCATCAGTCAAACACTTCAATCCAGGTTTAGTCTCTCATTTATAGCTGACAGATTATTTTTTTTATAACGACTATAGAAAATAAATTTCTTTTGTATAATAAATAATTTTCTAGATTATTAAGAAATGGAATTAACCGAATTGCATACAAATATTTATATACAACGACATCGACTATTACTATTAATTATTTTCAATTTACGTCTTTAAAGGATATGAAGTGAAAATAATTTTAATATAATATAATAACTTATATTTACAACATAGACGCTAGACGCACTAAAGTCATTCAAAACGAATAATTTATAATCAAATGAAAGGTAATTTAAAAACTAACAACGAGACTTATTGTTGTGTATTTAATTTAAATTTTTAGCACACCTACAGGATACAGAAATGAAATAGCGTCTCCTAAAGGAAACTATAACTAAGATTTATGTAATAAATAATCACTTATATTATATGGTTCTAATTTTATTAGTAATTCCTTTACGAGGATAGTTTGAGAGGTAGTGAGAATGACACATAGGTGGCGCTCTAATTAGTAAAACAAATGCACTGTAATTTAGGTTGCCTATTTATATGTTTACATTCCGATATTTAGATAAATCGGTTAATTAGTTTGTTTTTGACAGCTGATTGAAAAAGAAGCAACACGTCGTTTTGTTAAAATGGAAAAAGCAGAGTATCGTGCGGTGATTAAATACTTCGTAATTAAGGGTATGAAAGCTACCGAAATAAAAGATGAGTTACGAGAAACATTAGGTGAATCTGCTCCATCATCCGCCACAATAAGTAGATGGGTATATGAATTTAAACGTTGTAGAACAAGCTGTGTTGATGTAGCGCGCTCTGGAGCACCCAAAATCGTGACTTCTAAGGAAATTATTACAAAAATTCATAATAATATTACGCAAGATCGACGACTCAAAGTGAGCGAGATAGCAGACATGGTAAACATTTCAACAGAAGGCGTACACCACATTTTAACAAAAGAATTAGGCCTTTCCAAGCTTTCGGCAAGATGGGTGCCGCGATTGCTTACGACCGACTAAAAGTTCACTCGTTTGCGCATTTCCAATGAGTGTTTGGACCTTTATAAGCGGAATCCGGTTGATTTTTGTTGGCGATTTGTTACTTGCGATGAAACTTGGATACACTACAGTACACCCGAAGCTAAACAACAGTCGAAACAATGGTTAGAACGTGGTTCTGCACCTCCAAAGAAAGCGAAAACCATTTTATCGGCAAACAAGGTGATGGCATCAATTTCTTGGGATTCAAAGGGCATTTTGCTCATTGATTACCTTCAGAAGGGTGCCACAATAAACGGACAATATTATGCAGAACTTCTACAAAAATTAAATGTTGAGATTCGTGCTAAACGGCCAGGAATGGCAAAGAAAAGATTCTGTTTCACCAAAACAACGCTCCCTTGCATACCAGCACAGTTGCGGCATTAGTACCGCATGCGCCTTATTCGCCGGATCTAGCCCCTTCCGACTTCCACCTTTTTCCAAAATTGAAAACAGCACTAGGTGGAAAGAAATTTTCGTCTAACGACGAGCTTATCATTTTCGTAAATGAGTATTTTGCAAGCCTTCCGGAATCGCATTTTAGAGATGGCATAAGGGCATTGAAGCACCGTTGGAATAAATGTATTGCTCTTTTAGGAGAATATATTGAAAAATAAAAATTTTGTATTTAAACAATTCGTTTTCCATTCTCACTACTTGTCAAACTACCCTCGTATTATATATATATTCTTTATTTGGGACATTTTAATTGATTCTGGTAGTTGATTATAGAATTCACACCAACCGATTTTCAAGTAAGTAAGACAAGGTGGTCTAGTATTACAGCGGTGCTGATCCTGCATTTCAAATTAAAGTATCCGTTGGAAGCCAAAGATTAAGTACTAGTATATATATATATATATATATATATATATATATATATATATATATATATATATATATATATATATACATATATATATATAAAACGGGTTTGGCAAAAAACATCATCTGATATTCTTTCGTTATAACTTTTGCTTAAAATGAAAACTCATTTGGCCCCATACTGTTGGAACTACATGTCCTCCAACTGCAGATCATCAACTTCCGGTAAGCAAAATTCAATCAGCATGGGATCAGTGTTACCGGCGGTTCCTTCGAAAAAATAAGGTCTAGTCACCTTTTCCGACGTAAGTGCACACCACACGGTGACTTTAAGAGGGGGTAATGCTGCTTCATGAATTATGCGTGGATTTTCGATCCCCCAGAAGCGAAAAGTTTGCTTATTGACCTGGCCGCTGAGATAAAAATGAGCCTCGTCGAAGTTCATGTTACGTTAACAGCACTGACGAATTATTGCTCGCAAACATTGTCAGAATTGTCGAGCGTTTTTGAGGCGTATATCGATTCATTATTATTTACTAAAAATTTCGCACGTATGTATTACACGAATGTCAAAAACCAAATTGACATACGATGCCATTTTTGTAAAAATGTCAGCACTGTCCAATAGGGTGATACATATTGCTCCATTGCTCCACCTGATTTATATACGAGGGAGCGTTTTTATATTCGCGGAATGAGAGGGTTGTATAGGGGTGAGTAGGCGCATTGGGGGCGTGGCCTGTGCAGCGACTAATGATTAGTATAAATACGAAGTTTCATTGTTATTAGACAGTTAGTCTTTGAGTTATCATCAACCTAGTAACATAATCAGGAGTGAAAAGTGAAATATGGAAAAAATCGAATATCGTGCCGTTATAAAGTTCCTTACCAGGCAAGGAAAATCAGTCGTGACCATAATGAATGAGATGTCATTGGTTTACGGCGACTCTTGTCCAGGAAAAACCATGGTGTACAAGTGGCATAGTTTATTTAAACAAGGAAGGGAATCCCTTGAAGACGACCTGAGGCCGGGCAGGAGCATTGAGGTGACCAAACTTATCCAAAAAGTTGAACAAATTGTACTCGAAGATGCTCGACTAAAGAAGAAACAACTCACAGAAATGGTTGGAGTATCCGATACAACAATTTTTAAAATCCTACACGATCATCTCGGCATGTCTAAGGTCAGCGCAAGATGGGTGCCGAGAATGCTCACGCCGCCGCAAAAACAACAGCGCGTAGAGTGTTCGCGTGCATTTTTGGACCTCTGTAATGAAGACAAGGATGGTGTATTGAGTGGAATTGTTACTGGAGACGAAACTTGGGTTCATCATTATGAACCTGAGTCCAAACAAGACTCCATGCAGTGGCATAAAAAGGGCACAGCACCTCCCAAGAAATTTAAAGTGTCACAATCAGCTGGGAAACTCATGGCAACGTTATTTTGGGACTCGGAAGGAATATTGTTGATTGATTATAAAGATAAAGGTGTTTCTATAACCGGAGAATATTACGCTTCAATATTAGAGCGACTAAAAGAAGCCATTAAAGAGAAAAGACGGGGAAAATTGACAAAAGGTGTTCTGCTTCTGCACGACAACGCGCCCGTCCACAAGAGCCGCGTTGCGTTAGCTGCCCTGCATAAGGTGGGCTTCGAAATTGTGAATCACCCACCCTACAGCCCAGACCTGGCCCCGAGTGATTATTACCTGTTTCCGTAAATGAAAAAAGAGCTGCGGGGTAAAAAATTTACTGCCGATGATGAAGTCAAGGAGACAGTTTCGGCGTATTTTGCAGATAAAGAGAAATCATTTTTTTATGAGGGTATAAATAAATTAATTGAAAGATGTGAAAAATGTATCCGTCTTGCAGGTGAATATATTGAAAAAGAAAAATAATTTGGTTTTTTTATTTCCACCCCTTGTCCCCCATTCCGCGAATATAAAAACGCTCCCTCGTATATATATATATATATATATATATATATATATATTATTTGTAGAGATCTAAATACTCCCCGTAAGTTTGGCAAAAATTCATTTGTTTATTATTTGCATTTTTTTTCTTTGAATGAATATACTTTGAATATTGAAGTGACGACCTCAAAAAATAATTAATAACATATTTAATATAGATTCGAGATTTGAGCGATAAATAATATTTAGAAGGCTTTCATCCATGTATTTTGTCACTTTTCTCAGACTGTAGCAAGTATTTTCAATTTTCAGCTGAGTTATTCAGTTTGAATAATCATTTGTAATGTCCATCCAAATATCATATCAAAAAATTTAGAATTTTTGTTTATAATGATGAAGGTGCTATCTAATATGATCTGTTCTGATGTTTGGAAGTGTTAAGTATCATGCTATTGATTGAAATTTTGGTAAAAGCATTGTTGGTCTTTGTTTATATATTTTTAAGATCAGAACTCGACACTGGAAAGGTAATGGCACTTACACTATTAACATTATTGATGCAACGATAGATAAAATAAGACCCACAACAATAACTTGTAGTATGCTCCAATTGCTATATGATAATTTAGATTGATGAATACAATTATTCTGCCGAATTTCCAATTTTTGCTGTTTTGTCCATTTGTTGTACCAGTTCACAGTACATATAAAGAATCGTATACTTTTGAAAGATAATACATATATGATAACTAAAGCCTGAGACGCTATATAATTCATCAATGATTTATGAGCCATTGTTTACTATCTTCATTTTCTCAAATTTACAGACGCTGTTTTAGCCTGGAAGTCGAGAAGAAATTATAGAAAATAACCGAATATGTTTCTTCCTCTTCGTTACATTGTGATGCGTAAACTTGATATAAATTGTGTATCATTAATAAATAAATATTCATTAAGTAAACTTTCGATAGTCGTCAAATATTAATAGTTAAAATCATGACCTACTCTAAATAAGTATGTTGATAGAGTATATGTCCTATCATTTTGTACGCACATTTTTTGCCCTACCGAGGAAGTTTTTTGAACAGTAAACAACATTTAAGGATAATCATTCAAAATGATTTAAATTAAGTTCACAAATCTTAATCTAGCGGAGAAGGCGGAATATAATAATTGAAGTGTATGTACGTATTGGGCATCACACAAACATTATTAATATTCTTCAATGTCCCCAACTTTTTTTTAAATATTATATTATACTCTAAGTAAGAATTCTATTAAAGGAACGGTATGCGTCTTGAGCAGAAGGATCTTATTAGGCAGCATTTGTAATGATTTGAATGCGCTATGTGAAGAGAGAAAGAAAAAGGGTGCTATAGATCTGTCAATCAAATATACTGGAGCAAATTTATCCTCATTGGTATACTGTAATAAATTTTGATCGCATCTCACAATGCAGATGCGATTTTCTAGTTACTGAATTTATGAACTCTCCCATCATCATCCCGCCCAGAAACAGGGCGTTATCAATTCCTTTGTCCAAAGAGCTGTCAACATATCTGACCAGCATTCTCTATCCCAGGAATTAAATCATGTTACCAAAGCTCTTAAAAATAATAATTTCTCCAACCATAATATTCAACGAACCATATAGATCGACATCTTAATCCCAAAATCCCACAACTTAATACACAGCTTACATCATCTCTCCGCCTCTCTAAAGCCCACCTACCCTATATACAAGGTGTTACTGACCGCATCAGTAGGGTTCTTCTCAAAAAACAACATCAAAACCATCTTCAAACCCCATTCCAAATTATCTGACCCTTTTTCCGTAAAAGACCATGTTTCTTTAGAATCACCTGGTGTGTACAGGATTCCTTGCTCATGCGGCAGTGTATATATTGGTGACACAAAGCGGTCTGTCGGCACTCGTGTTTCTGAACATGAGCGTTGTACTAGGTTGCTGCGCATAGCCGGTTCTGCATTTGCCGAGCATAGGCTGGAAACCGGGCACCATATCCAATTCAATTCGACCAAGATCCATCCCGCACTAACCATTACTATGGTCGCAAAATCCGTGAAACTATAGAGATCTCTAAGCACCCCAATAACTTTAACCGCGATGATGGCTACCCCCTACACAAGGCCTGCCAATCCTGCATCCCCAAATTACCCAACCGCAACCGTAAGGCTCCATTGACCCATTACCCATATATAAACCCGTCCACCATCGACTTACACCAGTTTCAGTGTAGTAGTTGAGCCCTGAAGATGTTCCATACAAATCGGTACGAAACGTCGGCAGATAAACAAATGACGCGGTTCATTTTCAGTGTTTCAATTCCTGAATTTTTTGTAGACAACAGTTTTTATAAACCTGCTAAATACATATTTTAAGCAGAAAGGAAATAAAAAATCTAATGCAATTTAATATTTCATTTTATGAAGCTAATTTCAATTATATACGCACATAGGTTTATATATTTACATCATTACAAATATTATATATTTGTATTAATATATAAGGTGAAAAACAACAGTCCTTAACATATTTGTTTCCATTTTATAATCACGTATTAGTTAGTATTAATATTTATCAATTACTAAAGAAACATTTTCTATAAAATTCGTATAAAACATTTTAATTAAATTTTTGATTTATTCTTATAAAGGCCTTCGAATTACATCTGTGCTCGCCCCATTGCATTGTGGAGAACGAAGTTTCAACTATGAGGGGTGAATCTGGGTTTAATTAAAAGTCCCTCAGGACCTTTTTTACCATATATTTGACAACAATGACTGTATTTACAATTGATTACAGTCAAACTGAACAATTATGTATACAAAAATATATGTTAAATAAATGAACGGTACTTCACGTGATTATATATATAATAGCTCTAGTTGAACATTTCGAATAGATGTGAAAAATGAAAACTGTATCTACGATGTAAAAGCCCCAAGAGAACGATTATACATAAAATATCGTTGACGCACATTTTGATCATAAATTTCAAGGATTATACAGAATAAACAGACTATGAAATATACATCATCAATCTTTCCTTTATCGAGAGTAAAGCGAGGAGAATAGATGCAGGCTACATTAAGTTTATCTGTATAGGTATATCTATCCGTTTTGATAAAATATCTTCGAATTTATCCCGAATTTCCAGGATTTTATGGGATTATAATCTATAATAGGGTGTAATTATTCTTTAACAGTTCTTCTTAAATACCAAGTTGCTTGAATTTGTTTGGTAAATTATAATTTCAAAGCAGCAAGACGATGAGTATCGGATAGTAAAACCACTCGACACTTACTACTACATAAATTTAAGATTAATCACTAAAATCTCGATAATTCTAAGACATACAATGTACGACAGGAATTTAATAAATTTGGTAGGATGAGTTGGTAGCGCTCAAACCGATTACTGCCTCCATTATGTCGCCAGTATGTAACCAACCAGCATGGAGTTGCTAATGCAAAGTGTGGCTGAATGTGAACTGTTCCGTTATATTTTTAACCGCAAGAAACGAAGCTGCTGTCAATATCCATTGTCAGTTAATCTTTGAGTCTAAGCATGACGTTAGCGTACGCGGCATGTACAAAGAGCACTAGGAAAGTTTTGCAATACAGCTTTGTTTATTTAATTCTTTCAAAGTAATTTCCTCTACACTCAATACACCTCTCTATCCCACGATACCAATCTTTAAACCAGTTCTGCCAAGTTTCACTAGGGAGTAAAGCATACTCGTTGTCCCCCGCAGAAGCTCCGCATCACTGGAAAACCGCCACCCTTTTAACTTCATTTTCACATGCGGGAACAATGCAAAGTCGTAGGGAGCAAGATCTGGACTGTAGGGAGGGTGCTCGAGAAGTTTCATTCCTGTCGTGGTCAAATATTCTTCATAGATTCAATGACTTTGGGCAGGCACTGTTCAGTAGACCACTTAGCTGTGACTGTCTTCTGTGTATCCAAAACGACGCGTTCCACAATTCCACACGATTTGAAAAATACAGCATCATTTTCTTCTTTACAGATCGGGATTTTCTGACAACTACGGGTATATCCTCATCATCAAATACCCGAACTTTGTTTTGAACTTTGGTCGGCACATCGTGATAGTACAGCTAAGTCTCGTCACCTGTCACGATGTTGTTCACATACCGAGATTATCCCTTATTAAACTTTTTTAGCATCTCCCGGCACCAAGTCACACGACGTGTCATCTGCTCTTCAGTCAATCGATGCGGCACCCAGAGAGAACAAAGTTTCTTCACGTGCAAATGATCATACAGAATCGAACGAAAGTAACACTGTCATAGATTTATACCTCTTTGAAAATATCGAGCTTCGTGCCAGAAAAAATGCATTTGCGGCACGCATCACTTTTGTTATTTAATCAAAAGAAAAAGCTGCTAAAAGTCATCATTTGCTGGTTAAAAGCATAAAAGCATGTGGGGCGTGGTTTCGATAATTCGAAAGTGGTGATTTCAATGTGCAAGTCAAAGAACGTTCTGGTAAATCAAAAAAAGTTTGAAGATGGGAAACTTCAGAAGTTATTGGGTGAAGACCCAACTCAAACTCAAAAACAATTGGCAGGAACATTAAATGCGCCCCAAGAAACAATTAGCGACCGATTACGAGCAATGGAAAAAATCAAAAAGATGGGAAAATGGGTGCCACATTGTTTGAAAGACAGGTAAATGGAAAACCGAAATATCGTCTGTAAAATGTGGAAGTCATTTCTGTATCGACTAATGCCGGGTGATAAAAAATGGACTTATTTCGAAAACCCTAAGCGCTAGAAATCATGGTCATCACCTGGCGAAGACGGCTCATCGACTCCAAGGCCAAATCGTTTTGGTCGCAAGACAGTGCTCGGTGTTTTGTGGGACCAGAGTGGCGTGGTGTATTATGAACCTGGTGAGACAGTTAATACTGATCCCTACCGACAATAAATTATCAATTTGAACTATGCTTTGATAGGAAAACCGGTCAAGAAAGTGTTGGCAGCACTTGGATGGGACATAATATCGCACCCACCGTTCTCTCCAGGCCTTACCCCGCCGATTATTATCTTTTCGCATCAATGGTATCCATAAATTGCCTGAAAGATGGGCAAGATGTGTAGAATACTTTGAATAAATAAATTTTTCTATTTTCTTAAACATTATCTAGTTTTTTTACGAAAAAACTGGTAACGACTTTCCGGTACATCTGGTATATAAGTATAGGTACTTTTGAAAAATTAAAATTTAATCAGAATTTGATGTCAAAATCAAAACTTTTCTTACATTAAAGAAGTAAAATTATTAAACGGGCAAGTTGTTTTCTTCGTGCATTTTTCAATGTACAGAGAATCGATAATTCAAAATTTTTCTCAATTAATTATGTAATCAATTTAAATTATTATGTTGGCAATATCATGCTAATGGCGAAATATGAAAAAAATGCTAACTGGAAATTTGATATTATATTAAAAATTTCAAATTGAGATCTTGAAATATCAATAAGATAAAGAATCATGATTATGTAAGAAGTAGAAATAACAAAAGATAAGAATGAATCGATGTGAAATATATGTAAGTCAAAAATTAAAATACTTTCAAGTAATGATGACTTAAAATGATGGAGATAAAGAAAGAAATCCCAATAAGAATAGAAATATTTGAAAAACAACCTCGCCTACAATATATGTATGCTACAGACTTAGAGAATGTCTTCGGCTAAAACGGAAGTCTGATTAGAATATAAATATACCCATCGAATCTCCTATTTGCATTTACTTAAATATGGAAAATTTTATTAAAATCTAAGTACCCGTATTAAAGATTTCGAATGGATTCATTTATTTTGTTATCTTTGTAGAAGTCATCACTGTTTTTGGTCAGTGTTGGTGGTATTTTTCTTCCGTACTGTCAACTGCCATGTGTTAATCTGTTCATTGTTATTGCATTTTCTCAAAGTTTTTAGAATTTTTCATTATATTCAGTGATTCTAGTATTATTCTTTAATGATAGTGAATATCTGTCCGATGGAACTTTTATTCAGGTATCTTTTATAGTTTTCCTCGTTTGTCGAAAGCAAATCAAACAAATAAATTAATACTTTCAATAGTTAAAACGCCTAGAATAGTATACATACATCTCTGCCATATACTTTCGGAGTTACTGATAGATTAAAAAAAACTTGGGTAAGAACATCATTACGCGGTAGAGTGAATAAATAACAGAGGTAAAATATAATTAAAAATTAGTAAATCAAAAATTTCTGCAGCTGTGAAAGTTATTTAGATGCATTTATTTCTCACTTTCTTTTGGAAGTTTTTTAGAAGTTTGATTAAATCAATAGATAAATTCTAAATGTTGGCGGGTCAGTTCCTTTAGGGACATTATAGACATTATATATCAGTTAAACATTAATAACAATGAGATGTCCCCTGTCAAACATCTATAGTTCTGATTAGTACACATTCTGTCAAAAATTAGATTCTAGACAGATAGATATAAATAATGATTAATTCATAAATCGAATATACATTCTTATGCACTCTATTCATTCTACAATGTATTTTCAGACAACTGTCTGCAGTTCAGTTCATAGGTAGTTTTTGCATTTTGATAAAAGATTGTATTTTTTGTAATAATTATAAAACTTTTTACAAAAACATTTAAAAGTGAAATGTATTCATTTTACAAAAATACAAATGTATTCTTTTTAATACATAATACAAGGCATATGCATATCGTGAAGGGCACTTCCCTAGTAAAAGGATACGATTTTTGTATCACGAAAAACGTGGTTTTATTGGTATTCGAAGGTATGAATTTTTTAAATTTCCAAGAAAAGATGAATATACAAGGGCTGATCCTTTTGGTCCGCCCCTGACAAATTTATAAACCAAAACAATTATTTATCTTCACATCGCATTGTAACCCGCTATGTATAGACTAACGGTACAAACTTACAAGTCTGAACCTGATAAAGTGTGCTTACAGTAGACGCCCGAAGTCTAGATAGTCACATATCAGTATCAAAATGGATCGTGTCGAGCAACGAGTGGTGATTACATAATTGCATTTAAAAAAGATGGCCCCAACTCAAATTCATCAAGATTTGATGGATTATTATTATTATATCATTAGAGGAATCTGCAGTATCATGTGAAGAGGGTGTCGTGGTTTAAATATGGTAGACAGTCGTGTACAGACGAACATACAGGTGAAGCGCTTACAACCGTCACTACCCAAGAAATTGTTAAAAAGGTCCATGATCTCGTGCCGCAAGATCGACGTTTGAGACTATTAGACAACTAGGCGAAAATAATGGTCTCTCATACCATGTAGTAGTAGGGAAAGTTGCGCAAAGGTGCTCTCTTGTATCAGGACAACACACCCAGTTACAGGTCCGCAATTGCAACAACTGCCACAGCTCGGGCAGGCTTCTAATTAGTTGAACATCCGTCATATTCGCCAGATTTGGCCCCTAGCGATTACCAACTGTTTCCAAAACTTAAAGAACACTTGCGTGGTAAACGATTTCCATCAAATAATGATGTGATATGTGTGGTAAATCAGTTGTTTGCAGAGGTTGAACAATTTTTTATTTGGGAAGCATTACAAATGCTAGGACATCGATGGGAAAAAATGTGTTAACCTTAATGGAGACTATGTAAAAAAATAAAAGTAAATTTTTTTATTGTGAGTGGGTCAAGGGCGGAGCAAAGAGATCCACCCTCGTATAAATATACGTAACACCTAATATACGAGGGAGCGTTTTTATATTCGCGGAATGGGGGACAAGGGGTGGAAATAAAAAAAACAAATTATTTTTCTTTTTCAATATATTCACCTGCAAGACGGATACATTTTTCACATCTTTCAATTAATTTATTTATACCCTCATAAAAAAAATGATTTCTCTTTATCTGCAAAATACGCCGAAAGTGCCTCCTTGACTTCATCATCGGCAGTAAATTTTTTACCCCGCAGCTCTTTATTCATTTTTGGAAACAGGTAATAATCACTCGGGGCCAGGTCTGAGCTGTAGGGTGGGTGATTCACAATTTCGTAGCCCACCTTATGCAGGGCAGCTAACGCAACGCGGCTCTTGTGGACGGGCGCGTTGTCGTGCAAAAGCAGAACACCTTTTGTCAATTTTCCCCGTCTTTTCTCTTTAATGGCTTCTTTTAGTCGCTCTAATATTGAAGCGTAATATTCTCCGGTTATAGAAACACCTTTATCTTTATAATCAATCAACAATATTCCTTCCGAGTCCCAAAATACCGTTGCCATGAGTTTCCCAGCTGATTGTGACACTTTAAATTTCTTGGGAGGTGCTGCGCCCTTTTTATGCCACTGCATGGAGTCTTGTTTGGACTCGGGTTCATAATGATGAACCCAAGTTTCGTCTCCAGTAACAATTCCACTCAATACACCATCCTTGTCTTCATTACAGAGGTCCAAAAATGCACGCGAACACTCTACGCGCTGTTGTTTTTGCGGCGGCGTGAGCATTCTCGGCACCCATCTTGCGCTGACCTTAGACATGCCGAGATGATCGTGTAGGATTTTAAAAATTGTTGTATCGGATACTCCAACCATTTCTGCGAGTTGTTTCTTCTTTAGTCGAGCATCTTCGAGTACAATTTGTTCAACTTTTTGGATAAGTGCTGGCGTGGTCACCTCAATGCTCCTGCCCGGCCTCGGATCGTCTTCAAGGGATCGCCTTCCTTGTTTAAATAAACTATGCCACTTGTACACCATGGTTTTTCCTGGACAAGAGTCGCCGTAAACCAATGACATCTCATTCATTATGGTCGCGACTGATTTTCCTTGCCTGGTAAGGAACTTTATAACGGCACGATATTCAATTTTTTCCATATTTCACTTTTCACTCCTGATTATGTTACTTGGTTGACGATAGCTCAAAGACTAACTGTCTAATAACAATGAAACTTCGTATTTATACTAATCATGAGTCGCTGCATAGGCCACGCCCCCAATGCGCCTACTCACCCCACTACAACCCGCTCATTCCGCGAATATAAAAACGCTCCCTCGTATAACAATAATATTAAATTGTTCTTGAGCCTTAATTTGGTGCAACATTTGCTTTTTATTAAGATATTTAATAAAAGCATCACGGAATTTGAAAACGTTTTGATCTGTTATAATGTAATATGTAACTCACTATTATTTTTATTGCTTATGTACAAAATGAATATTTACTACAAAATATGTAATCGCGTATTAATTTCAGTTTTAGTTACAGTACAATTTAATAAAAAAGTCAATCTATTTTAATATTTGCTAATATTCGCGTATATATTCGATATTAGGTATATTACATAAAGTTATGTGTTTAAGATTAGTGTGATAACATCTGTTACTACGTAGGAATCGAGGACAAAATCAATATCGGCTTTTCCAGTGCACTCTCTCTATCCAAGAGTTTTGATATAAAATTAATACAACACGAATCTGCCATTTTCATTCAATTTTTATGTTAGTAAGATGCAAATAGTCCTCACGTTTAATAAAAACAGACTTCTGTTACCGTTAACAAACCCGTCAAGAGATTAAGAAAATCAACCCGACAGAAATTATTTCCATGTCGTCGGGTCCATTCTCTCTTAAAACAAATGTTCATTCTGTTGAATATCCTCTCTTTTGAACCTCCTTTTTACAACTAATTTTTCCTCCTCCTTCTTCTACAAATAAAAATTCTCTTTGATTAAATCGTTTTTAATTTCTGAAACTGCTATGTACAAACAAATTTAAAGGAACTGAATGGATTTCAGTAAAAATAAATTAAAAGATTACGTGTTATAAAGAAAGCTTATTTTGAAAATTATAAATTTAAATCAAGTTTCATGCATTTCAGTTATGTTATGTTGACCACATATACACCATATGATGAAAGTTATTTAATGTTCATGCATTTATTTTGTCATGTAAAGTGTTAATCAATTGTGTACTAAAGTGCCTTATAAATTAAGCATCTTTCCTAGGAATATTTGAAGATTTCCTAGGAATAAGTGAAGAAACATGGTTTTCCTTATTACGAGTACTTCCACTATGAAAAATTTTTAGACATTTTTAGAGATGTTTTAAGTTGTAAAATTATCCTTTTTAAAAACTTTTAAATATATAATATTTATGATTCTCTGATATCAGATTTAAATAAAAATAATTTAGTGAAATATGGGGAACTTATCAAACTTAATATTCGAAATATACATAATTTTAATTTGGTACGTAGACTTCCGCGGTCGTGGTCCATGCTATCTGCTTCTGGGTTTCCGGGCTGGAACCCCGTCACTTGTATATCTGCCGACATTTCGTACCCATTTGTATGGGACATCTTCAGGGCTGAACTACTGCACTCAGTTTCAGTGCAGTAGTTCAGCCCTGAAGATGTCCCATACAAATGGGTACGAAATGTAGGCAGATATACAAGTGACGCGGTTCCAGCCCGGAAACCCAGAAGCAGATATACATAATTTTATATGTAGATACGAAGGTAGATCGGAGTGATTCTAGAAAGAACCAGAAGATGGCGTTATGCATTACGGTCACTTATCTTGAACGTGCCATTCTTGATACAACTACTATCAAATTTTCAAATAAATTTTTCATAAACACATGCCGTTTCCTTTTGAAAGGTTTAAATACTAAATCAATAATAACGGAATTAGGCGAAGTTCATGGTGAATCTTCCTCGTATACAACAGTTGCGAATTGGGTTGCTAAATTTCAAGGCAATAGAACAAGTATAGAGAATCCACCACGTTCTGTCACACCAAAAATAATGAAAAAATAAAGAATTCCATGAGCAAAGAAAGTAGACATTTCATACGACTACGTACGTTACATCTTACATCAATAACGTATTTGAGCAGGAGAGAACTGACTGCTAGACAAGCACAACTTCTGCTAGTAATCCACAAAAGCAGTGAGGATAACCCTTTCGCGGAAATATCTAGACATGTTAAAACATAATGAAAACATTTTTTGCGACGTTTTATAATTATCAAAATAGAGGACAGCCAGTTCCAAAGAAAGCCAAGGCGATTCCGTCTGGAAAAGTGATAATTACCGTCTTTTGGGCTTTTCGAGAAATAATTTTTATTGATTATTTGTAATACGAGAAAAGAATAACAGACTAGTGTATTCGTTGTTATTAGACAAATCGAACGAATAAATAAAAGTTAAGTCTTCATTTGTTATAGGAAAAAGTTTGAACCAGTACAATTCCCCGTCGAACAACTGTGTTAACCAGACTTAGCTCCGTCGAATTTCTTCCTGTTCACAAACCTGAAGAAATGGTTGGCTAAAAGGAAATGCTCCTCAAATACCGAAATACATCGAAGCTGTAAATGGATATTTCGAAGATTTAAATTCTTAATTTCGAAAAGTAGAAACGTCTTGAAAAGACTAAATTTATGATGCTGAAAGGAAAGTATCTAGAAAAATAATAACGATTTTCTCCAGGTTGTTTTTTTCTCTCTCGTTCAGAGATTTTCATATCTACCCTCGTACATTAGAGCGATTTTGTTAGAAAGTCTTTAATCATCAACTTTGTAACCCGTAGCAACCCAGCTCTTAGCTACCATATTAATTTTTATTTCTCCATATCAAACAATGCTTCTCATTACAAAAGTTTGGAAATAAAAGCACAATGTATTGATGAGAAAAGGTACAAAGGGTACTAGGAAAGTTTTGCAATATGACGCAACAATGAATCGTAGGAAGCTGCTTGTTGCTGCATGTTGAGACATGCTCATACGTGTATAGTAGCCGTCGCACCATGTCCATGGGGTCAGTTATTCATTAGCAGTGAGAGTGTAAAGTGCTTGCGATGGCATCGTGGTCACGAAATGAGATAAGGGCAGTTTTGTGTTATAATTTAGTACGTGGTTTAAACATAGACCAATGCTTCGAAGAAATGGCTCTTGCACTAGGTGATGTTTGTCCACAACGAACAACAATATTCAGGCGGTATAGAGAATTTCAAAGGGGAAATTTAACTGTGGAGGATGCTGAGAGGTCGGGAAGGCCATGAACGTCAGTTACGGAGGAAAACGTTATTTCTGTGAGGAAAATGCATGACGTTAACAGACGAGTGACCTACCAGCAGATAGAGGGTACTTCAGGCCTAAATGCACCAACAATTCGTTCGATTCTGCACGTGAAGAAACTTTGCTCTCTCTGGATGCCGCATCGACTGCCTGAAAAACAGATAACACGACGTGTGACTTGGTGCTGGAAGATGCTAAAAAAGTTTAATAAGGGACAATCTCGGTATGTGAACAACATCGTGACAGGTGACGAGGCTGGGCTGTACTATTACGATCTGCCGACCAAAGTTCAAAACAAAGTTTGGGTTTTTGATGATGAGGACACACCCGTAGTTGTCAGAAAATCCCGATCTGTAAAGAAGAAAATGATAGCTGTATTTTTCAAATTGATGGGAATTGTGGAATGCTTCGTTTTGGACACACAGAAGACAGTCACATCTAAGCGGTATACTGAACAGTGCCTGCCTAAAGTCATTGGATCTATGATGAACCTGCGGCCAAAGTCAAGAATGGACACCTGGTTCCTCCATCACGATAATGCTCCAGCTCACCGCGCCAAAGCCTGCACCGAATATTTGACCACGACAGGATTGAAACTTCTCGAGCACAGTCCAGATCTTGCTCCCTGCATCTTTGCACTGTTCCCGCATGTGAAAATGAAGCTAAAAAGGAGGCGGTTTTCCAGTGATGAGGACCTTCTGCGGGCTTAGGACAACGAGTGTGCTTTACTCCCTAGTGAAACTAGGCAGAACTGGTTTAAAGATTGGTTTCGGAGGATGGAGGGGTGTATTGAGTGTAGAGGAAATTACTTTGAAAAAATTAAATAAACAAAGCTGTATCGCAAATCTTTCCTAGTATCCTTTGTACATATGTACATACGCGGAGCTTAGGCCTATTAAAAAGACAACGGAATCTATATATTATTTTCTCTGATTCTTAATAAATATTTTTTAAAATATGATTTCAAATAGATTTAGGCAAGTGTTTATTTTATCTGCATTACTAAAACTGGCAAATAAAAGTATTTCTTAAATTCGAAAATGTGCAGTATCTCTTAAAACTGAATTTAAATATAATTGATCATTACGTTTATAATAATTGCATACGTATACGTATGTATGTAAGTAATCCCAACATCGATTTTCGTATGTAAAAATGTTTTAAAATATTGCAGATAAAAGATAAACTATAAAACAAACAAGCTATCTGCTTCTGGGTTTCCGGGCTGGAACCGCGTCACTAGTATATCTGCCGACGTTTCGTACCCATTTACTGCACTGAAACAGTTTCAGTGCAGTAGTTCAGCCCTGAAGATGTCCCATACAAATGGGTACGAAACGTCGGCAGATATTATAGTGACGCGGTTCCAGCCCGGAAACCCAGAAGCAGATAGCATGGACCACGACCGCGGAAGTCTACGTACCAAATATAAAACAAACATTCTGAGTAATTTTGTGTGCAAATATTAAGAATGCTTCAGCTTTACTTTATTTAGAAACATGATTATATTCGGTTTTATTATTATGGTCTCTTTTTTATCTTTGATAAATATAATATTAACTTTCAGTTTTGTAAAAGGCATGTTTCAGTATTTTATGTGGATTAATAGCGTTTGTGAATAATTGTTTAAGAGTTGTTATAATTCGTAATATCTATAAACACCATCCAGGGTTGCAAAATTTGTATAATTGAAAACAGTAACTTTGCTAGATATGCAAGAATTTTCCATGAAATATTCATGAAATAATCCTTTAACAAAATTAGTTGCATATCTACGATACATTTATTTGATCAAAAGTTCAATTCTTTTATTGAAAACTTTTATTATATATAATGAAGTAGTTGCTGTCGGGAACACGAATGCGACAGTTGTTTCGTCTATATTAAGACTCATCAGGCAGTCCTCATTCAACAACTATTATCGCCAATAGACACGTAAGGTGAAATATAAAATAAGTAAGCGAAAAAATTAGCTCTCCATGTCTAATTAGAAAGTTAAAGCAGAAATGGGATAAGTAAATTTTATAACATTCCAAAACAAAGTAATTTTTGGCATAACAAGCAAAAATACGTTTGACAAATATCGGTGCGCCGAAGTCAGAGATTATCCTGTGACTGGGGCGTTCTTGACGTTACTTAAAGTGACATGTTAATCATGCAACTGTGTGATCACTTCATTTGTTTGGTATTTAGACTATATATTTATGTGAGCATAACTGTACATATTTCTATATCTAAACAATACATATAAATCAGAACCTATCTTTGCCCTATAAAAAAATCAGGTTGAGTTGTAAATTATTTTCGTTTGGACAATACTACTTTACTTTTATCAATACAATAAACAACAATTACAGTCTTATTTATGGTATTTTCAACATTATTTGAATTTATAGAATTCGTAGTACTTCAACTAGCTTTAATGGAAAAAAAACCCTTGACAAATTCTCGAACTTGTTATTCATAGAAAAATTGTTGCTCATCAAATGATTTTGCAGCGATTCGAAAAAGGTAATAATTAGGTGATGCAAGATTAGATGAGTATTAGGTGTTGTGTTAAACTAACCTCCAAATTTGTTTCCTGCGTTATTCTAGCTGTTGTGGAGAAAAACAACATTTTCCTTATTGAAATGGGCCTTTCGATCAAAATTTCAGGCACATGCTGCAGTTGATGGACGTATAAAGACATATTAAAAATTTTGTGGCGGTTTCAAAACTTGTAATAAATAGGGCCATGATGATTTCACCATAAAAACAACAATATTTAGCTTCTTGCAAAACTCATTTTTTGGAGTCAGTTGTAGAAATTTATCATCGATAATTTATTGTTTTTTACATCATCGTAAATAGTGCTATGTACTTATTGCAATCCCAGTAATATCTAGAACGGTCAATTTTTATCGGCGCACAGAATAGGATCTGATATAGTAAGTGCGTAAGTATGTGCAGAGCGATCTGTCTTGGACGAGTCACTGTAAATATTAGGTATGTATGTACTTATTACGAACCAACTGTGCAGACAAATGTGATCGCTCTAGTACTTACACTTAGGGATTCTTATTTTCGACTAATAGGCTTAGACCTGTCCATTTTGATGAGTGAGTAGAATAAACGTATCATGCGTTAATAAAAACAGAAACTATTAATGATTCAATCTAATATAAAACATGCGTTTTAACACAAAGTTTTGATTAAAATTATTATATTGAATCTTGTGCAGTAACAGTTACACTATTTTTTTGCTTCTTAGAACTATATTTACAAGAATATTTATAATTAACACGTGACTTATTACCTTATTAACGTCACCAGTGTCTCTTAAAAAAAGGTTGATTTTTTTATTCTTATTTATTTAATTATTTTAATATTTAGACATTATTATATGTATAGGTCAAATGAAACTGCTTGAATATTTAGTCTTAGTTCGACTCTAATGTTTTTCAGGAAATAGAACATTCAATTTATACGTTATAGAACAAGAAAATTAACAAATATTTTACAAACTCTGAAAAGAAATAAGAATTTTTGGAAATATAAAGTAAATAGATGCATACCTAAGTATGTTTGTGTACTAGGTCCACTAAGCTTCATGAAATTTCG
Source organism: Dermolepida albohirtum (assembly GCA_031893035.1). Taxonomy (NCBI): domain Eukaryota; kingdom Metazoa; phylum Arthropoda; class Insecta; order Coleoptera; family Scarabaeidae; genus Dermolepida; species Dermolepida albohirtum. Next base: position 301,797 of record JAVIWB010002569.1, read on the forward strand.
GCAAGCATAGTAACCAGCAATAACTGAAAGAGAAAATTATTCCTAACTCTTCTATATAAAGAACTAACGTTTAAAAATTCAACAGCACATGTATTTAATTAGAAATATGATTATAAAATCATAAAACTAACAATTAAGTACTTATTAACCTCCTCGTCACTTTCAGGCTAGAAAGAATTTATATGTTGTGAGTATTCATAATAACTATTAACGTATGGCTCCAGACCGGAAGCTTAGAGGAGACTTGTAACTGAATTTTATGTTTTGTTTCGGATAAAATTACTTAAAATCAAGTTGAAAAACATCTTTTGATAGCAGTGAATTTATAAAATTATTAAAACTAAAAAATTTATACAGTTATAACACTATAGTAACATGAAACAAAATAATCTCTCAATAAATTAAATAATTTTTATTTGAAATTATTAATAATTAGATCTTGGTTTACTTTTTTGGGCATTTCATATAACCATGAATGAAACTGAAAGAATTGCATTGAATCATATTTTCATTACGTATTAAAAGTCACTCAAGTTTCTAATTAATTTCAAAGAAAAAAATATTCAGATTTTAGTGTTACTTTTAAGTATTCATCATAATTAAATGTGTTTTTGAAGGAAATAAATAGAAATCGATACCCAAAATTTGTAAATTATACATGGGACAGTTCATGCAGCACAGTTAAGACAGTACAAACAATGACGTAATCTCTACAGGGCAATATATATTTGTAAATAAAGCTAGGTTTAAAAATAACATTAACACAGAACTTAAACAGGAATTAATTCACATTATGCAAAAAATAACAAACGAACTGTATTTATAACAATATGTAGATATTTTTAAAGTTGAAGAATATAATTCTGCAGAATTCATATTTTTTGAAATTTCAATTTTACCTCACTGAATTCACTTTAAAGATCCATGTCTCTTCGACGCCGAAGTGTATAAAATAGATTACTTTCAAATATCTTAAACAAACATATTACTATGTACATGTATGTACTTGTTGAAAATGCTTAGTATTTTGACTAGGGCCCGAAAATAACATGGACTATAATTGTAATCAATAAGTGAACATGAGTAAGTAAACAATAAATTAATAGGCGGCATAATCTACGTGGGTCGTCTTTTAAGTTTTGAATATAAAACTGGAATAAAACAGCAAATAATTTTTAAAGATTTCATTGTTTTTCGAAGTATTCTCGACGAAGATTAATGCACTTTTGCATGCGCTGGGATCAAATCTGGAAGCAGTTGCACCACTCGTTTATTGGTACAGTCGAAATTGCGTTTTTGAAGGCATCGTTGGGACTTGGGTCCGGACTATACGGAGTATGATCCAACAATAGGACGTTTTGTTGTGTTAAAAATTCAATTGTCTTGAGTGCTGCGTGCGAACTTGCATTGTCTTGGTGGAGAATGATTTATTGTTCGGGGTTGGTTTGTTGAAGCTTAGCGATGACTTGCGGCAAACAAATAGTTGTATACCAATCAGCAGTAACACTTCTTTGATCTTGTAGAGGAATTTTTGCTACACGACCTGCTTGCGAGACAAATATCGCAACCATCTTTTTGGAAACACTTCGAGAACGAACGACTTTTGTCGGCTTTTCTTCACCTTGGAACATCAGACAACAACCAGACGACTGGCGTTTATTTTCTGATTTTCAAGATTCATTGACTGACGTTGTACACGTTTTTAGAGTTTTTGGCGTTGAAGCGATCTTGAGTTTTTTGACATACAACGGTCACTGCGAAAGCTTTTCAATATGACGCAATCGATTACTGCACGCCGTGATAAGTTCGATGTTGGGCTTGATCCATTTGAGCTTATGCTGCGACTAGCGGTCCAGTCTCTCTGTGTTAGTTGCTCCTGGACTATGGCAGTATAGAAAGTTCTTGATCAAAAGTGGAACATAAACCAATTTTACGCTTTAACTTTTCCCATCAATTGAATATTGATTAGTATTTAGAAGAAATTGACTGCTGGGCTAGAAGGTTATTGTCCACATTGTGCGACTGTATTCAGATGGAATAAGAAATTAGACTGAGGACGGTGATTTTCGATGGAGCCTATGGTTGATTAACTTAGTCACTAAGGTTGATATATAGCCCCTTTCCACATTAATTTTCGTAATTCTGTATACGTATTTCGACAACTAAGTTGCCATCATCAGCAGATAAATTAAGCTGTGTTGCACCTGGAGAATTACGGTAATAGATACCCGTACGAAACAATTAATTCCGCACACGATCCGTACTGATCAAAGCCAAGACGCACAAGTGTGCGTGGAGACCAGGAATCTAGATTTTCACTCCAATTTGTACCGACTGTTTAATAAAAACTGGATCGAAGATGCCGAAACAAAAACCCTACATTCCAGATGTTACTTCGCGCAATTTTGTACTGTTTTCCCATTTGAAGAACGGGTTAAAGAAATTTTGCAATGATGGGGGCATTCTTAGGATTCCACGCGAGTGCGCCCAATTTTCAAAAGAAACCTGCAAGAATTGATTCGATACTCGTTTCGAGAATAAGTGCACAGAATTGGGTGAAAATTATTTTGAAATATTGTGAAAATTAAATTAGTTCCTTTTGTATTTATGTGTTTAGTTCACTTTCATCTATACGTTAAAATGCGTCTCACAAAAACTACATTATTCGTTGGAAAATCTCTTCTCTGTATCTGATCTCTCCATACAAGTTAACCTATCCTAAGTAATAACTATTTGTATGTATACGTTATTAAGATAAATTATTATAGGTTAATTACTTTATAGAGATAATTATGTCCCTGACGCTGATGAGTTAGGAAATTTTTTGTAAAAAAATTCTTTTTAACACTTGCTGAGATTTTTTAAAAATACTATTTGTTTTGTAAAAAAATTGTATACAATTTAATTAAGAAATGTTTATTAATTCTGTCTTAAAAATGGTACAAGTTCTATGGAAACACTCCAAATTCTTAAAATTGCTTATGGAGGTCATGTCATTTTTTAGTAACTGCGACAGTCTGGTCGGTTAATACGATAGCCGAAGAAATTCAGCGGGATTGGACATAGAGTATTGAATACTCAAGATAATAAATAATTCGTTAAATTTTGAGCTGCCAAACTCAAAATTTATTTCACATGGATTACTATTGTATTGTTGAAAACTTCACGATACACTTTTCCGTAGACCATTTATTAATACGAAAAAAGATCAATCAATTGCATATTGCCTGTTCTTTTCAGAAATCTTAGAAGAACCTATTTTATGGGGAAAAACTTTATAAGGTTCACACTGAATCAAACGTTAATGAAGAAAGGAATTTTGAGAGAATGAAAGAGTCTGAAAGCACAAGGTCTGGCGAGTACGGTGTGCGGCAGCACATCCCATTCAAAATCAATTAATTTTTGGCGGGCGTGTATAATCTTGTATCGATGTGATGAAATACTACTTCTTTACTGTTAGCTAGATCTGGAAGTTTGTGGATGATGGATTGGTTCAATATTTAATTGCAGGCAATACCCACTGTGGAATTGACTCGTCAACGTCTTTATTTTGTCGCCATCAACCTCAGTGGACCACCCTGACCATGTATCGTGACCTGTTGCCTTTCCTTTTGAGAAGAAAAGGAGTAAAACACGTTGTTGTTCCATTTTTAACATTCTATCAAATTTCAAACACTCAACCAAAACGGTCACTTTTTTGTAATTTAAGAAATGTCACCTGTCATAAGGCATAGCCTAAAAGTAGATGCGCTCGAAAAAATTAACTAGCACCACCTGTTACAAAATGCGTCATAAGTTTCTCCATAACCCAATATATGATTAAAAATTGAACCAAACTCGGAATTGTAAAAATATCGATTTTTAAAAGTGCTTGTAACTGGTGATTAAATGTGATGTTTACGTTTCAAAAATGAGTTAAGAGGCTCAAAATACGGCCAACAAGTTAAGAAGATCAGAGTGAAAAAAATCTCATTTACAGAAGTCAAAAATAATGCTCATTGTTCTTTATGATTCCAAGTAGTAAAGGCATTAATGGTAAGTACGTTGGTGTATCGAAGCGTTTGGTAGATCGTATTAGCTGTATTTACCCTCAATATTTTAAATAAATTTGTTGCATTGTAGTTCGTCATTAATTTTCTTGACAACTTTTTGTTCATATTTCCTCTATTTTTTATTCTCCAAGCAATTTGATAATGAAAGAATCGTTTTATTTGCAGACTTTCAATAATCAACGACAAATGGTCTCAAGACCAATGCAACTAATGATATAAATCATATGATGTTCATCTTAAACATACAAATCTATGCATTTCTGCTAAAGAATAATATTTCGAGTAAGCTATTTTCGTTTTTTAACTTGCAGTACTAGCTTGCACTTCGAATGTGCCCAGTTTGTGTATTTAAAATTCTAGTTTTTGTATGTCAAATGATCATAAAAATATTCGCACACATATATAGCATACATTTATTTGTCACGTGTTATCACGTTTACACATTCACTGGTTTATCGTAATTAACAATAGGCTATCCGTATGCCTATTGTTTATTACACTATTACTTGTACACACGTGTATGTAAATTATATATACATATGTAGATATGTGATAATATCAAAAGAGAACTAGACTAAGATTAGCAAAAAATTTATCGAAATACAAATCTAAATATCTTCTTCCAAATAATTCGATTGCGGGTTAATATAACAATCCTATCGTTTTGCCATATTTCAAATGCTCCTCGAAAGTCTATTCATTACATCAGAGTTATGTCCTTTGAATTATATCAATGTTTCCCTTTAGGTTTTGTTTTAATTTTCTGAAGCAAAAAAAAAACATACGAAGCTAAATTTAGTGAATATAAATGTTTGCGTAGTAGCATTATCACGGGGCGAAAGCCAGTTATTGTTGCGTAACAAACCCGGTTTTTCTCATTACAATTGCTCGTACCATTCTTTCAAAAACTCATAACGAAGACCTGAATTAATTGTTCGATTAAAATATACCGATCTCCTTATACTTAAAGAGATAACTAAAGATATTTAATGGTGATGTGAGTATACGTTGAAATTTGGGAAGGAGAAATTTAATTTATTTTTTATTTCAAAAATTTATCTGACTTCCAATTGCAAACTCATTGTTACATGTTTTTAAATACCATTTCATTAGTTTCATTAAAATATTTTTATGTTTTACTTTAATATTGTCTTCATATTTTGTATCAATATAACTACCTTCTGAAACTTTTTGGAAACAAAGTACTATTTTCTTAGACTCATCCCACAAACTAGAATTTAAATACTGATGAAAATAGAAACGTCCTTTCCTTTCAACCGGTAATAGATATTTCACCAGAAACTTCGTGGGCTAGAATATAATGGTACAGGCTTGTTTTAAATAGAAGTACTGGCGAAAGGGCTACTTTAAAATATGTATTAAATTTTAAGTATAAAGTTTTCGCCATATAAAAAGATTTATTAGGAGAATTAAATCCTTTTTTCATATAGTACGTTTATACAATATACCGTTACATAATTACTAACTACCTAGAAATTAGAAGTAAAAATTTCTAATTATATTGCACTCTTGCCATGTCTTTTTCAGATATAATGCATATAAATTCTACATGGGTTGTCTTTTAAATTTTGCATATAAAACTGTAATAAAACAGGAGATAACTTTTACAGACTTCATTGTTTTTCGAAGTATTCTCCACGAAGATTAATGCACTTTTGCATGCGCTCGAGCCAATTCTGGAAGCAGTTGCTCCACTCGTTTGTTGGTACAGTCAAAATTGCGTTTCTGAAGGCATCGACTGCTCCTTTTGACGACTGGAACCTTTGACCACACAGTCCGTTCTCGATTTTCGGAAAGGTAAAGAAATCGTGGGAACTTAGGTCTAGACTGTACGGAGAAAGGTCCAACAATTCGACTTTGTGTTGCGTTAAAAATACAATTGTCTTGCGTGCTGTGTGCGAACTTGCATTGTTTTAGTTGAGAATGATTCGTTGTTCGGGGTTGGTTCTTCGAAGTTGAGCGATAACTTGCGGCAAAAAAATGGTTGTATACCAATCGGCAGTAACAGTTCTTTAATCTTGTAGAGGAATTGCTACTACACGACTTGCTTTCAAGATAAATGTCGCGTCCATCTTTTTGGAGACATTTCGAGAACGAATGACTTTTGTCGGCTTTTCTTCATCTTGGAACATCCAAACAGACGACTGACGTTTATTTTCTGATTCGTATGAGTAAATTCAAGATTCATCACCACTGACAATGTTGTACACGTTTCTAGCGTTGAAACGATCTAGAATTTTTTAACATCAATTCACCCTAGCTGCTTTCTGTTCTTCGGTTAACAGATGTGGTATCCAACGGGAAACTAATTTTTTTACACACAATTCTTTATGCAAAATTTTTTGAATTGAGGTATTTGAAATCCCCAACAATGTTTCAATCTAGCGATATATCACATATCGATCCTCGTTATTAATCTGGCGCACAGCATCGATATTTTCATGAGTGACTGCCGTTTTTGGTGAACCTGCTCTTCCATCGTGGCTAAGACTAATCCGTCCACGTTTGAATTCTTCATACCAACAAGAAATTATTGGCTGATATGGTGCTTCATTGCCGAAAACAAAAACCAGTTCGGCGAGGCATTCTTGTTGAGATAATTGTCTTCGAGAATTATAAAAATTTATTCTGCGAAAATATTTTCGATTTAATTTCATTTTTTCAACTAACTTTGAAAGATCGTAGAAGCTATAACAGTACACGAATCGCACTGAAATTTTGATTTGGGTTAACTAAAGACGGAGGTTAATTTTCAGTACTGACATTTGATTAGTGGCGTCCTCTATGTCCCACTATGTAAAACTTAAAGATATCCCACGTACAACTTAGAAATGATTAGTTTAGCACTTATTACTTCTTCTATATTGAAAAAAGAGAATACATTTACTGTATCGAATTAAAGCTTATCAGCGACTGACTGATATAATTTGATTTGTTTACTATATCGTAATTGCCTATATGGTTTCACTCCTGGACAATTTATACATACACAATACAGCATTAGGTGTCAAAGTATTAAAGAAAATAATAAGTAATAATAGAAGACAATAAACTTTATTCTTTGCTCAATTGAAGGACGCGTGTAAAAAAATCAATCTATGATAATATGGATTAACAAGAAAACGTTTCGTGCAATGATTTTCTACGATTGTAAGTCGACGGCTTGTTTTTAGGTATTATACACAATCACAAAAGACTGTTTATGAGTGGTATGCAGGAATTTAAATGGACACATGACGTACTCCTCATTGACGTATTTACGTGAAAAAAATGTGAGCATAAATCGATACATAGCATTAAATGAAAGCGTTAAATGGATTTTCTGCTTTGAGTGGAAATATAAACGGCACAACGCAAGAAACCAACAAAAATTAAGCAAGCAAATAAGTAGCTCTGTCTTGAAAATGGAAAATGGAAATGTACATTTTCGTCTTGTTTACCAACGATTTTTTATAAAATTCCGTATTAGTGATTTTAATCTTAACGATGCTCCTGGATTAGGGAGGCTCGCTCGACAAGAAATGTTGCGGAAACGTTAAACTTCTATTAAACAAGTATTCACGATCACATGAAAAACATATTTGAGTTCTTCATGAACTCAAATGAGTTCATTTAACACATGTAATCGTCTGCAGTATACTCCTTAAACGTGACGAAAATTATGCTTTTTTGAAACTGGTGATGAGAAGTAGATTTTTATGACAATGTATTGCGAATACAATTTTGATGTGGATGTGGAGATTTGCCTCAAACAATATCGAAAGCAGACATTTATTAGAGAAAAATTATGATTTTTTAAATTGTGTTTTTCGAGTTCCTATCAAGGAGGGAAACAATTGATTCAAGTGAGTACTATTGGCATTGGACGAAATCGTTATCCAGAAACGTCCAAAATTCGATAGTTATAAAGAAGTGGTATTTCATTATGATAACGCGACACAACCTACTTCGTTCATAAAAAATTATTGTTTCTAGGACGGAATATGCTGCCATACTCGGCATACTCGCCGAACCTTGGGCTTTTGGATTTCTGTTCAAAATTTTTGCATGGTGTAATGTTCGACCAGTTAAGCCTGCAAACCAGCACCTTGTAAAGTTTTTAACGGATAAAGATAAATCGTTTTAGACCGAGGAATTATGAAATTCACTTGAGGATGGAAGAAAGGGAATCATGACTTTTTCAACAACCCGTTTCATGCACCGATCTATAATTCTATTTTATCTGATTCTCGCAAGAAGGTGTTTTAGGATCAATATTATTATTATTATGCACAACTGACATTAAAACCACTGGGTTGACAACCGCAGCAACAAATTGATGATGCAGCAGCTTTGACATCCGTCGTTGACGATGAAATTGCTTCAAAATATCTGTAGGCTAAACAAGACTGTCTCAAGAAGTGACGTATGAGAGTTAACAAACGTAAATCCATACATACCACTTTTTCTTTGGGCCATGTGATTTTCCTTCCTGTCAGAATCAATGATTCTGTATTCTTCGAACTAATGTTACAACAATACTTTGGTATTTATCCAGATATGCGATTTATTTGACAGACAAATATCTTTACCAAATGTAAATAGCTAGGCATTAAACTGAAATGAATCACACGCGTATTCGAAAACGAACTCCTCCTAATCTGATTTGCAAACAAGCTCTTACTGTTTAAACCATTCTTAAGCCAATTTGAACATATGATATTCAAACCTGGTAACTAACTAATAACTCCAACATCGAGATCTTACAAATAATCCAAAATAAAGTGATACGTGTCATGGTAGATGAATCCAAAATATGGGCTCAATAACGTTATTCATTGTGATATTCTGCTGTAAACTATAAAATGACACCATTGTACAAATGTCTTGGTTCAAACATTTATTTAGATAAAGTGGAGAAGTAACTAAATTTAAGTGATAGAATCATCATAAAATCATAAAAAGGTAAGACAAATTATAAAATGATTTTTCTGTACATATTAGAGCATAAGGCTTATTATCAAACTTTCAAATTAGCATTTGTTATTAAAAAAAAAGTCGACAAGTTTTAAATAATTTCTCTTTTGTTATGGCACTTATTTGTAATATAATATTTTCATTAAACATTTTATACCAGAAAAATAATTTAACATATATTTAATTAATACGTTAGTTCATTTTTTATTATTTCACATAAAATTCTTCACTCAAGGTCTAATGAAAACGTACTATTTTATTAAAATTGCTAATAACCTACTGCACGTAAGGTAATTTTGTTGGAGCCTGCGGTTAATTAACTTGATCACTGAAGGTTGATATATAACCCCTTGCTATATTAATTTCCGTATTCTGTATACGTAGGTCGACAACTAAGTTGTCATCATCAGTAGGTACTTAAACAGTGTCCCACCTGGAACAGTGCACAGTTTCGGCTTTCAGCTGTACGGATCGCGTGCGGAATTTGTTTTTCGTACGGGTATTTTTAAAGTAGTTTTCCAGGAGCGACACTGTTTAATTATCTGCTGATGATGACAACTTAGTTATCGAAATGCGTATACAGAATACGAAAATTGATGTGGCAAGGGGTTATATATCAACTTTCAGTGATCAAAATAAAATATTGCACGTAAAATCAGTCACATTAGGTTTTGTATACTCTGTGAATGTTTAATGATTTAATATAAACATCCCAGTATGATATAACATATTTATTTCTATTTAACAATTTTGAAAAGTAATAACAATATAAAAGGAATTATTATTTAAAGCAGGTATGAGCAACCTTTGACATGTTGTGGGCCAAACTTTAATGTGCAAATACGTTCGCGGGCGCGTTTAAAAGTAGCGCATTTTAAAGTAGTGTTCATAATTTTTAGCGATAGATATCAAACATGAAATGATACGATAATGTCTCGCGGGCCGGATCAAATTTTATAGCGGGCCGGTGGTTACCTACATATGATTTAAAGCTATAAGAAAATTTGCCAAATGTCATAACATCGAATGTCGTATAAGTTTTCATATTCTAAAGATATTTCTCCGTTATAAACGATAAATTTGCAACGAATTTGGTAAACGGTCTTTATATAGTGTCACGTATTTGTGAAAAATATACATTTAATGGATTTATAAGGATGAGTCGCAAAAGTAAACATTTATCTTGTGATATGCTTGAGTTAATAATAAAAGTATACAAATAAAAATATAAAAGAATCGCTATGCCAAATAGCCAAAGTAATAGGTTTTACAGTCCCACAGTGTAGTGTGTAATAAAAAAAATCAAAATATTCAGAAATATTGAAACGGCTCCGAGAAAAGGGCGTAAATGAGTGTAAGTAGAGAACTTTTACAAACACAGTGTGCTTAAAACCATGGATAAGTACACCAGTGTGCACTAATTCATAAATTTAAACTTATTACATTTATAACAGTTTTCAGATCTCATTTAAAACTTTTGGACACCCATATCTCGGAACGATTTCACAGTTTCGGATGTTTTCAATTTTTTAATTGCATTCTGCGTTGTAAAGCGATTGAATTATTATAAGCGGCGCATATATATTTACTTTTATAACTTTGTAAATGCATCAATCAAATGCTTATTTTTCACAAGAACGTGATACGATGAAGAGGATTTCTCGAATTGAGTATCTTGTTTTATTTGTTTTGTGAGGTAAATATGTAGAGAGCAGCTACTTGATATGTAAATTAAATCAGGTGAGTCGTTATCATTTTTTTTTATTATATAAATCACAATATTTTTATTTAAGGAAATTGAGAGGTTTAGAATGAGTCCTCTTTGTTTTTTATATGCATATGCATATTCATAAATATAGAATGTTTTTACATTGATGATAATATTAGTATTCATTAAACGCGTAGAAACCTATTTATTTTAAATTTAATAAGCCTAACTGGAAGTACATATGTTCACTGAAATCATTGTATTCGTATGTACATGCCACAATAATTTGAAAACTAACTCTGGAGTCAAGGAGTTTCGTTGACTAATTTAACTGGTAAACTGCTATTCCAATCAAAAGTAATATGAAATAGTTCACCGCTGCACAACTGCACTCTATCATATAGGTTATTTTTTCTTATGTTGATATATATTTTCCTAACGTTCCTTCAAAATATTAGTTTAATATGTCGAATAGTCGTTTCCTTATGGCACATTATTTACATTGACTTTTGATCTTGTTTGATATTTAGGTTGCGCATTAAACAAGGCATAAATAAAGAAATTAATACTACCGAAACAATAAAAATATTGCAAAAATACGTAATGGTAATACTTTATCAAAAACAATTCAGCATTCAAATAGCAGTCATTTAAAAGTCATGGTCAATCAATCAAAAAGATCTCAACTCAGCCACTATTCAAAGTCAACTGGTGAATTAATCAATGGAAAGAGGAAATAAGTGTTTGACATTACTCGACGTGCTTCACAAAACCTGAATATCATTTGGATGAATTCAAAGCATGTTAAGTAAATGAACAGTTTTGTAGGAAAACTTTTTTTAAAATCCATATAGTTATAGAGACACTTTCCCACATAAGCCTATGTAAATACTGATCTCACATTTATTCAGTGCAACATTATTGGGGGCAAGACGTAGGTTTACAAATAGGGTACGTTAATAATGCAATATTTAAGTAAACTACGTACTTCAAACAAAGTGTGTCTGAAAAAACATCAAATACAATAAAAAGCCAGGTTATTTAATTTCTGTGAAGAAAGTGACAAACCAGTTAATAGGGTATATTATTTAGACGCGATGAGGAAACGTGATTTTTGACAAGCAATTCGTATTTTCTGCAACATGATAATGCCCCTTTTAATAGTATTTGTTGAGTTACAAAAACTCAACTATTACTATTATTAATCAATCGCTAAATTAATCAGGCTTCTCTGGATTCGATCGTCCTAAAAAAATACTTCAAAGAATGGTTTTTGATAGAATGCAATTGATAAAAGGAAATAGAAAATCAAGAAGATAGGAGGAATTTCCTATATTGAATTAAATCTTATGCAATCAGGAGATGAAGAATACATTGAAGGAGATCAAATAAATATTGATGAATAAACTTATACTTTGCATTTAACTGAACAATTCCAAGATGAAAATTTTAATTTGATAAAAGTAGTATGAAATTGGTGCTTTCTAATAAAAAGTCTTAAGTCATAATTTGTAGTATACATAGTTTTAGTTTTAGGAATATTATTTTTTATTTTAATTTATATTCTAAATTTATATTCTAAAATAATTTATATGACTTTTCAATTAAGTTGTTCTTGCTATTATTGCTATAGATCACATCTTATATATTTTTGTATCAAAATATCTCTCTCCTTTTACGAAAATACAGCAAAGAATATTTAATTTCAGACTTTAATTTCTTACAATGGATATACTAAGTGTAAAACGACATAATTTGGAGTAAAATGGAATTATCATTACTACCGTTGAATGAAAAAATACATATTACTAATTTAATATTTTATGAAAGTTCTACAACAACGCAACAATAACTGAAATACTAGAGAGTGTGAATATTGAATACTCTTATATTTATATAATTTATGTATATACCACGAGAAATTAGATCTGTTTGTAGTTGGTAGCACTAAAATATCTAGATTATAGCATTTTTATTTTAGTACTTTTTCGTGTTTGTGTGTCAGATGAAAATTTCAATTACACATGACATGGTTATCAACAACAAATATATATTATAAGTAAGCAAATGGAGCTAGAATCAATCTTTTGTTGACGCCAATCAAAGTATTCTATTATCAACTGTGGACAGATGCCATTGCTCGACCGGTCTACCATCTCTAATTTTATATTTATTGCCTTATATATTGTGACAGTATTAAATAATATTTAGTTTTACAGAATTAAATTGTTTTTAATGTTCAAAGTTTTCTATTGAGTTCCTTATTAATTACACAACAAAAACAAAAATTCAAAATACATTTTTGAAAGAATAAATTTTATTTTGATGTTTGTATGTAATTATAACCAAAGTGGACAAAAAAGAATAGGTGTACATGCACTCATGCAATAGCATATATTATACATATGAATAGTTTTTCGTTGTCATATATACAATTTAATGTTTTTTATTTTAATCGAAGCAAATATTTTAAAATTTAAGAAGCAAAAAAAGTGCATGTTTTTAAATTATCAGAGATAAAGTATTTACAAAGCAATATTAAAGGGACCCACTGAATAATATGTAACTATAGATTTTAGGAAAATATTAAAAAAGTAAAATGACGTTAACAAATTGTAAATTATTGATATGAATCGGCCAGATCGACACGTCTATAGTTATTTTTATTTAAAAAAGTAAGATCTAACCCAATCGTTACAAATAAAATCAAAGAGCTGTTAATTTCTATCAGTTATTTAATTGAAAAACATCTATAGTTTTCTTTGACGTTTTGTTAAAAGTAAATGTATCTAAATCGAAACGTGTTTTCTTTCTTTTTCATATAAATAAATTTTAGAGACATCTGACTAGTGTCAGCTGTCAGTTCTATAAGATTCGTTTTCTTCAAATTGATTTTCTTTCAGAGTTTTAAAGTACTTTCGCTTTAAAAGATGAGATTTTTTATTAACTATTTTCGAAATGGTAATAAGTTCTATAGTGTATTGATTTATTCAAAAATAAGGTTACATTGAGGAAACTCAAGATAGATTCCCAAATTTTGAGGTAGATTACATGCGCTTTACGAAAACTTAATTTATAACATTTGTAAAAAAAAGGAAAGATTGTATAAAATATTCGCACTATAATAATGAATAATCCTTATCAAAAATCTATTTCTCTTCAACTTTACCTTGACATTCTATCCGACTATTGACGATCTTACCGTATGTACTGGAAAGGAATTAGCGGTTTTTCTAACAGATGTCGCTAAGTTTAAGTATGCAATATTATGGTTTGGCGCATATGTCGTTTTACTCTGGCATCAAGCGTCGAAGCTATATATGTTATATTTTGCGAAAGTAACACCGTCATAGACTTATACTTCTTTGAAAATGTTGAGTTTCGTGCCTGAAAAACTGCATTTGCAGCACGCATTACTGTTTTTTATTTAATCTAAAGAAAAAAGCCGCTGAAAGTCACCAACCTCCAACCATAAGAACATGTGAGGTATGGTTTTGAAAATTCAAAAGCGATGATTTCATTATGCAAGGTAAAGAACGTTCTGGTAGACCGAAAAAGTTCAAAGATGCGAAACTGCAGAAGTTATTGTATGAAGACGCAACCCAAACTCAAAAATAATTGGCGGAAGCGTTAAACGTAGCCCAAGAAACGATTAGCGGCCGATTATGAGCAATGGGAATAATCCAAGAGATGCGAAAATAGGTGTCACATCAATGGACTGACAGGTGAATGGAAAATCGAAAAATCGTCTGTAAAATGCTGCTTCAAAGGTATGATCGGATGTCATTTCTGCACCGAATAGTGGCGGGTGATGAAAAATAGATTTATTTCGAAAACCCTAAGCGCAAAAAATTATGGTTATCACTTGGCAAAGCCGGCCCAAGACAATGCTCTGCATTATTGAAACCTGGTAAAACAGTTAATACTGATAACAAATTATAAATTTGAACCATGTATTGATAGAAACACGTCCAGAATGGACTCGAAGACACGGTAAAGTAATTATACAGTACAATAACGCGCCGTCTCATACAGCAACACCGGTCAAGGAAGCGTTGAAAGCACTTGGATGGGACATAATATTGCACCTGCCGTACTCTTCCGACCTTGTCCTGTCCGACTTTTCACTTTTTCGAATCAACGAGACATGCGCTTGCAAAGCAGCACTTCGCCAATTTTGAGGAAGTTAGAAAATAGCTCAATGAATGGTTTTGCTCAAAGGACAAACAATTTTTCGTGATGGCATCCATAAATTGCCTGAAAGATGAACAAGACGTGTAGAATCAAGTGGCCAATACTTTGAATAAATAAATTTCTTGAAAATTATGTAGTTTTTTGATGACTTTCCGGTACACCTGGCATATGCAGAATAAACATATTGTGTAGTTTTACACAACGTTAGTGTTCCTGGATTTGAAAGCCACATCTTGAATCATGTTGATCAAATAGAATTAAACGAATTTTTCAACGTTTACTGTAATTTTGAATAAATAAAATAAATTTAAGTTACCTATTATTTGTTATTTGTATTGCGTATGTGAAAACGTAAAAGCATAATGTTAGTGACTATGAGGGTTAAGCAGTTAAGTTTAATTTGACACATACTAGAGTATATCAAAGATAACTTGACGAACTTTCCAACTGAATGCATTATGTAATGATCAATTCTCTTGTTTTATCTTTTATCCCTTTGGATTCATATTGTTTCTCTTTCTCTGTGTTTAATCAAGATCGACTAAGGTAAAAATCATTGAATTGTATAAAGCAAGCCTCTTTCTAATTAACAAATGTTTCCTTTCAATTTAGATCATAAATAGCACATGTCATATTCACATACTATGTTATATAAAGATCATCAGCATACGATGATCTGCAATAAAAGAAAAAAAGATATATTTTTACAGTTTTATTTGAGCAAAAATTAATGTTACTGATCAAGGTGCTACCCTTAAACTAAGTAATGCAGAAATAATTTTAACGGCTCTCTGAACAATGTACAATCTGTGATAAAAAGAGTGGGATTAAATGTACTTTTTTATAAACCAATTACTGTAAGTAATCAAAATCAACGAAAAATTTTCGGAAAACGCAATAAGCGATATGAACTGTGCACATTTTGCACATTATAATTTTTCTGTATGTTGTTTTATCTAAGATTTATTAATAAATGAAATGAAGCAATATGCCTCCTTTAAGAACAATTTTATGAGGCCTCTCTAAAAAAATATAGACATTTTACTTCGAAAAACGTTATAATCTATTGTCACATATTTCTAGTTGAGAACCAGAAAAACTTGAGAATGGCGGCAAAAAATATTATAGACATTTTACTTCGAAAAATGTTATAATAATAATAATTTATTGTCATATATGTATTTCTATTTGCGAACCAAAAAAACTTAATAATTGCGGCATTACGTGTACTGACTATCTTTTTCCAAAACGGTAAATAATAACGTGTTTAATAAAGAAAACTATGTAAGAATAAGAAAAACATACAGAATGCAATCAATTGAATTGATATAAACTGACAATGCTGATGGAAAAATACGTTCTACGAACATATCTTAACATTTGGAAGCACACTGTATAATTTTTGGTGGATAACACTAAGATTAAGTACATATAATCTCACCTGAATATTTGAGATTTGTAATAGTTGAAGCAAGCTTGTAGTTAGATGTGTTGGACATGTTGAAAACTCGTACTTCTGGATGCTGTACGACGTCTAACGCTGGACCGAAAACTCAGCGTAAAGGTCATGCTAGGTGACCTACTTGAAAATCTGCGCACGCATTCGCGTCATTGGAAGGTAGGTCCTTCTTTAAGGCGTAGGAGGAGCTATGCATTACTACGAACGGGAACAAAAGCTCGAGCTTTTCCACAACTTTCAGCCAATATATAGATTTTTCCTTTGGCCTTTACACTTTTTATGTTTCAGCGACGGCATTAGATACCCACAACGGAATTGCGTGGAGGTTTTTTCAAGATTAACAAAAAATTTTGATATTTAAATCAGTAATAAAAATAAAATTTACAATAATAATTATCATATACTAATTTCATGAAAATACAGCTAGTAAAATTACAAATTAAGTTAATTAAAAATTGTTTGTGGTATGTACAATATAAAATATGTCATTGCGTTGTAAACAATGAGCGCAGCTTTTAATAAATAAAGCTCTAAGAGTTGTATATTCAGTTATAATGAAACAGTTCATTCAAAAAAAAATTGTTCTAAAATTGAGAAATATACACTACAGGCCATAAGTGAGGGATCAGTAGATGAAATTTAAAAAAACATGCACGCTTAGTGAAACAAAACGTATATTTCTACAAAACTATATCTATATACGAGACAAATGAACAGTTTTCCTTATAAAATAAAATAATTTCAACATATTCTGTAGAATTTCTTATCATATTGGACTTTCGTCGAAGTATCCACCTCTGCGCTTAATGATTTCTTTACAAATATTAAGCAACCGCGATACAAGTTTCTGGAGCGTATCCATTGGTAAATTATTCCACACCCTTGAAAGTTGCTCTCAAAGCTGTTTTTGCGATTGTCGACAGCTTTCTCTCACGTTTCTATCTAATTCATCCCACAGTAATTCGATAGGGTTGAGATCGGGTGATTATGGTGGCCAAATCATATTTATCAACACCCCTTCCTCCTCTTTTTGATTCACATAGTTTTTACAAAGTTGGGAAATGTGTTTGGGATCATTATCTTGTTGTAGGTGAAAACCTTCACCAATTAAACTTAATCCAGACGGAATTGCATGTTCCTCCAAAATCTTTAGGTACCCCTCTTTTTTTCAAAATGCCTTCAATGCGGTACAAATCTCCGACACCATCAAAGAAAAAGGATCCCCAAACAAGCACAGAATCTCCCCCGTGTTTAACAGTTGGCACTACACATTCGGGTAACATCCTTTCACCCACTTGTCTTCGAACGAAAACTCGTCGATTACTACCAAACACTTGGAACTTTGACTCATCTGTCCATAACACCTGCTTCCACATTTCCATGTCCAAGTGTTGATGGTCCTGGGCCCATTGTAACCGTTTTTTACGATTTCGTGGATTCAATAATGGTTTTCGAGCTGCAATACGCCCATGTAGTCCCGCCTTTGTCAAACGTCGTTTTACAGTAGTCAGTGACACCGGCTTTCGACGGCCTTCATTCAGCTCTGCTCGAAGCTGAGGAGCTGTGAGGCGCCTATTTCGTTTTGATAGTATTTTTAGGCGCAAATTCTCTTGTCTGGTAGTTACCCTTGGCCTTCCGCAACGTTTTATTGGTTGTAATGATCCACTTTGTGAATATCGTTGCACTGTTCCTTGCACCGCGTGATAAGATAAATTTAATTATTGGGCTATTTGCCGCAGTGAAAATGTTTCACCATGTAGCGTTATTATAGAACTACGAGTTTCTGCGCTAAGTTCCTTTCTTTTCGGCATTTTTATAAGTTACTTTCACGTCTGTTCTCAAATACTCGTATTGCAACTTACTCGGACAAATGCTGCACGAAAACTAATTTTTAAATTGCTAAATAGTTTACTATGAATTCCTAATACCATTATAATAATATTGCGTTGTAAACCCTATTAAATTTATTGGGGTATATAAAATATTTCTATTAAATAGACGCCATAAAACTATTAAAAGGATTTACAATATTTTTCAGAAACAAATATATTTATCTAATTTATAATAATTAATAATCTAATGGACGTGTCTAAAATACAAGTGTTTTGTTATTTATGATAAGTGATCCCTCACTTATGGCCTGTAGTGTATAATAAAACTATTTGCCATGAAGTGATTGTTATTGCAAACTTTCCTAAATTGCGTTCGTGAATTTATTTAACCATATACCTACTTCTACCTGTAATATGCACTTACTATTAATTTAAGTTAAATATTATTTACCTATTATGAAATTGTAATGAAAAATTATGAAAAAACTATATAATAAAAACAAATTCAGCATATATTCGAATAATAGTTTCCATATTAATTTTTAGATACGCATGTATTTCTAAAAGGAAAAATAACAATTTTAAATTGTTTAAAAAAATTAATTTCCAACCATTTGTTGTGTTGCATATTCGCAGATGATGTGGTTCTAATGGCTGAAACGGAAGATAAATTAAAGTATAACTTAGAAATATGGAACTCAGCAGCAAAGAAGATTGGATTAAAGATGAATACAGAAAAAACGCAAGTAATGAGGATAACGAGGAACAAAGAAGAGAAGAAACAAATAGACATAGTCATTGACAATAGGAAGATAGAACAAATAGATAAGTATAGATACCTGGAAACAATACTCAACAGCAGAAGAAATTTGGATGATGAAATAAATAATAGGTTAGATAAGACAGGACGATTATTTAATGCATTGAGGAAGGGATTTCTAAATAATGAACAAATCTCGGAAAAAACAAAAATTAATATATATAAAACCATATATATAAAACCGAGATACTAACAGAGAGGCAAAAAAAAACAGTTAAAATCTGTCCCGTCTGTGTTTCCAAATTTGTACAATGAAATGATAGCGATTCGATTACGATATTCGGACCATTTTATACTATAAATGGTAGGCACTGAGCGACTAGCAAACAAGCACTGACGTAGTACATATACCCGACGGTACCTTTACAATATTAAGAAATTTTCTCACGTGGAATCGTATAATATTAACAATATTTATGTCTGGACTATGTAAGTTGATAAGAAGAAGTAAAAGACATATCTTCCCATGCACTAAATTACCATGCATTTTCTTTAGAATTATGCCCCTGTAAGAAGATGGTTCCAAAGAAACCAAGGCAATGTAGGAGAAAAACGAGATGATGTATGAGTCACACAAAAGTAGATACAAGAAATGGTGAAAATCAATAACACCATAAACAACTCTCCATATAAATCTTTTTTTAAGAATAGCTTAACAATGATTCAAAGACTGTCCACCATGCCTTCCTAATAAAGAATCATAATCTATATTACGATCTGAACGTTATCAATATTATAAGATAATTTTATGAAATGAAAAAAATCTTTTTAATGAACAACAGACGATAAGTATAATAAACCAGTCAAATATTATTGAATTGTACTACATGGTTCTGAACGGAGATGAACAACTAAATAATTTAAATTAAGTTCGCAAATCAAAGTAAAATAGTTTAGATGCAGTAACACAAACGGTATTAATTATAATATTTATTAATTATTATTAATATGAAGTGCAAAAGTTAAAACGAGAATCCAAACAATTATTTAAAATAGAATTGTGTTTAAAATAATGATAATAATTAATTGATAAAATAATAAGGTTCTTTGCCTAAGAAATGTAACTCTATTTGTCGATATTTAATACTAGTTTTTAAATAGAAAACAATTGCGAAAGGTGTAAGTGCAGCACATCATCCCAAATGAGAAATATACGTTTAAGTCATCTGTATAAATAAGTACTGTACAATAAAGACAACAATAGATCCTTGAGAAGCCACAAAGTATTCACATATTTAATTTATCCTTAAATATGAGTCTTTCAGTACCCCGAATAGAGGAAAGAACTCTTCCTACTTGATAAATTCCATGATCAACTACATACATTAAAGGCACTATTAACGTCCATATAAGTATCTTCACAATCTCAATTTGACCGCTAACATCAAAATGATTAATATACGAGTCATAAGATTCATAGGTGTAGATCTCCCACCCATAAAACTGTGTAAAAACGAAGAAATGTAGGATTATCTGTTGTGATATAGACTACAACAAATTATGCAAAATTATATCGATATAAATCTATACTACATACGTCATTTTGAATATTGGACTTTTTGAAGCTTGTTTCCAGTTGCCGTAAAAGTAGTAGTTCAAATTGCTATAATAATAAGACATAACTAGTTAAGTTTTTGCAAATATAAATCTCGCATCTCGCAGAATAAAGCTGGGTATTAAAGGAATTTTGACATTATAATGCACTGGAAACGTCGTCCTCTGAAACTGTTGTAAAAACGATTAAGGTTTTCATGGTTATAAGAATAATTTATCTTTTATTTTTTTTAATAAATTATTTTTTTTAATGGATATTTTTCCTTTTAATCCCTTTTTTAAGGAATTATTCATACTCGCACTTAAACCCTTCTACAATACTTCTTC
The DNA here is from genome assembly GCA_031893035.1 of Dermolepida albohirtum. Taxonomy (NCBI): domain Eukaryota; kingdom Metazoa; phylum Arthropoda; class Insecta; order Coleoptera; family Scarabaeidae; genus Dermolepida; species Dermolepida albohirtum. Next base: position 322,720 of record JAVIWB010002569.1, read on the forward strand.
GGAGTTACAAATTTTTTCCATATATGCCACTATCTTTTATATTAGCTGTTTGTTTTTGCTATTTTAAACCTGTTGACAAAAATACTGTAGTTTACATAGTGCCACATAGCTGTTGCACTACGTCATCAAACACCGTACTTTCTCATATTGCAGTTTACATTGCAGACGTATATAGACTACTGTATTTTAATTATCATTACGTTTTTGAAAAGTTCTTTTTAGTTACGAAGTATATATTCAATTGAATGCTTTTCATTTATAAAACTGTTTTTTCAATTGTTCCATAACTTTATTTTGAACGTTTATTGGAGGCTTTCTTGTTGTTCTAGATGTTGTTATGGCTTCTGAAGAACTACCACAGAGTCGTTTTCGTACAATGTTCAGTTGAATTACCGACACTAGTAACAATGAGTGCTTTGATATTGTCAAGGAAAATTATTTGTAAATATGTTTGAAAATAGTGTCATGCAATTTGTAAAGAAAAACTTGAACCATCTTACAGGGAAAATTTGTTCGCCGAAGCATTATCAGCAGCAAACATAAAGAAATTAAATAATACTATTGATGATAAAAAGATAAATATAGTACATAGCTACTATATTTTACTTATGGAATGTATGGCAAAGTTTTTCACTTTGAAATAATATAATCCACAAGTTTTGCAACTATTGACCATAAAATGTAATTAATGTGTATTAATAAAACAAAAATATGTAGATAGGTGCGTACGTAATGTAATTAGAATTCCATAGCAGGTATATAAGATATTTTTCAATCAGTATATCAAGTGTACTGGAAAGTCAAAAAACTACATAATTTTCAAGAAAATGGAAAAATTTATTTATTTATTCAAAGGTTCAAAGGACAAACAGTTTTTTGGAATGACATCGATAAATTTCCTGAAAGATGGACAAGATGTGTAAAATCAAATGGCCAATAATTGATTCTACACATCATGTCCATCTTTCAGGCAATTTATCGATGTCATTCCAAGAAAACTGCTTGTCTTTGGAGCAAAACCATTCATCGAACCATTTTCTAACTTCTTCGAAATTGGCGAAGTGCTGCTCAGCAAGCGCGTGTTCCATTGATCCAAAAAGGTGACGGAGCAAGGTCTGGAGAGTACGGCTGGTGCGATATTGTGTCCCATCCAAGTGCTTTCAAAGCGCGTTATCGTGCTGTAAAATCATTCTACAGTGTCTTCGAACCCATTCTGAACGTTTTTCTATCAATGCATGGTTCAAATTGATAATTTGTTATCGGTAGCGATCAGTATTAACTGTTTCACCAGGTTTCGGCAGTTCGTAATACACCACGCCACTCTGGTCGCACCAAACACAGAGCATTGTCTTGCGACCAAAACGATTTGGTCTCGGAGCCGATGGACCGACTTCGCCAGGCGATAACTATGATTTTTTGCGCTTACGGTTTTCGAAATAAGTCCATTTATCATCACTCGTCACTATTGGATGCAGAAATGACTTCTGATCATACCTTCATAGACAATTTTTCGGTTTTTCGTTTGCCTGTCATTCAATTAATGTGGCACCTACTTTTCCATCTCTTGGATTTTTTCTCATTGCTCGTAATCGGTCGTTAATCCTTTCTTGGACCACATTTAACTCTTCTTCTAATTGTTTTTGAGTTTGGGTTGGGTTTTTTCGACTTTTCTGCCGTAGCAAAATCCATCTTATAATTTCTGTATGATTTTTCTCATTATATTCACCACTCATTCTAGGCATAGTACTTTAATATAGCTTACAAAATTTTTTTCACTAATTTTTCATTTTCGTCTCCTTTCTGGAGGGATGTTTCGGAATATGTAGGGCATTTTTGAAAAATAAATCTTGGCTGATGTGTATTTAAATGAAAATTTAAAAAATCTCGTTAGAAATGTTTATAATATCATGAAGCTTATAAATTTTTAAAATCTATACAAGAAAGATTCATATAAGTGAAAAGTTGCACTAAGTAGGCGCAAATTTATTAGATAAAAACCTTTCCAATTTAATCATTAATTGATATTGTGAAAAAACTTTATGTCCAATACCTTATAAACGATGCTAATATGATAATAATGTAAAAATATTTTAATCTGGTATATAGTTAAGGCTTATTTTGTGACAGGATTATTTTCACATTAATATATTTTGGCGAATTTTATTAAATGATTGATTTTGAGGAAGACTATAAGAAGATATCTTCTTATAGTCTGTTTTTGTAATTTAATTATATATTCTCGATTACTTCACAAAAATATACCGTTTAGTCTACATTTTGATGATATCTGTAGACTAAGGGTGCTAAAATATTCTTTTCACGTTAGAGAACCTATTTTATATATATGATGAGATGAACAGCCAAGATATCTTATATATATTTGATAAAAATTTAGATAAATATTAAAATAAAATATATAACTTACATACACACCAGAAGACCAATAGTGTCATCGTTGTTTAACGCATGTGCCGTGACCTTTTCAATTTTACACCAATGAAATCCTCGCTTTCTATTCAATCAATATTCAAATAACCCATGTCCGGAAATATGATAAAATGTACCCGTTTTTATTATCGTTGGAAATTTCTAGCGTCAATGTATGTATTAACGATGCCAGGAAGCTGATATTGAAAAAATTAATTGTCATTAATACGGCCATCTAATATACATTTATGTATGTTTAGGATGTGCAAACTTGCAGATTATAAAGAACATTATGAAACACGTACTAAATATAACATTGTTATAGCAGCTATCAAAACAAGTATCTAATGTACAAGTAACTCTTATATCACTTTTAATGAAACGGTATAAGCCATGTTTATTATAATCATCCAAAAATTTGTGTAAGAAAAATTACGAACTTTTTTCAAAATTACGCGAATAATTAAAGCATATTAAGGCATTCCTTAGAATATGAAAATGGATTTACATAAATACATAATTTTGGTAGTATATAATATATGTCATCGATGTTATATGTCATATACATATACATATATAAGTACTATTAGATTCTTGGGTTCTCCGCGATGTTGGACAAAAGTTCTCGAAAGAATCGGCGTCTCGACGTTTGACATGACATCTCAATTAACTTCTTCACTACGAAACAACTTCTAAAGAAGATGATTGAGATATTGTCGAAACGTCGAGATGCCGAGACGCCAATTCTATCGAGAGCTTCTGTCCAATTTGAAACTTCAGATTGACGCTTCACTACGAAACAACTCCTGAAGAAGATGATTGAGATGTCATCGAAACGTCAAGACACTGACTCTTTCAAAAATTTCTGTCTGACATCTCGGAGAGCCCGAGAATCTAATATTATTCATACTTAACCTTCGTTCGGACATACATATATATATATATATATATATATATATATATATATATATATATATATATATATATTCTATATATATATATATCGATATATATATATATATATATATATATATATATATATATATATATATATATATATACTTCAATTTCTTAACACCACCTTCTACCACCTTGATACTTTTGGCCCAGTGAAGTTTCGAAGTAGGCTGCTGAAAATTTCTAACCTACAAAAAATTTTTAGGTAGAATTAGGTGGATACAACAACAAAATTCGTTAATTCGTTAATTTTACCATAGTAAGAACACATTCGTAAGGTTGTGTATTGTATTGCTAAATCAGGACGCTTTTCATTAATTTGTGCTTTAATTTATCCAAAAAACTCGCGTAATGCACCTGTGAAGGTTTGGCCTTTTGCAAGGTAAATCAATAAGGAGTATTCTTTTTTCATCTCAAAATACGGAAGCCATTATTTCTACAGATGAAATAGCCCCAACTTATTTTGGATGAGGAAATCATAGTACGCCCTGTTAAGATCGTTCTCTTGTTCCGGATGTATAATGCTGAAACCAAGTCTCACAATAGTTTTTAATGAACATTCATTCCACGGACTTGCGTGTCCACAAGTACTTTATGATCGTACAAATAATGTAATAAAACAACAACAATAATTTCTTATTTAAAAGACAAAAGATTCTGTAATAAATGCTTCAGTTTAAAGTTACTAAGCTTCTCGAACTGAGCTCCAGCCTAATCAATTACAAAAATTTAATTTGAACACGTTTCTGGAAATATATTATATTATTGCCGATTTAAAATTTTTTGTTGAAATTTTTAAATGTTGATTCCCATAAACATATAGAGATTTTCCTATAAAAAGCTTTAAAAAGAAATCTTTGGAACTGGGTTCGAGATCCTAGCGGCCATTTATAATACAAAGGGTACTAGGAAAGTTTTGCAATACAGCTTTGTTTATTTAATTTTTTCAAAGTAATTTCCTCTACACTCAATACACCTCTCCATCCTCCGAAACCAAATTTTAAAGCAGTTCTGCCAAGTTTCACTAGAGAGTAAAGCACATTCGTTGTCCCAAGCCCGCAGAAGATCCGCATCACTGGAAAACCGCCTTACTTTTAGCTTCATTTTCACATACAGGAACAGTGTAAAGTCGCAGGGAGCAAGATCTGGACTGTAGGGAGTGTGCTCGAGAAGTTTCGGTCCTGTCGTGGTCGAATATTCGGCGCAGGCTTTGGCGCGGTGAGCTGGAGCATTATCGTGATGGAGGAACCAGGTGTCCATTCTTGTCGCAGGTTCTTCATAGATCCAATGACTTTAGGCAGGCACTGTTCAATATACCACTTAGCTGTGACTGTCTTCTGAGTGTCCATAACGACGAGTTCCACAATTCCACTCGATTTGAAAAATACAACTATCATTTTCTTCTTTACAGATGGGCATTTTCTGACAACTACGAGTGCGTCCTCATCATAAAACACCCAAACCTTGCTTTGAGCTTTGGTCGGCACATCGTAATAGTACAGCCAAGTCTCGTCACCTGTCACGATGTTGTTCACATACCGAGATTGTCCCTTATTATACTTTTTTAGGATCTCCCGGCACCAAGTCACATGTCGTGTCATCTGCTCTTCAGCGAGTCGATGCGGCACCCAGAGAGAACAAAGTTTCTTCACGTGCAAATGATCATGCAGAATCGAACGAATTGCTGGTACATTTAGACCTGAAGTACCCTCTATCTGTTGGTAGGTCACTTGCATGTCCTTGCCAAGCTTTTCCCTCATAGTAGTAACGTTTTCCTCCGTAACCGACGGTCGCAGTCTTCCCGACCTCTCAGCATCCTCCACAATTAGATTTCCCCTTTGGAATTCTCTATACCACCTGAATATCATTGTGCGATGTGAGCAAACATCACCTAGTGCAAGAGTAATTTTTTCGAAGAACTGGTCTATGTTTAAACCACGCACGAAATTATAACGCAAAACTGCCCTTATCTCATTTCGTGACCACGATACCATCGCAAGCACTTTACACTCTCACTGCTAATGAACAACTGAGCCCATCAACAGGGCGCGGCGGCTTCTATGCACGTATGAACATGTCTCAACATACAGCAACAAGCAGCTTCCTACGATTCATTGTTGCGTCATATTGCAAAACTTTCCTAGTACCGTTTGTATCCAGAATTGCTTCTCCATTAATTTTACTGCAATTTTAAAACCTAGTAACATTACCCTTATTGTATGCAAGGCTGGAGTAAAATTTCTTCGGTGTTAAACTATTCCCACAGAAATGATACTAGAAATTAAACAAATTAGTTGGGGCATCTTTTTTATTATTTTTAAATATATCCTGCTTTAACTTGCAACTAGAAGTTAATTTGGGAAATAAATGAAGACATATGAAGTTAAAATTGGAAAATAGGCAGGTGGGAGAATACAAGTGAGTTCTCGTAATGACACAGATCTTATTATGGGCTATTTTAGGTCGTTTTTTAAAAATTGTTTTCTTCCACTTATTTAGTAGAATCGACATATTAAAAGTTAAACTCTAGTTTTTTGCAAGACATTATGAAAATTATCCCCTTTGTATCCCAACAAAAAAAGAAGAGTAGCTGCCGATAGAAATATATTGGTTTTCTTTGGAGGAACGCCAATGATCTCACATCTATATTTTTCATCACAATTCAATATTTGCAGCACATATGGTACCTTGTTGATAAGAAGACCAATTCTACATGTAAAACATAAATGCATTCGCTCAGTCCAATATGTTGACAATGTTTCTCTATCTCCTTAACGTTAGATCCTCGCTCATTCAAAACGATATCATCCATTTTATTAATTATTTTCGGAGTTGTTTCAATTTTATGATATTTTTGGTCACACACAATGCTCAATCATTATGATTAAATTAAACAACCTGCGACAAATTGTGGTTTTCGGAGCAGCAAGGTCATTCAAAGTTAGTTGCCTATTAACCATTTAAAAAATAGGTATTGGCTTGCGCTACAAATTTCGAGTTATAAATTTTAAATGCTACGTCTAGAGACTTTATTCAGACAGCTATAACTTTCAATTGTATGTCAGAAATTTATCAAATTTTATCAGACGCCATAAAGAAGATGGTGCTAGTAAAGAGTCTTACTCAACAAAGTATTTTTGCAGATATTTAATGTACGCGCGATTTTTACACAACTAATACTGAGAAATTGTGGAGTTACTGTGGTTATATATATGAAAAGATGTTTTGTCAAAAAATAACTTTATTGAAGACACTTATTTAAATATTTTTTAACAAAATAATATTTTTTAAATTTTGTTTATTACGAAATTTAGTTATATCATATATTTAAAGTATTCACTGCATTGATTGTAATATAAAAAAATAAGTTCTACGAGCTAAATGTAAAGCATAATTATACAAATAATTTACATAGATTATAATTAACTTTTTATTTATACAAATGCAAGGATTTAATGCTCATTCGACTATTTGTTTAAGTGGTGGTTTAGATTCTGCGTGTTTGTGTACTAGAAATTTACTATTGTTTGTTTCCCGGGAAAGCTCGAACGATCCGTTGGTGGCAGAGGACGTCACTGGTTCAGAAACTAGGACACAAGAGCGACGGAAATAGAGGTAATGTCGAAGACACCCTATTGGCGTGTCTCTGTAATTGATTGTAAATGTTTGTAAATTGGCGTAATTGTTTAGATGTGCGTTTGCCGATCGATCGAAGGATGACTTTAGCGGCGCACCGCGCTTACACGCGCTGGATTAACATTGAGTAGGATTGAAATTTAAATTGAATTTAATCAAACACGCAACTCGTTTACAGTAGGCAAAACTAAATGATCATAAGGATACTGAAATACCAAATATTTTAGAGCCGATTCAATCAGTATTCAAATGTATGATAGTTATCATTTCTATTTCAAAATCAATATTGTTACTTCACTTTACTGATTGTAGTGATTGAATAGTTTCTAATATATAATTTCTAACGTTGTGAAAATATGAAAATCATTATTATAAATTAGTAAAAATTTTGTAATTTTTTCCATAATTTTCTGTTATTATGAAATTGCTGAAATCTTAAATTACTGAAATTCGTAAATATTTTAATGAAATAGTGTATTTATTAGGAGCTGTAAGCAAAGTAAATAAATTTTTCTAACTGCAACAAAAACTTATCTTGTAATATGATTTTAAATTAATTAATATTCAAATGTACAATATAATAGTCAACCTTTTCATAAAAAAAATTTAATTATTTATTAAGTTTTCTGCAGGTAAAAGTAGATACAAATGTAGGCAACGAAAACTAAATAAAACCACTTGAGCCGTACAGTATCAGTCTAAAATAAATCAAAGTTAGCAATAATAAATAAAAAATAATAAAAAGAAAACTAATCAGTAAACACACATTAGTTCTAATGCATGTAATAATATGATCTAATGAACTAAAATGTATGCGCGTTAAAATACAGATCGAATTATAATTAATACACATAATGTAATGTATGTTCTACTTGTAGGAATAAAAAATGTCTGTGCATAGCAAGATTCTAACCGTGGCATATTAAACGATATTTTACTTAACAGCTCTGAATAATCTACTCTATTATTTATATCTTATAAAAATTTTACACAATTTTGCGCCTGGTTTGCAATGAAACTGACCAAATTGAATACACATAGCCTCTTTCTGGACACGTTCCATCACATAAGTACGAGGGAGCGTTTTTATATTCGCGGAATGGGGGACAAGGGGTGGAAATAAAAAAACCAAATTATTTTTCTTTTTCAATATATTCACCTGCAAGACGGATACATTTTTCACATCTTTCAATTAATTTATTTATATCCTCATAAAAAAATGATTTCTCTTTATCGGCAAAATACGCCGAAACTGCCTCCTTGACTTCATCATCGGCAGTAAATTTTCTACCCCGCAGCTCTTTTTTCATTTTCGGAAACAGGTAATAATCACTCGGGGCCAGGTCTGGGCTGTAGGGTAGGTGATTCACAATTTCGAAGCCCACCTCATGCAGTGCAGCTAATGCAACACGGCTCTTGTGGACGGGCGCGTTGTCGTGCAAAAGCAGAACACCTTTCGTCAATTTTCCCCGTCTTTTCTCTTTAATGGCTTCTTTTAGTCACTCTAATATTGAAGCGTAATATTCTCTGGTTATAGAAACACCTTTATCTTTATAATCAATCAACAATATTCCTTCCGAGTCCCAAAATACCGTTGCCATGAGTTTCCCAGCTGATTGTGACACTTTAAATTTCTTGGGAGGTGCTGTGCCCTTTTTTATGCCACTGCATGGAGCCTTGTTTGGACTCAGGTTCATAATGATGAACCCAAGTTTCGTCTCCAGTAACAATTCCACTCAATACACCATCCTTGTCTTCATTACAGAGGTCCAAAAATGCACGCGAACACTCTACGCGCTGTTGTTTTTTGCGGCGGCGTGAGCATTCTCGGCACCCATCTTGCGCTGACCTTAGACATGCCGAGATGATCGTGTAGGATTTTAAAAATATGTTGTATCGGATACTCCAACCATTTCTGTTTAAGAGTTGTTTCTTCTTTACTACAAAACTTCGAGTACAATTTGTTCAACTTTTTGGATAAGTGCTGGCGTGGTCACCTAAATGCTCCTGCCCGGCCTCGGGTCGTCTTCAAGGGATTCCCTTCCTTGTTTAAATAAACTATGCCACTTGTACACCATAGTTTTTCCTGGACAAGAGTCGCCGTAAACCAATGACATCTCATTCATTATGGTCGCGACTGATTTTCCTTGCCTGGTAAGGAACTTTATAACGGCACGATATTCGATTTTTTCCATATTTCACTTTTCACTCCTGATTATGTTACTTGGTTGACGATAGCTTAAAGACTAACTGTCTAATAACAATGAAACTTCGTATTTATACTAATCATGAGTCGCTGCACAGGCCACGTCCCCAATGCGCCTACTCACCCCTATACAACCCGCTCATTCGGCGAATATAAAAACGCTCCCTCGTACGTTAAAAATTTCGTTGAACATTTTCAATATTCATATCTCTTTAATAATTAACCTTAATCAATTCTGTAGGGATATTCCCGGCATCAGAGGATCTTCTAACTTGCATTTCTTTTACACTTAGCTTTAATTTGTCCATTGTTAATTATTTCTTGTGTTAGAAATTTCCCAACTTTCTACTAACACTTGTAAACTTAAACATACTTATATATATATATACAATATTTGTCCTGTACACTCTCCATGTTGCTCCTATGAGCATCAATGGAAACGACCTAGCTGATCAGCGCCTCGCTTGACTAAGTACCATTTTCCTGCAGCAACGCAATATTCGGTATGTTACCTTACTTCTTAATTTGGGTTTAGCGCGGGTTCCTCATACATTAGCTGAATGTCAAATAATAAATTAACGATCATTGCTGTAATTGAGTTACTTTCTGTAGCTGATTTCATCTGCTCTCATCAGTAGTTACCGATTTATGGTAAAGATTTTTCTAGCATTTTTGTCGATTCATTTTGGGACCGATTTTCCACTACGTTTACTTTTGGCAAATTATAATCTTTGCAGGTAATTTCATCTCTTACTGATTCAACATAAATAATAGAGAAACGTTTCGATATTTAAACATATAACATTTTATCTGCAAATACAAATACTTCTTCCACTTGTCCGTACTGATTAATGGAAAAGGCTTTTCTTTATTAATTGTCCTCATAATTTGGATAGCATGTGCTCCACCTATATAGAAATCAATCTGACTGCACTTATGTTCCCAGAACCTAGTTTCTTCCGACTTTATTGTCTTTTTTAACTCTTAATCGTTTGTTCTGCATTCTTGTTTGTTACCTTCGGTATTTTATGTTATTTTTTATATAATAGTATATTGCTGTGTTGTTGTATCGAGTGGTGTTATTATAGCTCTATGTGTTGCAGAGAGGTATATATGTCGCAGGGAAATTATGAAAACGGAGATTTGATCAAATTCCTAAGGTAAATGATCAATTCACGGAAGATGTTAAAATTACAACTGCGTGGGATGATTTATCTATAAAAAGAATGTGATTTCATTAAATCCCTTCACTGTTTTAGCGAAAAGATGAAATAAACAAGTCGGAAAAGATGAAATAATATTGTTTAGATAATAAAAGTATTTATTAAGTAAACCATGTATTATTAAATGTAGAGTAGATAATACAACAATAGTCATTGAAACACAAATGATTTATTAGAATAACAATAGAAATAGGTACTTAAGCTGATATTTTTAAAAACAAAAAGGATACTTTTGGTGAAATTTTGAACATTTTTAATTAATGTGATTAATAAATAATAATGTTCATTCATTTTTATTAAAACACGTTGTTAATTCGTGGCTTGTTGAGTTACAAAATACGTTACTTTTTTTACAAGCACATCATTGTATTTTGGTTCGTTCGCAGGAACACTTCTTAAATCTTTGCCCTCCAAATAAGGATAATTTTCCTGCAATCTCACGCAGAATTAGGTTAGTTTGTGGCACTGTTTCGGTAAATGTTGTAGTAGTTATTTGAAGAGCGTTTCTAGGTAGCCAATATTTTATAATTCCAACTGAGGTACCAATTTGGTATAAATTATTTTACATC
>JAVIWB010002570.1:0-33732 GCA_031893035.1 Dermolepida albohirtum
GGCCAATATTTTGAATGATTCATTTGTAAACATTTTTTCACAATAAAGTTGCATTTTCATCAAAAAAACAGCGAGAACTTAGTTGCGCACCTAATAAATACTCTAATATTTCGAAGGAATAGTGCCAAAATACTCTTTTGGGACGAAATATAAACGGTAGATTCAAAAAAGAAATGCACAACAAAATACTCGAATTTTAATTAAGTTTAAGACATATTAAGTTTTATCCACAAAGGATATTTATGAATTCAATTTATCGATGTGTACTGACAATACAAGATTAAATTGGCATTAACAGTTGAAAGCCTCTCTAATTAATACGTGAAAGCAGAAAATTCACATCCGTTACAACAGTCCACATTAATATTAGGTTGGATCCAATAAACATTGTAATTTAATTTCACTAAGGTAATTATTAGATCAGTTTAGTTCCAAAAAATTGTCTTTCACATAGTTTCAGCATACTTGATAAACATTTATTGTTAGATATAGACTGTGTCAAAATTAAGGAAAAATTATATGAAGATTTTTATATGGAGAAAAAAACCCAAATAAATTGAAATAGACAATATGTTACTAAAAAAATTATTTTACGTAACGTTTTCAAATTGTTTAACACGTGTTCAGTGATTCTAGTCTTCGATTACAATTCAAATAATATCATCGATTCTATACACTCCTTTGTAAATTACGTGCTGAAGAGTTTGTACAAAGAACATCAAAGAATTAGAGATCTCATTTTGCGTTTAATGAACAGATACCATTAGTAATGGATAGAAACATGGGTGAATACAAGTAAGCAATTACTTTTTTTGCAGATCTTTAATGCTAGAATTAAGAATAGCAAAGCTAGTGGTGGTAAAATTGAAAATCGTCTGAGGCAGCATTGCAGATGAATAAAGAACAAGAACAAAAGTTTCTAATTCATTCTTAGAAAAAGCTTTAAAAGAAAAACCCAAATATGGAAGATTTATAAAAGTTTCCGAACTTTCACTAAATTAATTTAAATATCGAGGCTTTGAAACCCGACAGTAAAGGTGATTACTAGTCTTTCGTAATGGTGTCTATAATGCCTGATGTATACTACAGCATTTCAAAATAATTTCTATCATTCCAAAGTCACTAAACTTAAATGATAATCCAGTGCATTTGGTAACAATATTTTGTACACATGTTACTGGAAAGACTTCTTTCAGTACAACAGAATATACCAACTAATTAACAATAACAGTTCATGATACTGACAAGTATTAGTGCTGACGCCCTTGATTTAAACATGCTTTCAACGAAGAACGAAAATTTGTCATAATATGATATTTGTCAACAGAGATCAATGTTTAACTAAAAGCAATTGTTCCCTTAACAAAAATCAATACATTGTTAGTTAATATATAAACTATAAAAGTCGGTCTCAATGATTCTATCAAAAAATTTTAATCAATTCAAAAACATTTACTTTAGAATGGAGCCAAAGCAATCATCCTAATATGTTAAGAAGAAAAATATTGTACCATTGTATATACCAATGGCCTGGCTTCGCGTTTTTACTAATACTGTAAAAACTGCTGAGAGAATATAACAGAGATATAAATAATTTTGCAAGTTTGCCTATCTAATTAAAAATCTGTTGAACAAATAAGTAAGATTTTATTCTAGAATCGCCAGTCCAGTAATTCAAAGACATCCACTTGCGCAACTTCTCAAAATATGAATAGCTAAAGAACGTCGGATATTAAATGCAGAATAACTTTAGTAGAAACTTGAAACTATTTCTTTTCGTGAACGTGAAACGTCAGAGTAAACTACAAAATGTGAATAACTAATTGGAAAGTTCCAGAGAATCGGACAGGGCTTTACAAACACCATTTCTATAGCGCATGATAAGCTAAGTTCATTAGATATTAAATTGTACATAATTTTCTTTTAATCCCGGAAATGAAGTAAAAAATCAAATAAGTAAATAAACAACGATAGAGATTGCTACTTCGCCGTGGAGATTATTAGTGGTAGAAGCAGGGTTACATTACAATTGTTTTAAATTCTTAGTAATGTAGAATCGAAAGATGTACTCTCTAAACATAACAAATCTTACCAGAATTTGCCGTTTATCTATAATATAACCGGTGCCTGAGTTTCAAAAGTATATTTTTCTCTAAAATTAAGGTGTTTAAATTTCAGCGTCACCACATGTATATCTAGGTTTCATTGGCACAAAAAGGTAAAAACTCACTCAACTAAGCAGACAATTTTACCAACAAGAAAAAACAAAAGTTAGGAAAAGTGCGAGATTTATTGACTGCACCTTATATATCAGATAGTTTCAAAATGAAAAAGGCGTAATTGAAAAGTGGACTAAATCATACGATTATTAAATAAAGCGATAAAATGAAATAATACCACCGTTAATTAATAAGAAGCTAGGAAAAAACAAAAAATATTTTACATCTTAATTCAACAAAAACAAGAAAGTCAACGAAAAAACAACAATAGTCTTAATTAAGTACCGAAATTAGAGTAACAAAAAATAAATTAAAGTAACGCAAGTAACAAACATTTTAATTTACAAAAGGGCAAGTGTCAAATACTGAATAAAACAAAAACTAGAACGAAATTTACTAAATTCAAACATTTATAAATAACAAATTTGTAAATTAAGTAATGATAATAATAACATAAAATACGAATTACTTTTAATGAGAATGATACCAAAATTTTCGGTGTATATCAACGTACTTCACATAGTTGGTCTGGGGTAGTTGACGTCCATTACTAGGACATAATTCCTCACTTAAAGTAAATGTAATGTATTGAGATTTGTTTCATTGATATCACAAGTTTACAAATTTCGGTCAACTTTTGGATCAGACCAGAAGAGAACAAATCTTGACGTTATTTGAGGTGCCGAATTCAAATCTGGGTTTCGTTTTTCAAAATTGGTTCTAGTTTGAGAGTTCGCGCATGTTGGCAGCACTGCGCTATCATAATGACAGACAGCTGTTGGCGTCGCTAGAAACATTATTTAATTTGTATTTTTAAAGTTTTTTCTTAATCGAAAACGTGTGAAAATGCCAAAACAGAATTGTAAAGTTAATTCAAAGTGTTTTTGTTATGTTTGCGGATGTTATATGATCAGATAAAGTGGCAAAGTTATTACTAATGTGATCAGAAATGCATATTTTTATTAATTTGGTTTCTCTGTATCAAACACTCACAAGCCATGGGTACCGAAATTGTTTTGTAACGCGTGTAGCACAATATTATACAAGTAGTCACGCGGTAAAAAAGTATGTTTTTCATTTTCATTGCCAATGTTATGGAGAGAGCCGAAAAATCATGTAGATTATTGTTACTTTTGCTTGATGAATGTCATCGGTCCAAATGCAAAAAAACTAGCAAAATATAAATATCCTGAAGTATCATCAGTGTTTAAGCCAGTTCCCCGTGCGAGCAATGATCCTTTGCCAATTCGTTTAGGTACGAGTGCAAATTCCATGGAAACTTGTAGTTCATCGCCGACGAACAGTGAAAGCGATTTGAACATGGAGGAAAACATTTAGTTTCGCAAAGTGAACTCAATGATTTGGTTCGTGATTTGAATTTATCGAAACAAAAATCAGAATTGCTCGCATCACGGATGCAGGAGTGGAAATATCTTGTTTAACGCCCAATGAAGCAGCAGCATGGGTATCATTTCAAGATGTTGTTCACAACTTTCTCGGTAACCGCAAATCCCGGGATTTCAAAAAGAAAATCGACAGTTTGTTGCAAAATTATTGCAAGATTGGAGCTCGAATGTCTCTCAAAATACATTTTCTGCATTCCCATCTAGAATTTTTTCCTGAAAACTTGGGTGATACATGTGACGAGCAAGGAGAGGGACTACACCAAGATTTTGCGAAAATCGAAAAACGATATCAAGGATTTTGGGACGAGGGCATGACGAGCGACTACCGTTGGACTTTAATGCGTGAAACAGATCCCAAACAGTACAAGCGACTCAGTTCGACTGCTCTTCATTTCTAATTCAACACTTTTTAATGAATAAAATTGAGATTAATTGTCAAAAATTGTAAAAAATGTGTTTATTCAATATCTCGAAAACTAGAACAACCAATATCAAAAAAACGGAGTGCAGATTCGGATTCAGCGCCCCAAATAACCTTAGAAAGAGCGTTTGGTTGCCTAGATCCAAAACCGTGTATACTTGTCTATTTAGATGCTTTTGTTTCTGCGACTCCTGTCAAGAGCTTATTAAAGTTTGTTAGATGCACATTATGGCACTATACTGGTTGCCATAATTGTGGCGTCATCTGCGAAAATGGCAATGAGTCTAGGTTAAATGGACGAAGCATTTGCAAGTTTGATAGATCACAAAATTTTTGATTCTTATGTAAGTTCCGTTACTTTAACAAATAACGTTTCATTTTATTACCGTTATATGGTAATATTGTTTAGGACCTCTCTTTGTAAAGACGTGTTTTCGCAATGTTTAATTGGTACAAATACATTTAATATGTTAATATTTGACAGTACGAGCTCTAGTTTTCTATGTTTATAATTGAAACTATAATAAAAAATTGTTAAAGGTTTTTCTTTGTGTCATGTTCCATAGAGGAAAATCGAAAATTAATGTTTTTGAATTCTAGAAAAAAATTATTAAAAAAAATTAAGCAATAAATTTCAATTTAAAAAAATAAAAGATGATGATGATTATTTTAGTAGCACTCTAATGCTTGTTCGAGGATCAGATATTTTTCATGCATTAAAACTACTTAAAGATTGCGACGATGTTCTTGCTGCTCCCTTGTACCAGCTTTTCAATCTTGCACTACGTTCATGAACTTCTCCCGAATGTTGGAAAAGTGATAGAATGATACCTGTATATAAGAAAGGTGATGTCTAGTATATTGAGAAATATCGCAAAATCGAAATAATAAACAACTTAGCCAAAGTCTTTGAAACCTGTCTTCTTGCTAACATTTTTCCGCAAATCAAATCTCTACTATCCACTTATCAACACGTTTTCGTTAATAAGGGGTGAACAGTCAAAAATTTAATAATATTTACTCGGCTTCTATCCGATGACATTTATAACAATGTTCAAAAATATGCAATTTTTACCGACTTTCATAAAACGTTTGAAATTCTTGAAAAAATTTCTGTTCTCCGCGAACGCGCCCTGACCACTAGACGCCAGAGGCAGTTAATTCGAATCCTTCTAATGTACCATAAATTACATTATGGAAACAGCTTAATATCGCAAAAGTGCAAATTACTTGCTAACATTGTTTTCACACTGTCACTTGTCTTGTTATTTGAATCCTATTTATCTAATAAAGCTAAGTAACTACGCTTATTACGAATGTCTCACCAAATTCTCAACTTTTTCACTCGACATGTGGAATTCCGAAAATATCAAACCTCGGATCTCTTTTGTTTTCTATTTTTGTACAAAACTTCGCTGAAGTTCTCAACTATCAGAAATTATTATTCGCAAACGATTTGTAAGTGTGGCATATTCATGCTCAGACATTTCTCAATTTAGTTTAATTATACTTTGAACAATTCTTGTGTCGAAAAAGGTTATGTGATTTGTGTGTCACATTTCAAAACCACTTTTCAATAATATGTCAATAATGTATCCAACACTGAATTAAAAACTTTGTATTTCATAACTAGAACCACTAGATTCTTATCATAATTTGACAGCATATTACCACTCTATTTTTCCTTTGTTAGATCCGAACTTGAATATGCGCTATTGGTGTGGTCAGTTGTTTATAAAACACATATCTATGCGTTGGAATTAGTACAAATGCGCTTTCTAAAGCAAATTTTCTTTCACCTACCTGGAAATGATCCTTCTCGGGGCTGCAGTCATATTAACTTATAGATTACATTTAACACTGAACCATTAGAGCTCCGTAGACACCACAATAACATAAAATTTCTCTATCGTCTTGTTTACAAGAGAATTGATGCATCCTGTATATACGAGGATAGTTTGACAAGTAGTGAGAATGACACATAGGTGGCGCTCTAATTGGTAAAACAAATGCACTGTAATTTAGGTTGGCTATTTATATGTTTACATACATTCCGATATTTAGATAAATCGATTGATTAGTTTATTTTTGAAAGCTGATTGAAAAAGAAGCAACACGTCGTTTTGTTAAAATGGTAAAAGCAGAGTATCGTGCGGTGATTAAATACTTCGTAATTAAGGGTATGAACGCTACCGAAATAAAAGGTGAGTTACGGGAAACATTAGGTGAATCTGCTCCATTATCCGCTACAATAAGTAGATGGGTAATTGAATATAAACGTGGTAGAACAAGCTGTGTTGATGAAGCACGCTATGGAGCATCCAAAATCGTGACTTCTAAGGAAATGATTATAAAAATCCATAGTATTATTACTCAAGATCGACGACTCAAAGTGAGAGAGATAGCAGGCATGGTAAATATTTCAACAGAACGCGTACACTGCGTTTTAACGAAAAAATTGGGCCTTTCCAAGCTTTCGGTAAGATGGGTGCCGCGATTGCTTACGACTGATCAAAAGTTCACTCGTTTGCGCATTTTCAATGAGTGTTTGGACCTTTATAAGCGGAATTCGGTTGATTTTTGTAGGCGATTTGTTACCTGCGGTGAAACTTGGATACACTACAGTACACCCGAAACTAAACAATTGTCGAAACAATGGTTAGAACGTGGTTCTACACCTCCAAAGAAAGCGAAAACCACTTTATCGGCAAACAAGGTCATGGCTTCAATTTTTTGGGATTCAAAGGGCATTTTGCTCATGGATTACCTTCAGAAAGGTGCCACAATAAACAGACAATATTATACAGAACTTCTACAAAAATTAAATGTTGGGATTCGTGCTAAACGGCCAGGAATGGCAAAGAAAAGGATTCTGTTTCATCAAGACAACGCTCCCTCGCATACCAGCACAGTTGCGATGTCCAAAATCCACGAGTTACTTTTCCAATTAGTACCGCATGCACCTTATTCGCCAGATCTAGCCCCTTCCGACTTCCACCTTTGTCCAAAATTAAAAACGGCACTAGTTGGAAAGAAATTTTCGTCTAACGACGAGCTTATCATCTTCGTAAATGAGTATTTTGCAAGCCTTCCGGAATCGCACTTTAGAGATGGCATAAGGGCATTGGAGTACCGTTGTAATAAATGTATTGCTCTTTTAGTAGAATATATTGAAAAATAAAAATTATTTTGTATTTAAAAAATTCGTTTTTCTTTTCCATTCTCACTACTTGTCAAACTACCCTCGTATTTTATATGTAATAACTAAAAATCTGGTATAGTTATGAATTTATAGTTAGTATATTTAGTTTTTGAAAGTAAACTCACAACTTTACGTATGTTATTTTCTATAATATTGTCCTATAATAGGATCTTATAGCTGTTGGACAATTATATTATTGTTATTACTATTATTGTTGTTAATATTATTATATATAATAACTCGTTCTTTAATATTATTTTACCTCTCTAGGTAGATGAAATTATCTTTACATTTACAAATATTTACAAAATAGAATGAGAATTAAAACAGCCTATTGCATTTAAAAGTTCAAATTACACAGTGTTACATAAATAAAAAAATAAGTTTTGTCTTTCTTTTTCATGAATTAATTATTGTAGAGTCAGAAGCATGTCTTAGTTGCTGACTACTGTATATAAAATGTCATTGTGAATAAGATATACTACAAAGATTTATTCTAATTTTCTCTTAAATGATCCAAATTACTCGAATTTCCCGAATAACTGCAAATGTTACGTGAAACTGACAAGTTTAAGTAGTTGTGTCTTTCAGAGTTGGTAAACTATGTTTTCCCAGAATCAACATCAAAAAGCTAAGTTCTTGAAGAACTCCATGGATATGCTTTTTCGTACAAAACGCTCAAAAATTATAGAAAACTAAAAAACAAAGGAATTGTTCATTTTGAAGGAAGATTACTAATCCTTTAATGTGGGATTAGAGCTATGTAAAGTTTAAGTGCAGTGGCATATTTATCCCTGTATACTTTCACAAAGTTAGTCGCTATATATGAGTTATTAATATTCCCTTATATTTTTGAAAATCAATACGGATACGTGCTTAGTCGATTCTACATAGACAACTTGTTTGTCTTTAAATATTAATGCAAATGAAATTCGGTTAGAAAATAAGTTACACATAGTGACTATTACTTTAAACTACAAGATATAGTGAAGGATATTAAAGTATCTAACCAAAGCTGACAGTTTGTTTGGCAAGTAGTAAGAATATTAAATTATATTTAATGGCATAATAATATAAGAATGAAAAAGAAAAATATTAATCAGGTTATAGTAGACACAGTAAAAATGGGAACGACATATACGTCACTAGAAATAAATAACTTAGACAAAAATTTTTTTTTTACGAATACCGAAATTATATTCTAAATTGAATAAATACCTTTACGACAAAGCCCGTGATATAGATACAAAAAAAATGAAATCGTCAAGTAATTTAAATAATATAATGTGTTAGAATTAAAATTATCGATAGCAAAAGTAACAAATTTTTATAATTTTTACATCAAAGAAAGTTAAAGTACGTAAAAGAACTGGAAAATTTACAAATGTGCAAGTAGTTTTAAATAACAATAATAACACAGATAATAATTATTCTGAAATAATTACAAAAACAAAACATGCTATTAGAGCTTTCAGCCCAAAAATTCAGTTTACACAAAGTTTTTTTTACTGGAAATGCGAAAGATGTCAAGATATCCTACACAGATTTCTGGTTAGTCTACGGTTCTGATGAATCCGTAGCAAACGTCGCAAAACTAGAGGTAGCTGCAGTAGGTAATGTAAGTAGTTCTTCCAAAAAATTCACCATTAGGTAGAATGGTGAAAACCTAGAAATTTTGAACCTTAGGTTGAAAATTTATTAAATTTCCTTTGAAGACTTACCTGCTTAATCATGTGTAAAAAAAACTCGATCACTAAATTAATTAGCAGTTTTATTAAAAATATGTTTCACCTTTAAACATACGTTGAAAATACAAGTAATGAATCACAGCGCTTACAAGATTAAATTAGGTGATCACGTGGATAATAAGGGAGAAAAAGCATGTACTTGAGTATCAAAATTAAAAATCGAAAACATAGGCAATTCGAAAACATGAGGAAGAGCGATAAATACAAGCTGTAAATTAACGTAAAGTCACTAGCATGTTGATAAAGAGTAACTGATTGACAGCTGATTTAAAATAAAGAATTCAATGAAAGAGTATTGGTTAACTAAGCAGGAAAAAGAAAAGAACTTAGAAAATAGGGGACATATACAACTTGAAGAGAACCGTTACCACATAGAATAAACTTTATAGGCGGACCAGAAAAATAATTAGTTATGCAAGAGGTAGAACTTAAGGCACACAAAATTAACATGGTTTTATCACATTGGTAAAGTAATGAGATATAAAGGCCAAACGGGATCGAAAAATAATGAAAGAAAATAAAGTATATTAAGCTGAATGTATTTGAAATCACAACGAGGAGAAGAGGCCAGCTATACGAAGGTAGTTTGACAAGTAGTGAGAATGGAAAAGAAGAACGAATTTTTTAAATACAAAATAATTTTTATTTTTTCAATATATTCCCCTAAAAGAGCAATACATTTATTCCAACGGTGCTCCAATGCCCTTATGCCATCTCTAAAATGCAATTCCGGAAGGTTTGCAAAACACTCATTTACGAAGATGAATCCTTAGACGAAAATTTCTTTCCACCTAGTACCGCTTTCAATTTTGGAAAAAGGTGGAGGTCGGAAGGGGGTTAGATACGGCGAATAAGGTGCATGCGGTACTACTTGGAAATGCAACTCGTGGATTTTGGACATCGCAACTGTGCTGGTATGCGAGGAAGCGTTGTCTTGGTGAAACAGAATCTTTTTCTTTGCCATTCCTGGCCCTTTACCACAAATCTCAACATTTAATTTTTGTAGAAGTTCTGCATAATATTGTCCGTTTATTGTGGCACGTTTCTGAAGGTAATCAATGAACAAAGTACCCTTTGAATCCCAAAAAATTGATGCCATCACCTTGTTTGCAGAACCCCGTTCTAACCATTGTTTCGACTGTTGTTTAGTTTCGAGTGTACTGTAGTGTATCCAAGTTTCATTGCAAGTAACAAATTGCCTACAAAAATTAACCGGATCCCGCTTATAAAGGTCCAAACACTCATTGGAAATGCGCAAACGAGTGAACTTTTGATCAGTCGTAAGCAATCGCGACAACAGGCCCAATTCTTTCGTTAAAATGTGGAGTACGCGTTCTGTTGAAATGTTTATCATGTCTGCTATGTCTCTCACTTTGAGTCGTCGTTCTTGCATAATAATATTATGGATTTTTATAATCATTTCTTTAGAAGTCACGATTTTGGGTGCTCCAGAGTGCGCTTCATCAACACAGCTTGTTCTACCACGTTTAAATTCATTTATCCATCTACTTATTGTGGCGGATTATGGAGCAGATTCACCTAATGTTTCCCGTAACTCATCTTTTATTTCGGTAGCTTTCATACCCTTAATTACGAAGTATTTAATCACCGCACGATATTCTGCTTTTTCCATTTTAACAAAACGACGTGTTGCTTCTTTTTCAATCAGCTGTCAAAAATAAACTAATCAACCGATTTATCTAAATATTGGAATGTAAACATATAAATAGCCAACCTAAATTACAATGCATTTGTTTTACCAGTTAGAGCGCCACCTATGTGTCATTCTCACTACTTGTCAAACTATCCTCGTACATCACAGAAACTAGACAAAGAGACAAGGAAATTTATACATAGATACTATTACAAAGATAATAAACTTACCTTAAAATAAAAAAACCGAAAGGATTTCACACTATCGGATTATTTTTATATTCCCAATAAAAAATTAAGATTATATTTCTTAATGCAAAATTAGGGTCAAGCGTGTAACTAACTTACTTGTCCCTGATTTTGTCAATCTACGGTGTAGAAATTTGAAAAAATATATACGCACGTAAAATAGCAATAGCAATATGTGGTCCTAATTTAATGGCAGGAAATTGTATATTCAAACGATTTAGATCCTGTTATCATATTGTCTTTTATTGTCATATATTATTTTACTGATGAAGTTCCTTGAAATTAATGCAAAATTCTATCATTTTAAGTACTTTGAAGCCATAAAAATCTATGTAATAAATCAAAAAAGTGAAGTAATGCCCACCATATTCTATAAATCTAGCATTTCAGTATCTTAAACTAATTTTTTTAGTAATCGAGGGTGTTAAATATTGTCCCGAACCATCTCACTTTAATACGTTATTATAATATATGTATTACGTGCGCACCTAAGTTCTCGCTGTTTCTCAAGAGATGGCTCCAGTAGCAAGTGCTGGTCGATTGTGACATAACCAAAATGTCATGAACCAAGCTTAGGCATATGGTAAACAAACCGCTTTGACACATTAGTGATTTTGTTTTTGCGTCATATACTTTTGGTTGTGTGAAAATGTCTGATTGTGTGCTAAATAATGGTCATTTGCGGGAAGCGTTGCTTTTCTTCTTTCATTCGAAGAAAACGGCGGCTGAAGCACATCGAGAACACCAAAAAGTTTACGGAGATACTGCTCGAAGTGAAACAACGTGCCGTGATTGGTTCCGTCGCTTTAAAAACGGCGATTTTGATGTTGACGATCGTTCGCGTGAAGGAAGGCCAAAAACCTTCGAAGACTCTGAACTGGAGGCATTGCTCGATGAGGATCCGTGCCAAACGTGAAAAGGTCTTGCTTCAGCATTAGGAGTTACCCGCCAAGCCATTCCCAGCGATTGCATGCGTTGGGAATGATTCAAAAACAAGGAACTTCGGTTCCTTATGATTTGAAGCCAAGAGACGTTGAGCATCGTCTTTTCGCCTGTGAACAACTGCTCCAGCGGCAAAAAAGGAAGAGTTTTCTTCATCGCATCGTTACGGGTGATGAAAACTGGATTCATTACAGCAACCAAAAGAGAACAAAATCATGGGGACTGCCCGGTCATACTTCTACATCGTCGGTTCGGCCGAATATTCACGCTGCGAAGGTTTTGCTGTGTATCTGGTGGGACCAGGGCGGTGTTATTTATTATGAGCTGTTGAAACCGAACGAAACCAGCACTGGGGAACGTTATCGAACTCAATTGTTGCGATTGAGCCGAACACTGCGCGAAAAGCAGCCACAATACGAGCAGAGGCACGAAAAAGTGATTCTACAGCAGCCTTACGTTGCCAAACCCGTTAAAACCTACTCAGAAAAGCTCAAATGGGAGATCCTACCCCACCCGCCATATTCAGTAGATATTGTGCCATCCGATTATTACTTGTCCCGTTCGATGGCACATAGTCTGGCGAATCAGCAGTTCCGCTCATATGAAGACATCTCAAAATGGCTTGATTCGTAGATAGCCTCAAAAGACGAATACTTCTACCGTGACGGTATTCGGGCTCTGCCAGAAAGATGAGAAAAAGTTGTCGCTAGCGATGGGCAATATTTTGAATGATTCATTTGTAAACATTTTTTCACAATAAAGTTGCATTTTCATCAAAAAGACAGCGAGAACTTAGTTGCACGCCTAATATATAATATACTGATGATGGCAACTCTCTTACTAAAATGTGCATTTAAAAGAATAAGCAATTTATTTACAAAAGTAGATAGTTCCTTTCGGTAAATCTTAAAATCGACTATATTAAATTACATGTTAACATTAGAAGTCGTGCGCTTCTTACCATTAAAATATCTTTATGTCTCATATTGAGTACCTTATCATTTAAGGTAGAAGTATTCTACAAAGCACACGATAAATCAAAATGGCATTACAAGTATCCGAAAGGGAATATCTTAACAGAAGTGCGCTCATTACAATAAGCAAAAATAAGCACATAAAAGCAAAACACGACACAGACACGGGCGGCACATCACGTAAACACCAGCAGTGCGGAAGGGGCTACCATAAGCAGCACAACTGAAATATGCACGAACAGCATCACGAAAAGGGAGAGAGAACGTAAAAAATGTCATTATATAAACGTCACTTAGATTTAATTGAAGCCGCGGTGGCGGCGGCCGCCGCACGATGTGGAAAACAAAAACGCTGAAAAAATACGAACGGGGCATGAATATGTAAATGCGCCACTGGGTTTAATTGCTTATTTCTTAATGTCCTACTGCTTCTGTATAATATGTGTTATTTTTGTTGGGGGTACAATTTTGAACCAGTTTTTTGGACGATAGACGACTCCAACTGTTTCATTAATCACTAACGTGGTGACATTTGTACACTGCTACATAAAAGAAAATTGAAACATGCTAGAATTGGAGTCGACACTTACAGTACAATAAAACGTAGATATGCTTTTTATTCTTTCTCGTTATTTACTTGCTTCTTATTCTTTCCTAATGTTGCTTGATGAAGAGGTACTTGTGTTTTAATAGGTATGTAAATATATTCTTGTCATTTAGTTAAGTTAATAGGTATTGAACAATATTACTACTAGTAATATAAATACCGTAAGACTGCACTTATATATAAACTAACATCTATTGACACTACATACGACGCAAAAAATTATTTGTAATTCATACTGTAAGTGTACATATATTATATCCACGAATTTACAAAAAGAATTAAGTTATTATTGGGTTGTGGCAAAAGTCGTGATGTATTTTTCCTTTTTTTTTCATAGATACCTCCTCTAACCTATTTTCTTCGATAAGTTTATGCGACCTTTCGGTGAGCTTCACAGTTTCTCGCTCATACAAGGTCCAATCTTTATTTCGCGAAAAACTTTACTGAGTCGAACGTTACATCACTATAAGAGTTTTGAAGGAAACGAAACAAATAGCTTGAAGCTTGAAGACGGGTATAGTACATCCCATCCTAGATCAAGTAATTTTGGACGGGCGATCAAACCTATGTGCAGTTTCGTGTTTCGTGATGAAATACCAAGTATTTATGATAAACAAGCTGTTGACATTTTAGGGTAATAAATTCTTTCGAATTGTTCGACTACCGACAGTACATGCTTGAATTAATTGTTTCTTTCTTTGGAAGGAGATCTCAAAAAACACGATACACTTAAAATCCCATCACACTGAGAGCATAACCTGCCGTTAATGAACAACTGCTTTCGATTATGTGTCAGGTTTATCTTCAGGTCGATCAAGACTGTTTTTATTTTCCAGCATATAGCACATGTTTATCGCGCTGTTAATATGCTTCTTCGAGTTCATGAGGAACTCAGATGTTAAGTATGCTGACACATCCAAACTTTGTCAAGTAGCCAGCATTCATGAATGCTAGGACGATGAATGTTTGACGTTTGTACAATCAACTATTTCGTCGTTGTCAACCTATGCAGATTTCTCTGACCAAGAACCACCGTTAACATTAAAATTTGTTTTGTACTAGAAGCTATATGCCGGCCCTCCATTTTTGTTATACCCTGTTCTTTCTCTGAAAATGTATGTTAAACGACTCATACAATTTCTTTAGACGGTTTTATTATGGTTTAAAATCTTACATATATACGATATACATGGAATCTAGGTTCTATGTACATCGTCTTCATTTGACATTAACCCATTCCTGCCTAATGGGTATTTAACTACCCAAGAAAGTGACGAGAGTAAAAAAATTCTAGTGACGGCAGGGTTGTCGATTTTGGTTTCAAATTTCGTTTTTATTTAAGAATAGGAATTGATTAGTCCAGAAAAAAATTAAGCGAGTAAAAATTTTTGCGTTTTGCCCATTTTTTCACAAAGGGAAAATTCCAATTTTTTTTATGTTGAAAAATGCTCAGAAAAATTGTTACTAAATAAAGAAAAATGCAAAAAACCGAAAACGTTCGCCCGTTATATTATTTTGGCATCTCTTTTCTAATGTAAAAAGATAGAAGTGGTTTGTAAACACATTTGCTAATGACACGGTGTATTATGTAAATGGGTATTTAAATACCCAACAGTTCTTAACGAGTTCCAAATAGTTATAACATTTTTTTTCACAACAAACCGAAAAATAATATTTTGGCGAATATAAAAATTTTATTTATATTTTTTATTTATTGGTATTTAAAGTTATAAATTGTTTACATAGCTTTTACAATTTTTGCTTTATCTGGAGCTACTCCATTATGATAGGCATGAAAACATGGAGCTGGGTGTAAATGTACCTGGCATTTCAAACACCCGTATTCGGTTTTACCGCCACACTGTGGGCAACGACGGCGAGACGGTAGTTTTCCGATTAAGTGATCTATGCGATCATACCTGAGCCCCATTTGTGCAGCTGAAGTTAACATTTTTCCAGTATTTTGATGATTTGATTTAACCATTATTGACTCACATACCTCTACTCGGAACTCAAATTGTGACATAAAGGGTTTTTTCTCATATTTTCGACAGAGACAATGTAGTTTCCATGCATTTACCATAGCTGCGTCAAAAGCATTGGTCAATAATGGCCAATACCACTTTTTTCCCCGAATTCGAATGCGGTAATTGTTCATGGCGTTGTCGAAAATCCACACCTATGTGTTGATTATATTGGTTGACTAAATAGGGCTGTTCAATTGCTACCATTTTTCGTTGCTTTCGATCATATCGTTTCGCACGAGTCATTGGTGTATGGCTCAAAAAATTTGATAATAACGTTACCACCTAAAAATATGAATAAGGATAATAGTAAACTGAATAATCTAACCGACTGATTGCATAAAATATTTCAGTGTATAACATACCGAATTATCGTTCCAACGAATGGCAATAATCGAATTGTTCATATCAAAGCAAAAGTCTGACATCCCACAAAGGAGCATGATTAGTACGATTATCCCGTACAGTTCCCAAAGCAAAAAACCCGTTATTTGACAAGCGCATAATTAATTTATGGCTAGTAAAAAAATTGTCAAACGTTACGGTATGCTTGACGGGGTCTTCCACATATGAAAGGAGCGATAGTACCACCCTTTCTCCTAACTGTAACTGTGCCCCATCCTGCTTCGATGCACCAGCGTATGGAATTAGCTGATACAAATAGCCTTCGTCAGATAGTACTTGTAACCAAACCGAATTGGCTTTCCTTTGATGAACATTTTGCATGAATGTCGGCCGTAGTACGCATTCATTTGCTCATGGGAAAATACTCCAAACTGAAGGAACTTTTTGTTTATCAAATTATTCAATGAGGCGACTTTAGCAAATTTGTTGTTGGGATCCAACGCTGAGTTATCACAAACATGTAAAAATTGTTTGATCCGTTTGAATCTGTCTCTTGAAATACATTGCTTTATCATCGCACGTCCCAATGATTCTCGATTTGACCAATAAGAATGTATTTGTGGCAAGGTATGGTAACCTGTTATATACAAGACACCCAAAAACGTTTTTATTTCAGTATTAATTGTTTCAAATGATGAAGCATTTTTTCTGCAGCATATTTGTTTGTAGAATTCACTAACAGACTCAGTACCTCTTCATCAATAAACTTTCCCTAAAGCTCCACGGGGCTCATGCCACCGATCTTTTCATACAAACCCTTATATGAAGCTGCCGTGTCATCAAAAGGCACCTTGTCAAACTGGTAATTTTGTCTCCGAGACCATTTTGATACTATTCCCTTATCAATTTTAGCTCGCTTGGGGCCTTTTCTACGGCTGATTTCAGACAATGGGTCAATATTACTGCAGGATGAGGTCACTGCTACATCATCGTCGTCTTTTTCAATAGACTGCATTTCCTCGTTCCAGTTACTGCAGGTACGTTCTATCTCAAAATGTCCAGCTATTTCGCGAAGCAAATTTTGTTCGTCATGCAACAATTGCACATCGTCATCCAATTCCTCATTGTCACTAATGTCATCGACATCATCGGGTGGTATTATATTGATATTAATAAAATCTGGTTGTTCGCCGAAATTTTCTTCTTCATCAGACCAATTATCAATAATATCTTACAACTCGGTAACAGTAAGGACTTTCTGATGACGGGTCATTTTTGTAATGTAATCAATATTCCAAATTTTACGGAATTAGTATGTAACTTTTTTAAAATTTTTATAGTTAAAATTGTTCACTTTTTTATTTTTAATAGTTAAAATTTTCACTTTTAGTTCGTAAAAATACAACTTTATACTTTGACTGCAATGAAACAATGAAGACAAGCAATGAAAAAATCAAACAGCGTTGCGAAAAGAAAAAAATGGGTAATCCCCGGTTACAAACTAATAAGCTGTAAATCTCATAGCCAATTTTTTTTTGACAACGCTCTCGATTACAATAATAACGCCGTTCGAAAATTTTTTCGCCGTTTTAAGTGCCATCTGACATAATATAGAGAAATTAATGAATAATTATTGTTATTACTTGTATTTAAACTAAAATATAATATATCAATATTTTGAATATATTGGAAAAAAATATCATACGAAAGCCTATTGGGTATTTAAATACCCATGTCCTATCTCGGACAGGAAAGGGGGTAAAAATTTTTTTTTCACTCCAAACAACTTCTGCAGTCCAGCAGGTGCATGTTTATAAATTTTGTTAAAATCGTACTATTGGATCTATGGTCAGGCATTAATGGGTTAATTACAATTTAAATCTGTAGAATGGGCGAATCAAGAATCGTTATTATATCGCCGTATATATGTATATATACTGCCAATTGCCTGTTAATATTTTAAATGATGAATAGACTAATTTAGTATCTATAACAATAATAATAATAATAATAATAATAACATTATTGCAATTAATTGTACAAAGAAAGAAAAGAAATTGCAAACGTCATGACGGTACAATATATTACATATGTGTTAAAACATATTCTTATACATCATATTTTTGCTGTAGAGAACCACGATTTATATATTCAAATATACTGTATGGTTCTAAATCAATTAAGAAATCACGAACTCTTTTTTTAAATATTAAGAATATCTTAATTTCTTTTAATGATTCCGGTAAACTATTAAAAAATTTACTGGAAGAGTAGCGAAGTGCACTCTCTATCAGCGTTAGGCGGTGTTTGGGATAATAGTAATTAGTTTTATGCCTTGTGGAATAATCATAAACAGCGTTGTATTCTTTAAACAGGTCTTTATGTTTGTAGGGAAAAAGTAGGACCTCGAATATATAAATTCCAAAAATAGTTAACAAAAAATGTTGATTGATTAAAATTTAAGTTATATATTATTCTCAGAATTCTTTTTTGTGTTACGAAAATACTATTCATATCAGTACTACTACCCCTAATAGCGATGCCATACCTTACTCTGGAATAAAAGCATCCAAAGTATACCATTCGTAACGTCTGTTCACCAACGAGTTTCCTCAAGCGACGAACTCCAAAACATACACTTGAAAGGACTTTAAATAAATCATGGATATGATCCTTCCATTTTATAAACTGATCAACCGTAACTCCCAACAAACGAACACTATTATGTACGGGATGTAAGGAATCACCTAGTTCCACATTGTCAGGAAATTCAGAAAAGGTATTGCATCTGAACAGTATTATCTATATGGATTGAAAGAATTAAATCAAATTTTGGACTAACTCTTCTGCCAGCAGTTGGTTTGAGTCAAACTCAAAAGAAATATTAAGGTAGTAGCTTTCCCCACAGTTCTATATTTTAGGCACAAAAACTTTCAAATATTCAGTATACACATGCTTATATTCTTCAAATAGACTAACCACTTTACAAAACTATTCCATTTAACCTTCTGTTTAATATTAACGTTCGTTTACTTCTTTTGAGTTTATGCTTACACCTATTTGAGGGAAGACCCATATTTCCCTGATGCTATAGTTCTGTGCATTATTAATATTTTTGTTTTTACAGAATATAATAAAATAAAATTTCCATAAAGCAATACTAAAATTTTAAGCAATATTACTCATTCTGAAGTCGTCTTCTAATATAAGATATTTCAAACTGAATAGATTAGGTAAATTTTTTGCCATAAACTAATATTGTTCCTCAACTACAAAATATGTTACTAGAAATATGTTAAATTGTAGAAAAATTTGAATGTGATTAAGGATTGGTGTTTGAAACATTCCATTGGAGTATCAATAAATACGTTGTTGAAACTTATTCAAAAATTAGCTCACTGATTATACATTAATGCGTTTTGGATTTGATATCAGTGCCTAGACAAAGAACACTTTGTGTGTATTATTTTATTTACACTAGAGTTTATTAGCTTATTCATTTCATTTGTTCTCTGGCATCTCAAGGTAAGAGCTTGTAAAGAAGTTTACAATTTGCCGACTTTCAAGACTTTATTCAATAATGCGTCCAAACCTGTAGATTCGAAAATGTCCTTCACATGTACGTCAGCTTCAAGATTTCAGAAGAGATTTTTAAAATACTTGTTTTATAGAATAAACGGTACTTGTGCCACTCGTTGAAATGCTTACGATTCGTTTTTATGAGTTTGACATAAAAAAAAAGACATGGCTACTACGGGGTTTATGAAAAAACTTATTAGCAATGAAATCCAATTATCCCATCTTCTATCAGTTGTCGACTTTTTGGTACCTATATATGCATCGAAGTCTGCAGATATCTTTTGCATTGCTAGACCGAGAATATTTTAGCTAGAACGCAACTAATATATATCCTTTATACACAAAGTTCTTTTCCATCTTTAATGTGTCTTTTTTTGATTTTATTTTCTGTCTGAAATATCAAACAGAAAGAGTAGTATAGTTTAGTATAATTTTATTATGTCGTTTTTATACAGCTTCTTGTTACATTTTAATTTTTAAAATTATTGTATCCTATATAGGAAATATAAATATTACATTTACATTATACTATTCGCCAAATTAATTGCATCATGATTTAAATGCATTCGTCAATTAGATAATAAAAATGATTATTATTTTGCAGAAGATGGTAAGTACAACTAGTTGTGCTGACAGGCGAAAGCAAGAGTGACTTGGCTACGGCTTTAGCCTACAAATCCTTGTGTATATTGGATACGGGTGGCAAGCATTTAGAAGGGTTACTGAAGACTTAGCTGAGGAAGAGCATTGATGACGCTGGAGACGTATCTAGCAGATAGCAGGGTTTCAGAAAGGGACACTACAAGGTTGACTCGGTGGCATGGGTACTAGAGACTTCTGAGGTCACACACAGGAAAACATTACACTCGAGGTCCCTGTTTATGCTGATAACATTGAACGTGAAGAACGCCTTCAGGTCAGCAAGGCAAGGCGTGATCTTGGACGCCCTAGGCAGCAGGTTCAGTACACAATCCCGTCTACTCAGAATAGTCATCTATGATACCGACAGCAGACTGTGTATGGAATGGAATTGCCGCAAGGTATCTATCTACCTTATAAAATACACAGACGACATCGCAGTAGCGGTTGTCGTTGCATGAGACGAGAAGTATGCGCAAAAACTGCTCATCCAGGTCATGAAAAAGGTGATTTATGGATCCTAACATCAGAAAAAACGGAAGTGGTCCTGCTTACCGAGAGGAAAGGTAGAATTGTTTGTGGACATAAATATACTTAACAAAAACTCGATGAAGTACCTCGGATTGCGGCTAGATAGTAAAATGACTTTCTGAGAACAGATTCGATTATCGACCAACATAGCCGCTGGGATAACAACAAAGGTGACACATGATGCACGGCGGGAACGCTGGCGAAACGAAAAGGAGGACGATGGAGGAAGGGACATACGCAACATCGCGGAGTGGATAAACAGGGATCACAGAGAGGTAAACTACTACCTCCTCAGTTCCTCCGTAGACAAAGGTACTTCAACACATTTCTAGCCATAATAGGTGAAGTAGAGGATGTGGTTTGCAGGACTCTGCAGAAGACAAAGCTGACGACACCCTCTAGTGCGAGAGGTAGGCCGAGTACAGGGAAGCACTACTAGGGGAAGTAGTCTATGATAATAATGTTGTAGAAGTGATGTACATAGTATGGAAACGACCATAGGCAAAAGAAGAGTGAGTTCCAAACAACGACGGCAGCTTACGATATGCTATCCTGATATAATGCGAACAGCGATTACGGGATGGAATGTTTACCTAACATAGTGAGGTTTTAGTGGGCCCGGGCCCCATACATTGGCGACGCTGGTCTCGTCCCTGTTGATGTGGTCATGCATTGTTCCTGATCCAAAAAGGAAAAAAGAAATTATTATTGTTATTGCAGCATAATTATAAGGAGAATTTCAGTATAGCACTAATGCCCCAATAGTAAGTCAACATACTCAAATAAATAAAATTTAAGCATTCTCTTCCAAACTAGGAACCATAGAATTCTGAACAAGATTCTGTACGTATTATTTTTGATTACAAAAGTAATCTTCGTTCATGGTACACCTTCAATGTTATATCTTATACGTTTCCATTGGTACCAATACTTCATCACTACATACTCGTATATGGGGCATCTTTAAAATTCCAAAATCATATAATTGAAGACCAAAACTATTTCATTTAGACAAAGCGTTTTTGAATAAACATCTTAGCCTAGAGTTTGAGTTAATATTAACATGCATAACTGAGTAAGTTTTTAAAGAAATCTCTGGTTTGGAAAACAAAAACTTAATGTCGATCCATAATTTCTATAACTTTTCGATCTCCATGTATTATGTCCTCACACTTTTGGCACTTTTACTCCTTTGATAGTATTTATAAACAGCCTAGATGTTTATGTTTTCCTTTTTGTTTTACCTATTTTCTGTTTTGCCTTCGTAACTGGCATTTCGTGACAATGCCTCTTGGATTTTAATTTTTGCATTCTTCTCATTGTTGAAATTTTGGACATATCTCTCTTCTTCTTTGTTACGCATTTATATAAGACGTGTAATTAGCAAAATGATATATGCATGGCTTTTATGATTACCTTTATACTTATATTGGAAACAGTATATCTCTTGCGAGAATTCAACGAAAGTCTTTACATTTCAATCATTAAAAGCTGATGTAGTTTATCCTCCTACTGAATTAAATCACTAGAACTGTGTATTCGGAAGATATAATTTTGTTAGTCTGTGATCTTGTCGGGTTGGTTAGTGGTCTAAGTTTTTATGTACTTCACGATATTTTTCATTGGGATTTTGCAGAACACATTTGATGAGAATATCTAAGAATGTGATGTATACTAGTGTTGAGCCAAGACTAAATGATGTAATTTTATAGTATACCATATACATTTGTTTATTATTTCATTACTTCCGTTGTATTTTACTATTGTATATTTTATTACTTTTATTTATTTTTTGCATTTTCTTGGTTAAAATAAATTGCTTACTTTCTAAATTTAGAGTCATGTAAAAGGCAATATGTTTAACTTAATAAAGAACTATTATTATTATATGTGATGCATATAGAACATATATACATACATTTCACTTTCTCAATTGTGTATCTTCTACTAGCACTATTTATGGCTAAATCTTCTGTGTCTCATTTTTCATGATCTTTCATTACCACATATTTCATTCTATTTTCACTAATTCGAGTCCGCATGCTTTCGCTTTTTTCCATTATTTTATACATTTCTCTATTTGCTACTATAAGAATGTTATTAAAGCGTCGAAAGCGAAACATTTACAGGCTAAAAACTAAGTTCTTTAGTGCCAGGACCCATTGGCATCGCTTCTTAATAGAGTGAATATAATATGAACCATCGATAGTCTCGCATTTTATCTGCTATTATTACTAACCAAACCTAATTGTCGATATACAGACTTAAGTTTGTTCGCAATATCGTCTAGCCGTCTCTAGACTAATATAAATCCTTCACTTGAAAATATTAACTTTTATGTTTGCTATTGTTTAAAATGCTGCTTACTGACGTTATTAATACAATTTCGTGTTACAGTTCGTCGTAATTTCCAATTCTTAAATCAATACTAATATTCACATCTCTCATTTGTTATCTCTGTTATTTTTACTATATTTTACTATATTTACTATATATTAGCAAGTTTATTTATCCAAGGCGGTATTCCAATGAAATAATTAAAAATATTAGGCTTAAGAACAAATTGCGCAAAAATATAGAAAAACACATTCTGATTCAGATTTAAGGGCTTTTAAAGAGTTACGGGCTTCAGTGAAGTTACAAGTGGAGAGAGCATATTCACGCTATATGGCTGAGGTGAGGATGGAATAGGTCAGGAGCCTACAATGTCCTGTTCCTCCATCGGCACAAGAAGATGGTTTCGCCAATCATTTTTGTAGCTTTTTAGTGATTCTTCCAATTTTATATTGATTGGGGACAGTTTTTCTAATAAATGTTTTGTTGATGATGTATCTTTTGCAGAAGAGGAAGTGCTTATCACGATTAGGTCATTAAAAAATAAATTAACATCTGGATATGATATGGTACCAAGTTTTTTATTAAGAGATTATAGTACCGTTCTGTATAAACCTCTGCTCTATTTGTTTAACTTAATTTTAAGAACAGCCGCATTTCCTTCTAGGTGGAAATTGGCAAGGGTATGTCCCATATTCAAGAGTGGAGATCCGTCTGACATCTTCAATTACAGATCGGTATCATTGCTGTCTAGCATGGCAAAGGTGTTCGAGACAGCATTGTATAGACGCATTTACTCCTCGGCAAGCAGTTTTATTCGACGGCACAACATGGCTTCGCCTCCAAGCGTTCTACTATAACAAATTTCTGTATCTTTTCCCAATATGTTACGTAGGCATTGGATAGTCGGCACCAGGCCTTTGAT
The DNA here is from genome assembly GCA_031893035.1 of Dermolepida albohirtum. NCBI lineage: Eukaryota > Metazoa > Arthropoda > Insecta > Coleoptera > Scarabaeidae > Dermolepida > Dermolepida albohirtum. The sequence continues at coordinate 23,799 of JAVIWB010002570.1, forward strand.
CGCATTGACCACGGATATCTCTTGTCGAAACTGCAGTGTTTGGGATTCAGTGGTTCGTTAGTAAGTTTGCTTCAATCCTACCTTAGGGATCGTGAATTTGTTGTTTCATACAATAATTTGTTGTCGTACCATTTCATCTGGAGTATCACAGGAATCTAACTTAGAGCCACTTTTATTTTTGCTTTTCATCAACGACGTGTTTGTTAATTGCCAGATATTGATGTTTGAGGATGACGTTAAAATTTTTTCAATTGTAGCATCAGAGACTGATTGTGTGGAGTTACAGGATAATTTGACTGGTGTTTATGAATGGTGTAGTGGAAATGGATTGACATTGAATACTTCCAAATACAAGGTTTTGACTTATACCCGTAGGAAATCTTTACTAGAATACAAATACGAGGTTGCTTCTGTTCTTCTCTTTAGATGTGATGTGGATTTGGGAGTGTATTTTGACATTGAGTTAGCTTTTAATATCCATGTTGTCGATGTAGTTTCATCAGCATATGGTATGATGGGCTTTATATTGCGAAATGCTAAGCAATTTAGTAATATATCTACATTGAAAACTTTATACATTTCGCTAGTCCGTTCGAGATTGGAGTATGGCTCGTTAGTACGAAATCCTTATTACAAAGTCCAAAAAAATATAGAATGTGTGCAAAGACAATTTTTGAAATACCTTTGGTTAAGAAATCACTGCGTGATGAGACGGGTTATGTCCGGTTTGTCTTTCTTGCATAGATTAAACCTAATCTTACTGCTCAGAATGTTCAGACTTTCTTTAGTCCACCAGCTTGCACTAATATACTCATTAAATCGCGCATTTCAGTTATGTATACTTCTTATAATAAATTTGATAATAATTGCGAGATATTCAGTTGCTCCGCTAAGAATTTGCAAAATATTTTTGGTGTGTCACAAGATGTATGCATGTATATACATATGTTGAGTTTTGTAATGTTTAACTGCAGGGATTAATAATTAGTTTTTTAAATATAAGCTTCTTGTCCTATTATTGGTTTATGTATACTGTTGGGCAATAAATACTTTATTATTATTATTTATTGTACATTCAATTTTATGTTGTTACATTAGTTTTGAATGTGGCGTTCAGAAAAGTGTGTAATATGGTTACACCAAAATTTTAAAATGGCAATAAATATCTTGAATTTCTGAGAATGATTGATTTATAGTCTAGTATCGTTGTCATTTACGTCAAGTATAGAAGATATATTTTTCTGTCAACTTATGTTCGGATTAAAACTTACATTGGACAGTTAAATTTGCGATACATCCTTTATTTCAGTGGGGATGCAGTTGAAGAAGAATCATTATTTTCTTTTCCAATAAACTGTTAATATTACTTTAGTTAACCATAAAATTTTATCACTAATAAATTTAACAATACAGAACTAACAAGACAGGTATAAATTAAGTTAAAAATTTATCCAAAATAGTTTTTTGTAATTTATCTTTTGCGTAGGATAATGAATTTCTACTTAGATATTAAAATCGAAATTTCCAGAATAGTGACTCTGTTCTAACTTTCCATTTATAATTATTTCTGTAAATATATACAAGCCTAGTATTCATATAGAAGAAAAATAAAAGATCTATACAATACGCAAAAATAAAAAATAGATTAAAAACATAACATTAAATTTAACATAAAACAATAAGTATGAAGGTTTTCATCTGTTAGGTAACAAATAAACTATCTTGTATATGAAACTAATTGTAAGCAAAATGTATACTTGAATTTACACCAAACCTATGCATACACTGCTCAAAAAATTAACGTAGATTTCATAAAATTATAAATCGAAAAAAAGTTCATTCAACATAAATTTTAAATCCAGTATATTTATGAGCAAGTATCCGAATAAATTATTGTACTTTGTTTGGATAAGTTTTAATATTACGTTGTCGGGGAAGCACATATTTTTGCAATCTCATTGTAAAAAAAATACCAAAATATTCAATTTTAGTGACGTTTTATTGCAATAATTTCAAAGAAATAGTGATTAAATTATGTATAATTTTCTCGAACATTATATATATATAATATTCATTATCTTAATGACGTGGATGGGAATAGCTCGTGGAATATTTATTGATGCTCCCTCACAGCAATTCATTGAAGCATTATTGGTGGCACATTTCGTGTATAGCAACATACATATTAAGCATGTTCGACTGGATTACCGTTTGGGGAATTGTCTAACAACTCGATTCTCTCTATACCAACTTCATCAATCCGGTCAATCTGCTTTACTAGATTAGTACAAATATTATAAAGATGAAACCTCCCACTGCAACTGCATATTGATGAACGATGGATCGCAAAATCTCATAGAAGTGTCTTTGGATAGTGATAGATCATATAGCGATAGATCATTTTCTGTGAAATACATGTTGGTATTTCTGGAATTTTTATCCCAAGAAATTTATTATTGCACTGTATAGTAATTTCATAACGCTTAAAATATTTGAGGACACAAATTTCTCCATTTTAATTTTAAGGCATAATTATTAAGATAGCTACATAAGTAGATGTCTCTTTATAGAGATGCTTAACTTAAAAACCAAACTAAATTTTAATAATAAAATTTAATAAATATTGTTCTGAAATATAATTTTTAGTTCACTACTTTCACTCGTCGTTTAATTAAAACGTTTTTTCAAATGTGTACGGATCAACAGAATTTGTTATATTATAGTACAAAAATATTATTAATAACAGTCAAACCAATGTATGAACATACAATGAACAAAATAATTTTATAACGAATGGATAGATGCAATTAGTTTTGCTGCTTATTTCGTGAGAAATTTCAAATACACATAAAGAACGAATTAATTACTAGTACATTCACACTTGAAGATTTAAAAAATTACTATCACATAGTTTAACGTGTGCATTTCCAGTTAACTCAACATTTAAAAACATCTTTGAATACAAAACCACCATGATAATAAAATACAATACTACTTATCATCATCACCTCTTCCAATGCATTATCATTTGCAAAATTACGTCATCTAAGATGCTTTTAAAATTTCTGAATAAAAAGCTAAATCCAGACAATATGATAGATGATCCAGTTTTCGAGCAGGATGAGTTGGACTTCGGCAGCCTTGAAAACCCGTTGGTTATCATGAAGGACTTCTTTATGATGCAAATATCGACATCCTTGGTCAATAGCTGTAGATAATTCCGTTGACGTATTATCGTATATAACAGTTGTAGTTCCCATTAATATACACATATTCAAAAAGAAAACCTGTTGCTTGGTCCAAAAAGACGATGGCTCATCTTCAATGGACACTTACATTACAATTTTAAAAAAATTTGACACAATCTTGTCACCAATGAACGTTATTAGGTAACGCGCAATTATTTGTTTCAATATCTAGGGAAATTTTCTCTAGTTTCATAGTATATTAGTAAAATAAAGAAGCTTCTAGACCTACTGCGTTACTTCGATTTTACATTCGTGTGATTAAATTATATATTTGTAATGATGTGACAGATATCTATTAGAATTGAGTAATATTTGGTTTTAACGTTGATATTGATTTTTGTGGAAAAACAGCAAATTCTCAGACTATCAAGGAAGAGTGACTTCAATGTTTCTGTTCTTTTTTTGAATTTTTTTATGTAGCTTAGGTAAAAGCTGAAAAAAATCTTGATTTCAAAATTTACCATTCCATTGCAAGCATTGTTGTTCCTTTGAAGAAGATTAGAAACTAAGTCTAGGCCACAGAAATAATGATCTAATACAATGCTTTACAAACTGTGAGAATATAGCGGAAAAGATATAACAGTGGAAATCTTACACTTAAATTATTGTAAAACATCTTCACTTAACACTTAATGTTTACCACAATATTTTTTACATATACAGTGTACTTAGAAGTAAAATCAGTTTTATGTGTCTCTTTTGAATTTCACAATTTATCCAACTTTCTTTCTCTATTTTGATTTTGCATAAGTTTTTTTAAAGAAACCAACTTCACACAAATAAGAGGATATAAGGTATGTCAATACAATCTATATTAGCTATTCTATATGAAAGTTCAACTTATTGGTCGCTGAACTGTGATTGGAAAACGTCATCGTCCGCTTAAAGTTGGGCTAAATAAAATCAACGATGTTCATACTGTTAAAAATGCTTCCAAGTTGCGTCACTCACAGACATATAGTCACGAATTTCAATTGATAGAGCGCACAGACAAATTGGTTATTACAAGAGAAGCAAGACCAAATTTGACTTTCATATTGCTGATGGTCAAGTCCGTTTGAAAATATAATTCAAGCAAAGAATTCCAGTGATTGTTTCTTTAAACAAATAGAAGATGCCTCCACCTACTACAAGAATTTGCATGGTCTGAGAACTAAACCAAGTTTTTTGTCAATATTAGTGATGGCGATTTAGATGTCGTCTATCTTACTAAAGTACAGACATTTCAAACAATTAACTATGAACTATTTCCTACTGAACACACAATTTTACGCGAAGATCGAAAATTCGACGTCTTTGAGAGGAACTGAGGGGACGGTGTTCTGCTAGCCCCTAAATCAAATTTCTGCATCTACTCAATTAATGTGTGAGGATTTAATGTATGTTTGTGTATAGTTGTATTAATAAATGCTTCTTCGCGGTAGATTCAAATTTATTACTAACTCCTTTTATTGTTGAATTTAAGCTTTAATTTATTTCATTCAGTCCAGTGTGAAATGTATATTAGCATGTATCGAATTAATATAATTTAAAATGCATTTAACTCTCTTTATTCCTATAGAGTTTGCTATACTGCCATCTAGATATCTATGCTAAAAAAATATTTTCGATTAATGCACTTAAAATTATGGTTTCTATACTATGCATAAAGATTATTTCTATTAGTAAAGGGCTTAAGGGATTACCCAGCCCCCATTACTGCTATACAGAGTATTATTAACTATATAATTTTAGTCTATAAATAGAGAATCGTTTTTAATTACTACGTTCGTATTATTTTGATCTTAAATATTTTTCTATATAAAAGGGAATAGGCATGTGTTACTTTGATAAAAAAGACTGTATGAAAGTATACCTCAACAAATGCAATAATATTTCTTATTTATGAACCAAACTGTCACCTAGCTGAAGGATGAAAATTGACTCTTAAATAGAAAATTATTATAAGAATCTATTAAATTGGTGCAATTGCCTCAAATTCTATTTTTTTAAGTTGTAGTATACGAAAACTTACTTATTCTGATGACACGATTTATGAAGGATTTTGACCTCAGGTGAGGTTCTTAAACTAGTTTTTCCAGACGCGATAGCCAATTTTTCCCAACACTCATAAAATATGTTAGGTGTCCTGACGACTTACTGCGAACAACTCACTCGTCCTACAAGAGTCCTGCACTAACCACTGTCTTTTACTGCACTTGGGGATCTTTTGCTGTTTCATTTTTTTTTCGTCACACCCACAGAACCTAAATCTTTAATAAACTCATCCACTTATCTTAACTTTTGCATAATCCTTTCTTTTCTTCTGTCTGGCTTACTCCCTACAAGCCCCTTATTAAACCGCATACATTTCACATTACCCAATTAATCAATTTGTCTTTTTTTAATTGCTGTTGATATACATGTTTTCTCATACCAAGTCTCATTTTTTTTACCCCTATACTTTTCTTATTATTTTTTACTCCTAAGGATGCAGAATATCTCCTCGTCTAGATGACTACCTTCATTAACTATGGAACCGAGATTTTTAAAACATATAATTCTTTCATAGCTATTTAGGTTTACTCAGAGTCGCTTTATTCTGTAATAATTAGACGCGCCCTTTATTGATATCACATATTTCGTTTGCTGCGCTTAATTTTAGTCCCTGCCTAGTTGCTGCTTCATCGAAGTATTTGCATAATACTATCGGTTTTTCTCTGATTTAGATAAAATATCATCGGCGCTGTTTAGTAAAACCAAGGAAACTGCCTAAACAATTGATAGTAATATCTGCATCACTCTGAATGTTATTGTATTGTGAATTATTTGTAGTTATTCTTCTGTTGCTACGATTTTGATAAAGCAAATAATACAGTTATGTATTTTTTTGTATCAAGTATTATTATTAACACATAAACGGTCTAATTTAATAGGAATCATATTTTAAAACGTTACTAGTCCTTGCGTTTATATCTTTATCAAGAAGTACAATGACAAAAAGAATAAATAAACACCGAGAGAATAAAACACAGAGAGTAAACAGTTTGCAGTAAAATTTTACTTTTACAAATATTTTAACGCAAGGTAATAAAGCAAAAATTCGACCATGCACATAAAACAGGGCGGGCGTATTACCTCTTTTTTATTTCATTTCCTTTTGCAAACGTTAATTACAGAATTAAGCTCAGATTACGACGCTTTTATTTTTATTGGGGGCTCGCAGACAGCATAACACGTTCTTGTTTTATTGTTTCGTTGAGGTAAGGGAGTTGGAGAAACGGTGGATTCGGAGAGAAGAGAGAATATTTGATAGAGAGAATGAGAGACAAGAAAAATTTTATTAGTACTGGGATTGTGTTTAAGTCGACTAATTGGTCGCGTTGTTTTTTCTCTCCGTAAGCTCCTTATTTTCAAAACATAATCCTATCGATTTCTTGTTCAAGGCTACACATTTACAGTCTGCTGCAAAAATATAGGCCCCTATAATTGGCATGATCCATTTTTACTTCTTCTCCTGTAATAGATATCGTTGTAAAAGATAAAACTTGATTAACATAAAACATCAAACGACCGTCCACAAAAAAACCCTTCCTCTTTGTTTTACTTTGTATTTGTCTCTAGAATTTAAAAAACAGATTTCAAGAAGAAAAAATACTGTCTTTTTCCATATTCAAGGCAGTAATGTCTAGAAATCTTGTCAGTTTCTATAGGACCACTTTTTTTTAATAACACGTGTAAAGATTTTAAAAAGTCGAAATTTCAAAGAAATTGTAAAAAAATTAGGGTCATGACATTAATTTTTGGTAAATTGGGTATTATAGCCAACATAATAATTTTCTAGGTCTTTTTTGTATCAACACTAATTTAATATACAAAAAATTACGGTAATTTTAAGTTTACATCAACAAGTTCATAAAGATTATAGTAGTGCCATGTGTCAAGTGTTGAGTTTTTGTTTAATTGGCTTAATAACGTCATAGTTTGTCCGTTGTTGTTTAGATTTGATTTCAATTGTCCTAGGCTCTAAACTCATTATCCTTCAATATTCTACTATACTTACTATACTGGTAATAGAACCAATGTTTCGGTTACATCCACTGTATCCGCGATGTGTCCTATCTACAATAATATTGTATTTTGCATAATACATGTACATTATAATCCTTTTAAGAGTATATTGAAAATTTTATAATTAATTTGTAATTCTTCTTTATTTAACTACTTTTTTGTTCAACTATTCAATAATGACTTGTTTATAGTATCAACATCAACATTTTGATTCTGTTCCTTAATCGTGAAAATAACTCTTTAATTAACTGACTCCAAAATAGTATATTACAGTGTCATAAGACAGGTCTTATCGTCCGTTTAGGGTACGACGAGATAAACGAGGAGGACCTAAAGGCCGAGAAAGATAAATATCATGTGAGTATGTTGAATGATCCTCCAAGTTACCATCAAGAGGAATCGATGGAGGTGAGCACCTATAGGCATTGCCGATAGCCTGCACCATGTCAATCACGCGAGGATGATTCACAAATATTTGTTGTTAACGTGCGTAAATAAGTCTGTAAATCGTTTTTTCTACGTTAGAATATACAAACACTAAAATTAAATGTGTTATTCGTAATTAGTATTCCCTTGCGGGGCTGTACGTTACTGCAATCCACAGGTTTGTTCAATATAACTTGTGAGACAAGTTGTTTACGTAACTTTTTCGAATTGAACTCACCTTTTATAGATAAATAATTGCAAATTTAAAGTTTGGGAATTTTCGTGGCGGTTGGCAAAATAAAATGATATTTGTCAACTTAAACTTCGAATTTGTTAATTTTCCATTGAATATTTTGTACTTATAAATTCGTTGTAAAATGAAAGAGAATTTTTCATGTATTTCACCTGAAATTAAACAAATTATTAAAAACGTTGTCAATAAATTACATCTTATCGAATTGCCTGTCAGTAAATTAAATTATTCACGAAATCGTTGGTGATTATTTGATATTTAATTGACTACATTTACTATTGGCAGTTCGCCTTCACATTTTTGACGTTTGGATTTGATATGAAATTTACTTAACCATACTCGAAAAATTATGTTGCACTAGAGTAAAAAGTGCTTTTGTAGAATAGAATAGAAGTAGAATAGAAGTTATAAGACATATATCCTAGAAGGAATATGGAGCCAGTTTCTAGATCGTTTGTAAAGTAATAAATTATTAAACACAAGTTATTAAACCCAATATTATGTGAATGTGAAACTTCTTAATTATGTAAACTGTTCCGCTATAATATTACGATACTAGTATTTAAAACAGAAAGAAAGCGGGTAAGTGTTATTTTTAAGTATTTATTAATGGAAAAATTGTGTATGAAACAGTTTTTTGATTTTATCATCATATAAAATTAAGGTTTAGGAAGAGTATTTTGACATTTCTTCCTATCTATGCCTTTTTGTGCTTACCTTTAATTCCGATAGCTGCTACCCGAAGCCTGTACGACTTGTTCTTGTACCTTCTCTAAAGTCAGATTGCTGAAGTTATTATGTTATGTAAAAATATATATAGTATAATAGATTTACTATAATTCAATATTCATTAAACTTATGGACAAGAATCACAAAGAGCTTTCAATAATTGAAAACAGCTTTTTAAAATTATTATACAGAATAAGCTACAGTTAACATAACAATGCAGATCGCCTAGTCGATTTAGTTCTTTTCAATTTTAGATGCATTTTTGAGAAACATAATACACCATTAAGTATTTACATCACCCATATTGAAAAAATCTCTGAACTTGCTCTCAGAAGTAAGCAGTTTTCGAGATTAATCTTTTTGAATTTATCCCCTTTTTATATGATTAGTGTTTCACACCTCTTTTAAATCTTTGAGCATAAACTTAAAGGATTCTTATAATATCAATAGAATATCCATAAAACACACTATATTACAAGATCATACTCAACTGCGAGTTTATATGGATAGAAAAATTTGTTTCTGTGAATAACCGAAGTTATGGCATACGAAGCAATAGAGTTGAGGTCCTCTCACCAAAAATTATTAATATCTATTATAGCAACTTTCGTGGCGCATATCATTAACAGAGAATAGTGAAGATATTAATTTAAATATAAAGACTTATTCTAATATACATATTTAATCCATATATAAAGAGGAAATTTTCAAAAAATTCAAAATTGAAGAAGCAATTTTTTATGTACTGATAAGATTCCAAGTCTTTTTTCAAATATGCTGCTTGTATGACTGTCTTATTTGTTTAACATACTCGTAATTTGCTCGAAGTTGTACATTATCTTCCGAAGCATTAACAAAATTAAACTTGCCTGACCTATTCTCAAGAATAGTGATCCGAGTGAAAATGTATTTGTGGCAATACGTTCCCATAAAATTTATTGCTCCATTAATATTACGATTATTCTATCACAACACGTATTCGTACACAAATGGTTTACAATTACAAACATGCCATGATTTACCCAATTTTGTTTAAATAATGGAACAGCGTGTTAAATGTTATTTATATTATTTCCAGAAGGCATTCAATCAGAGTGACAATTGACTTTCATTTACTATTGAAATCCTGTTTAGTTGGAAAAAGTATCAGCTTCTTTTACCTTGTACGGTTTTAATTTTTATTAATAATATAATAACCGTTATCTCTAGTAAGAAACTATTATTTGTG
>JAVIWB010002571.1:0-34791 GCA_031893035.1 Dermolepida albohirtum
ACAATAAACTAACCAATTTAAGCGTAGACGGATAATCGGTCCCACTATGGACGAGACCATAAAGAAAATTGTCACTAGCAATTTCACGATGAGTGCCCAGTAAAACCAAGTTATATTCACGTAACAATGATGGATGATCAGTGTTCCTGCAAAGACACCATTCATTCATCTTATAACTTAAAATTTTCAAAAGCCCTCCCTAATTACTCTTAAGTTTCAACTTATGATAGATGTAAATAGAACTATAGATAATGACAGCATATTCTAGTCTGCAACATACCAAAGAACAAAACAAGTATTTAATAGTTTCTGGATTAACCATATATTTGGAACTTCACATTACGAACCCAAGCGTTACGTTATTATGGTGGCTAAAATTTATCTCTATATCAACATTTTAATTAAAAAATAGTGACACCTTTTCTTTTCATACGAGGGTAGCCGTCTATATTTCAGGAACTGGCAACACTGTTAGTGCCTCCGATCTGATAATTGCATTGTCAAGTTTGCCATTTTTGACAATATATACCTTCTCAGTTTTATTATCCGGTCGCTATTTCTATTGCTGACAGTAACGAGAATTTTATGTCATTGAAAAATGGAATTAACTCGCAAACATTTACGTGCAATTATTTTTCAGTAGAGTATCTCAACAAGAATACATCGACGAGCAGAATTCTTTATATGGCGATGACGCACCATCGAAAACTACAGTACATCGTTGGTATAGTGATTTCAAACTTGGACGGCGTCCTTCGGACGATGTTGTTATGTCGGAAAACATTAATGCAGTGTCTGAATTGATAATGCAAGACCATCATGTGACATACCGTGAGACCGTGGCATCTCTAGGTACACCAGCGTGTATAAGATCCTGCATGAACATTAAGCTGTTAAGAAGCTATATTCAGGTTGGGTACCACATAATTTGACAGCCGCTCGAAAAAGGACTCGCGTCGATTGGTACCAAGAAATGCACAAATAATACAATGACGGTGCTTCAAACACATTTATAAATTTGTCACAGGTGCTGAATCTTGGATCTATACGTATGAGCCCGATAGTAAACAGCAGTCGACTGTGTGGGTATTCCAAGACGAGCCAAAACCAATAAAAGTTGTTCGCGCTCGAAGTACATTAAAACAAATGGTCGCCTGCTTTTTCGGAAAAATCGCTCACGTTGCAACCGTGTTTTAGAGAGTTGTAGAACGGAAAATTTCGAAAGGAACACAACTATTTGTTTCCCAAAAGTTTTTGAAGAAATAAGGAAAACAAACCGAAAACGACAAATCATTCTCCACCATGACAATCCGAGCTTCTCACAGTCGGTTCAAGCAATTGAATATTTGACCGGACAAAACATTGAATTGATGAGCAATCCGCCTGACAGCCCTGATCTAGCACCCTGTGAGTTCTTTTTGTTTGCAGACGTGAAAAATAAACTTCGTGGTCAACGGTTTTCTACGCCGGAAGAGGCAGTTGAGGCATTCAAAACCCATATTTTGGAGATACCGCCTTCAGAGTAGCAGCAATGCTTTTCGGATTGGTTTAAACCAATGCAAAAGTGCATTAATTTTCAAGGAGAATATTTTGAACAGTAATAAAATTATTTTCGATATTAAATTTTTTTTTGTTTTCTATTCCCGAAATACAAACGGCTACCCTCGTATAACGTACGCAACATTTACATCCAGCGTAAGATTTTTCTACTTACACCAGTTGAACAGTAAATAAATGTTACTTTGTAATAGTGTAGATCATTAATATCATTAATGCGGGCATACATTTTAGGGTTATCCGCAAGTATTAAGTAATTTAATAGCAGTGTATTACTTCTAAAATACCCGTATTTATAACTGCTGAAATATGAAATTTACAGGTTGACTATAAGTGTCAGAGCATCGTTTTCGGTTTCCTATGCATGATGCATATTAGATTATAATTCTTTTATATTATTAATGCATTGTCCTTCTTACAGTTTTTCCTAAACTTAATCATTTCAGATGGTTGTAATGTACTTCGTGAATCAACAAGAACGCACAGAGTATAAACGTGTAAATACAATACATAAATGATCATACTTAACAGCTATGTAAAATTTATTTTCCCGAGAAAATTCCATTTGCTAAAATGCATTTTTTTACAGAAAATAATTATTTTTAACAAATTTATATATAGTATGGATAATTTTAAGGTCTAGGGAGTCTAATTGCACGAATAATAAGAATTGTGCGTGGCCCCTATTGTGAACAGTCGATAAAGGCGTGAATAAGTTTCTACGAAAGTCTCGCCCCATAAATTCGCTGACGATCTTATAGGAGCTGAATATCTTAACCGCGAATTATAATCGGCATTGCATTCTGAATAGATGTTACCAATTCTGTCATTCATTTATTTCAAAAAACGTTGTTGAAGCTTCTCTAGCTAATTGCAAATCGTTATAAATACCACGATCATATGGTCGAAGCACCTTCCAGTCTGCTAACAACAAAACTAAAAAATATCAAAGATAGATTTCAGAAAATTTACAAATGTGGAGAACAAAGCCTGAAGCAGGACTTGAATCTGAATTAAATAAAATGTCACGATCTACAGTATTATTTTCGTGAGGCTGCAGTTAATGAAATACACTGAGTCAATAGAATGAAATTTCTTTGCACAAGAAATGAAACAGCACTTTTTAATGTTAACTGTTACCCAGGTTTTCATAACATGATAAATTTTTATCCTCATAGACTAGTAAGGCATGATAAAATGATAAAGGCGACAGCAAGTCATTTATAAAAAAGATACAAAACGATGGTCCCAAATGAGATTCTTGCGGAATCCTAGGTATAGAAGAATACTGAAATGACTTATAGCCATTGTAGCCATAATTTGATCTGTTTTTCAGATATGACATCAAAAACTGAGAAAAAAGAGTTATGGAGTTTACATTTTATACCGACTGAAGAAGAGATTAACGCACTTAAATAGATGCAAAGATGCATTAAGCGTAGAGGAGAATACTTTGAAAAGTTGTAAATAAATGTAGTTCATACATCTATGAATGCTATAAAAGAGAACTACGAACAAAGAAGGAAGTAAAAAGCGCTATAATAAAAGTGCAATATACATGCATTACAGAAGAAAAATATATTACCTTCACAGATTTAAAAATAAAATCTACATAAATTAGGAAATATTTCACGTTTATAAGTTTTACAAATGTATCTATTACATTGCAACACTCTAGAAACATATCCCTTAGGTGTTGCCTAGACATGTAAATTAATATTCCCAACATTTTCTAAGAAAAATATATTACTTTCGTTGATATAAAAATAAAATTTAATAAAATATGGAAATATTTCGCGCCTGCAAGTTTTACAAGTAAAAATGAGAAAATCAATTCATTTTTGCATAATAAATGTGTGTATGTATACACTGTTTGCGGTCTAATTCCAAATGTTACTATGTTGGTTACACAACCTACTCAAGTATTCATTTTAAGGAGAGTTTGTTTTATTTTTACTGCATCATTGCCTTGAAAAGGAAAATAAGAATTTTATATACTAGAAAAAGAAAAAATATATTGAACATTGTTAAACACCAAGAATATAGAAATAAAATATAAATGTTTTGTACAGATTTACGGTTTTCCATATGGTCAAAAATGTTGAAAATGAGCAATACTTAACGAGCAGGTAGAATTTGAAATAATTCGGAATATATTTAAATTTAAAGGTAGGCAATATTATTAATTGTTTCTGGTGTTGAATGTTAAGTCCTCGTAAATTTACCTTAATCTCGGTCGTTGAGAATTTATTCATTGTTACACACGGGAAAGGGGCAAATTTCTCAATCACATTATAACGGGGTATAAAATGTGAATCTCAATGAATCCTATTACGCAGAATCTCGCAAGGAACTTTCAGCAGACAATGACCTCCTAAAGGTGTAAGCCACTGCATTCCGCATAAAGGTTCTCCTTCACAATAATATCTATTCTCATTCCGAGAACAATATAATACTTAGTAAACTTAGAAGTACACTCACTTTAGAACTTAATTCCATCTACTAGGCTAAGACAATTCCGGTGGAATAATATATACGTGATCATATAAAGTGTACATCTTGCATTATTGACAAGTGCGAAATATTGCACTTCTTTCTTATTGATATAACTTCACTTAAATTAATATTTTTTTATAAAAAAAATAATTAATTCGAAATAATTCATTTACATTTTGAAAATCGTGTTTTATAATTAGAGCTGCTGATGCATCAGAATCGTCGAAAGTCTACACGTGTCTGTCAAGTTAATGCACAGAGTGAATTTAGTACATCGCGTCAGGTCGATGAGAATGGTTGTGGTATTTAATATATTTTTGTTTTCGTGTATAGCATAATAACGTCAGAAGGTTGTAATAGTGCAGCAATTAGTAGAAACCGTAATGTAAAAAGGTTCATAAAAGAATTTAAAGACTTAAAGTACGATCACGAAAAAATGATATGTATAGTCTGCAATAAATTTATGTTCTCCAAGACAAATTTACGTGCAAAAATACATTAAAACTGTACAACATAAATATGTAAGAAGTGACATAAATGCTTATAAAGACTGTTTTTGATTTAATTATCATGTTTACTCTTTGTAATTTACAGTCCCTTTAACTTGCTAAGAAACAAATTCGTAAATTCTGAGTAACATACAATCCCAAATAGAAATTATTATCTCCAGCACCGTTACAAAACCATGTAGGTTCTATGCGCGATAAATCTAAAAACAATATTAAATCTGGTTTAAATAATAAAAAGCCATGTATGGAGAAAATTACATACAGTAAAAAAAATTCTGTTGTCAATGTAGTACAAACACTAAAACCTTGTCAATCAGTATACATACATCACTGAGTGAAACGCTATATTGCGAACATACGGGACGCTGCAAATATGTAGCTCAGTTAATTGAGGTTGATAATATTTCGCAAAGGAGCAGATATTTCACATTTTTTTATATGTTCTTAAAATTTACTAATGTCTAACGTCTCACTTCACTCGCCAATGATAATAAGAATTTACGCTGTCATTATATGCAATTCAGATGTTCATTAGTCATTTAATCTATTTAGATAGTTATTTACGAAACAATACGCCGACATTCACAAATATTTTACAAGATTTAAGCCGAAGCTCCAATATTACATATAACATGTGATCTATAATCCACTACGATGCAGAAGGCTATGGCTCGTCACCCAAATTGACAGCTTTATTTATATCATACATGTTCCTGGAAAGAATCTTCCAATTTTTTATAACTACAAAATAGAAAATTTAAATTATTTCATTTCTTTCAATAATGCCCTTGCTTTTGTAGAGACCAACAGTTAACAGAAAACATAAACTTATTGAAAATAATGTTGATTGTTTTTATCCAAATGTTTTTTGGGATATATCTTTATATCCAAATATTTTTTGGGATATCTCTTTATATCCGCCAGAAGAATGTGGTACATTTAAAAACTTATATATAAAATATAAAAGAGCAGTATTTCACACAACAACGCGGACTCACACATGTTCGAATCCATTAAAAATTATTATATCTTGATTGAAATGTTCTACTACATCCAACATATCAGTTGGACCTTACGCCTTCAGACTTCCACTTATTTCGCAATTTTCAAAACTCTGCATGGTGTAAAGTACGACTCAAATGAGACTATAAATCAGCACCCTGTAACGTTTTTTGCCTTTTATGAACGACGAAATTAAAAATAAAAAATTAAAGTTATTTGAAGTATATATATTAAAACAAAAAAATAGTTATATTAATGTAATATAATATGATTCATGTTATAGAATATCTATTAAAAATATAGTGTTGAGTAACGTCTTAAATAAGGTTTCCATTTTATCTCAACCAGAGGTGTCAGTTGGAGATAATTCAGAGGAAATTTATGAAGTATTTGTGGTTTAGGATCGATCATGTTTGTCCTTACAAAAATTCTGACCACTCGCTTCTTCTTTCACACTTTGGAATTCTATTTCTTCAGTTAAAAAGTCTAAGAAACAGCGTTACATTTTTATATAAGCTTCTTCACAGAAATATCTATTGCCCTTGGCTTCGCTATAGATAACATTTCTAGGACCAATATTAAGAACAACAAATCAAATTCGCCAATGTACATATATTATTGCTCGTCGTTTCAATAAAATCAGTGATAGTTGTGATATAAATTACAGTACGGTAGCTAAAAGCAGTAATGACTGAGCATTTAAACTTTTATATGTAAAAATGCTCATTGTACATACAGTTGTTCATATTAGATACATTTGTATTGATATTATATAATTGGAGTACCAATTCTGTAGGGCATTTTAATTATAGTGATAGGAGTTTAAATTTTCTAATTTAATGCTACGAGACCTTTTTTCGGTGAATTCTTCACAAATGATTTTGGTTTTGGTGAAAGCTTTTAATATGGCATTGTGAATGCCAAGTTCAAAGTCAATCGCAATAGTATTTGGTTGTAGTAAGTGCTCCACCACAACCATTCCCTAACATTTTGAATATGTTAACTAATTAGATTTTAATTTATTCGGTAACATACGTACACCAATGGGACATAAAGTCATTAATAAATCCGTGTAAGGTGAATATTTGGACATACGATTTTGTGCAATATTTGAATGCACCGCCTATATATATATATCTTCTAGATCACATAGAAATCTTATGTGAGAACAAGATAATATTTGTGGAAAGGTCATTTAATAACAAAAAGATGTCACCGCGATCGTCACTGCATCTGCCATTTTCACAATATTGAGGGAGCACAAGACGAATACGCGCCAAAAGACGCATCATTACATCAAGATAATACACAACATTAACTGTTTGACTACTTGGTGCAAACTTTTTGTGCACCATGCCTTTCGAATCATAAAAACAAGTCAACATTGTCTTCACCTTTGACTTCTCCAAACGACTTTTTTCGGCCTTGCTTCGCTTAGATGCTTCCATTCAAAGTTTTGACGTTTGGTCCTTGGATCATATTGAAAACACCACGTCTCATTGCCAGTTACAATAGAATACCTGAAGTTTTCGTTCTTTTTTGAGTCTTTAATCACGTCTGTACAATGTTGAATTCAGTTAGCTTGTGTGGTACAAGCCTCGCACAAACCTTTGTCAGTCATATGTGCTGTGTGAAAATGCGAAATATTTAATTCCATTCCCACGTATCGCAATGAGGATTTCGGCTCATTTCTGATAATTCACGCACAAGTTCGATGTTAGTTTCCATAACCACAGATTTTTTTACACGAGGTTGTTTCTCGTCATTTATGTCCGTGCGACAGACTTTAAATCGTTTATACCATTCATACACACTCATACGTGATTAACACGCATCAGAATACACTTGTTTCATCAAATTAAACGTTTCAATAAACGATTTACCGAGTTTAAAACAGAACTTTATATTTGCTCATTGTTCAAAATTCATTTTTCGACCAATGCCAAATACACACTGTTACTTTATGCGCAATTTCTCTGTTTCTAATGACGCAAATGTCGTGATATTTTGACACAACATCGGTGAAAGAGAATAATAAAAGTAATTTAAAATAGTTAGTTCGATAATCAATATTAAATTTTATAATTAACTTATTAAAGGGTAAATGACTGAAAATATATCCCTTTATTGCATAGAGTTTAAATTGGTGTGTGGTGGATAACAATATCACAATGATGAAGTGACAATTACTGCAACAACATACATATATACTTAGTTATTTTACAAGAATTCATTACCCAGTTGCATTTGATGAATTAACTCGAGAATATTTCCAACAAGACACTAGCACTTCATATTATTCAGATTTCTTTGAGGTTATATGAATATTATGAATATTTGTCCACTTGGTCGGATAAAAAATGTTTGTAAAAATCAACTTTATAATCGTAATGATTCATTCAACAGAAACGACTACAGAAAAAAAACAGCGTTTTCGGAAGTAGAAAGAATTTAATTTGTTTTATAAAGTATGAATATTTAATTGATGATGGATATTTCCAACATACGAGGATAGCTTGACAAGTAGTGGGAATGACACATAGGTGGCGCTCTAATTGGTAAAACAAATGCACTGTATTTTAGGTTGCCTATTTATATGTTTACATTACGGTATAGTTTATTTTTGACAGCTGATTGAAAAAGAAGCAACACGTCGTTTTATTAAAATGGAAAAAGCAGAGTATCGTGCGTTGATTAAATACTTCGTAATTAAGGGTACGAAAGCTACAGAAATAAAAGATGAGTTACGGCAAACATTAGGTAAATCTGCTCCATCATCCGCCACAATAAGTAGATGGGTAGATGAATTTAAACGTGGTAGAATAAGCTGTGTTGATGAAGCGCGCTCTGGAGCACCCAAAATCGTGACTTCTAAGGAAATGATTATAAAAATCCATAATATTATTACGCAAGATCGACGACTCAAAGAGAGAGAGATAACAGACATGGTAAACATTTCAACAGAACGCGTACACCACATTTTAACGAAAGAATTGGGCCTTTCCAAGCTTTCGGCAACATTGGTGCCGTGATTGCTTACGACTGATCAAAAGTTCACTCGTTTGCGCATTTCCAATAAGTGTTTGGATCTTTATAAGCGGAATCTGGTTGATTTTTGTGGACTTGGATACACTACAGTACACCCGAAACTAAACAACAGTCGCAACAATGATTAGAACGTGGTTCTGCACCTCCAAAGAAAGCGAAAACCACTTTATTGGCAAACAAGGTGATGGCATCAATTTTTTGGGATTCAAATGGCATTTTGCTCATTGATTACCTTCAGAAAGGTGCCACAATAAACGGACAATATTGTGCAGAACCTCTACAAAAATTAAATGTCGAGATTCGTGCTAAACGGCTAGGAATGGCAAAGAAAAAGATTCTGTTTCACCAAGACAACACTCCGTCGCATACCAGCACAGTTGCGATGTCCAAAATCCACGAGTTGCATTTCCAATTAGTACCGCATGCGCCTTATTTGCCGGATCTACCTCCTTCCGACTTCCACCTTTTTCCAAAATTGAAAACGGCACTAGATGAAAAGAAATTTTCGTGTAACGACGACCTTATCATCTTCGTAAATGAGTACTTTGCAAGCCTTCCGGAATTGCATTTTAGAGATGGCATAAGGGCATTGGAGCACCGTTGGAATAAATGTATTGCTCTTTTAGGAGAATATATTGAAAAATAAAAATTATTTTGTATTTGAAAAATTCGATTTTCTTTTCCATTCTCACTACCTATCAAACTACCCTCGTATATCACATATTATAATACCTAAATAGTTCTCGTTCTTTAAAGTAAATATAATTAGACGAAAATATTTTTTTTCTTTATATTATGATACTTTTATGTTTAGTATTAATAATATATGCGAATATTCAGTGTATTTTGCTCTTAACTAATAATTTAAAATTACGCAGGAAGTCATAGAAGTATTATCAACTTACACGAGAATTAGTTTAAAAGCGTGTCTTCAATCAGTTTGATACACATTATACATAGTTTATCTAAACAGGTGTTTATAAAACTTTTACAATTTAGTCCGTTTACTAGTGAGAAACCCGAAATTATAATTGTAACACCACGATTTTTGCACGTAACTAGCGTCGTTCATTACTAGAGCTGGGATATTTTTCCCGCGGACCAGGATCCTAACAAGGCGAGTGTACAAACAAACAAATGTCCTTGCGATGTATGCGTTATGTATATCATTTATGTTTTGTTTTATAAATAACACACATTATTCACAGCTGTTGTTGGATAGTGTCAAATGGATAAGACTGACAAAATGTCTACAACATGACGTAAGTTTCCATATTTGTCTCGGAAAGCAACGTACGTCGTCCTGAAAAGATGTTCTTATATTTAGAAAACGACCGCTCGACATCTATGGATGTAACAAATGCACAATTAAAATGATCTTTAGGAATTGATAACGGGTCTACACACACACACACTATCACTGTTTTGTTCTGGTAAAATCGAAATCTTTATTTATAACACTCTCGAACCTTTCTAGAACACATATATTTTTTATGCACATAGCAGTGAGTGTACATCGTTCACAATTTGCATTGACTCCACTATCGACAACCCAGTGTTTTGAATTTTTCTATTGAATCAAATAGACCTTTATAATTGTCGTAAACTTGTTTTAAATCGGTTTCAACGTATTTTCAAATCTTTTCAGGTTTCCTTAATTGCTGCTGCTTTGTTAGGTTTCAGTCGTGGAACCACAGACTTTATTTGTTGGAAATTCTCTCAATAACAGAAAGCCGTTTCTATCTATGTTCCCTAACGTATGAGAATTGGTACTGGTGGCTCAAAAATACCGGGGCAGTGTCTGTGGAACTTTCCTATTCGTTCGGGAGATTTCAAAAGCATACTTTTGATATTTGAAATTAATGCATCCACCTGTGAACATCATCGTCGATGCTACAAGGTGTACAGCATGAACTTTTGTCTCTAAGGGAACGGCCTACACTATATATTGTTGCTGCACTTTTATTTAATAAAACTTAATTATACGACAATACTTGTCCTAGAATCCGGTGCTCCACCTGTGGCACTACACCGGATGTAACTGAACCTTAACCCAGGCTAAATGAACAGTCAAAATTAATTTTTACTAACGAAGAAAATAATAAAGTGATAATAATAATAATAGTAATATTTAATCCTCAACAGTTACACAGACCGTTTACAGGACATAATGCACATAAAAATAAAATTAAAATTAAAAACAAAAATGGGTGCAGTAAATGTAATAGAAAGAAAAATAAGAATCCAATTAACAAAAAATATACACACTTACAATAATGGTGATTTTGATGGAGCCTGTGGTTGATTACCTTGATCACTAAGGTTGATTTATAACCCCTTTCCACATTAATTTTCGTAATTCTGTATACGTATTTCGACAACTAAGTTGTCATCATCAGCAGATAAATTAAGCAGTGTTGCACCTGGAGAACTACGATAATAGATACCCGTACGAAACAATTAATCTCGCACACGATCCGTACCAAGACGCACACTATGTGTGGCTTTCATCGGTATAAGTGTATAGAGATTATTTATTTCTTGATTTATATGTAAAGGGAAGTAATAATGAAAATTGAAGAAGTCATTTCTGTTTTGTCTACGTCTATTTTGTGTCACCAAAGAATCATCGCAACATAATATGTCTTAACTTGTTATCGAGTTAACTTTCGAGTCCCAAATTTATCGGCAAGAATATCCGAAACAATTATTACGACAACATCTAGTTACAATAAGAGCACCTTTAGTACATTCAGCTAAGAATTTAAATTTGTTTCCAGATATATTTCTGATTTTTTTATTTATTATGTATTCATTAATACACATAGCTACTGTACTATGTACTGTTTCTGTATGTATATATCTTCTATATTCTCATATTTTTATTACTTAACTATTGTATAAAACAGCAAACGCTCACAAATTAGAACTTGCATAAATTCGAATCTTGCAGAAATTAGAACCTGAGATTTTAATGCATTAAATGTTCTAAAATTAGAACTTTAGTTCTAATTCTCGAGTGTTCCTTTTTGTGTTGAAGGGAAGTCACCGAATTATACGAGTACATGTAGGTGGGGATGTTTGATCACTCGAACGTGAATATTTAATACATGCGCACATATTTTGCTGACGCTCCGTTGACAAGTGCAAGTGAGTGAAATTGAACATATCAAATAAACGTAAAAAAACACTTTGTCATTGGAAACTAAAGTAAAGATATTAAGAATGCTTGATGAGAATGTCTAAGGGAATCGTTTAGCCGTAGATTTCAGTGTAACAAAGTCTGCGATCTGCTATAAAAAATCGAAAAAGGATGCTATATTAAACGCTGTTTCCAACACGTATCAGGTTTCAAAGCTAAATCTTTACATAGCGCTGGTGGTTTTTAAATCAACGCGAAAAAGGTGCACAATAACTGAATCTATATTAAAAACCAAAGCTAAGACGATTTTTGGTGAAATGTATCCCTATAAAGATGAAAATGCATTCTATGCAAGTGATGGATGGTTAACCAATTACCCAAGCATCGACACGGTATTCGTTACTTGCAAATTTCCGGGGAAATACTTTCTAGTGATGTTGAGGCGGTGACTCCATTTATTCATAAACTTCGAGCCAAAGTAGCTGAAAAGGGGCTTATTCAGACATAAATATATAATGTCGATGGAAGTGGTTTACTTTTCCGTTGCCTACCAGAGAAGACATATGTTGCTGCTAATGAAAAATCTGCCCCTGAATACAAAATGCATAAAGAACGTATTTCAATTTTACTAGGGGCAAATTCTGATGGCTCGCATAAATTAAAGCCATTAGTTATTGGAAATGCAAGAAAGCCAAGGTGTTTTAAAAGATTTAATAATCCACTTCATTACAATTTTTCAAAAAATGCTTGGATGACTTCGCGGATTTTTCATGAATGGTTTCACAAAATATTTATTAAAGAGGTGAGGAAAAGAAATCTGGTTTTCTAGATTTAGAATTGTTAATATATTTTTCGTTTAACAAAACATCATTTTTCTGAAGAGAATAATTTGCCTCCGGAAGCCATGATACTTATTGATAATTGTTCTCCTCATTCTCCAATCGAGGAACTTCATAGTGCCGATGGAAACATAGTTGCATGTTTTTTACACCAAATGTGACAGCAGCCGTGCAACCAATGGATCAAAATCCCATAAAGATAACAAAGTTCACTTACAGAAGTAAACTTCATGCTCACATAATAGCTGACAGTGATGAAATGAATACTGTTTTGAAACGCCATTCAATTCGCAATGAAATATTTTTTTTTGAACCAAGCTTGGGATGAGTTACCACAAAGCGTACTAAAGAATTCTTGGTTCAAATTTTTAAATTAGAAGTCTAATCAATATGACAGCGACGATGATTTGCTATTAGCACAATTACTTCAAAAAGATCATGTATGAAATGAAGTTCTCGAAAGGAACCTAAGTCGTTTAGAAGAAATTGCAACAAACAATTCCATTGGTTTAGACGAAATCGAAGAATGGAATGAAGATGTTGTTAGAAACGGACTTCCTTTTTCTATAGCCATGGAAAGCGTCAACAGCTTAATACAATGGTTCAAAAATAGGAAGTTGGATTCCACCAAGCACATGTCCAATCTCTTGTTCTTCCGTGACGACATAGTTCTTGCTAATATTATAAAACTAAAAAACAAACTTACATTACAGATTATTTTTGTACAAGTAATGATAAATAAATAATAAACAAAAAACCTTTTTAAACAATTAATTATTTTTTATCCTCGGTGTCATTTTTAGCTATTTTGGGCTAATTGTAAAAACGTACATAAATTTGAAAATTAGAATTGCCCCGAGAACAAAGTAGTTCTAATTCGTGAGCGTCTACTGTATTGGTATATTGCTCGAAAATTTTTATTCTCTGCTAGGCCATCGTTAATTAAAATTACAGAATTAATTAAAAATTTCTGCGCTGGAGAAGGACTAGAACCTCTATCAGCCGTTTGCTTGCCTTACCAATTAGACCACGAGGCAGTATAACTTCGAGTCTTTAACACACCATAAATCGCATTATGGAAACAAATCTAATATTTAAAACACGCAGTCAGGTTATTTTGGTGCTAGTAATTATATATAAACATATAATTAAGTTCTTTACGATGGAAAAATTATTACTTTCTGTTGCGCCATCGTTAATAAATCACGAAAATTAATTAAAAATTTCTGCGCTAACGAAAGACTCAAAACTCTACTTGCCGTTTGCTTTTGTATATTACTCGTTTTAGAACTCCTGTCGGGCAATTTAAATAAATATTATTATTACAGAATTTCCCAAACTCATTTTAATTTTTAATTATGTATGTTCAATAACATTTAAGTCAGGGCATTACAGGGATGTAATTAATTGTTCTGGAATACTACATGCGACCTGTTGCTTTACCATGTACGCAGTGTGCTTTAGATTATTTTCTTATTGTGACGAATAACTATTGTTGATCCAATCTGGCAGTACCTATTGCTAAATTTGTTTCTAAAATGTCCACGTATTTCAATTTACATAAATTATCATTAATAACAAAATTTCCTCTTCTGTTCACACACATACACCTCCCACACCAATTATAGATTCGCCACCATGTTTCACAGTCGGACTCAATTATGATCTAGCTCAGCTTCTGATTTACATTTTACCATCTGTCTAGCATTAAACTGATAAATATTAAATTTGTTCTTGTCCAGTAAAGAAACATAACCCGCCTCCATAAGGTAATTCTTAAAATAATATTGTTTCGCAATTTTTTTTCATACGATTTGCTTTACTGCGCAAACTTAAATTTGTTTCCAGAACAGCATCTACGAGGCATACCAGAGAAAACTTCGTCTACTTCATATTTTTTATAATAATTTTCTGCTTCTGTCAAAGAAATTACCGACATCTCTATACGATTTGCCTTTGAGGTGCTACTTCACTGCCATTTTCCTTTCGTATTTCTGACTTTTTGTGGTCCGAGTGAGTATCGAATGACAAATTTGCCATCCATAGCCTCAGATAAACAATAATTAAGTGTCTTCATCTTGGAATCCAAGTTGGAACCACACCCCCGGTACTACTTCTGATGCTCTTTCTACGTTTGTGATGATACGCATCGCCTAGCAATCGTGCATTTCCAAACGCGTAATATTGATTTGTGAGAAACAACATGTCTATTTAAAGGCATCCATCACACATTTACACCAATTTCAGAGCAATACCGAAAGCAGTAGCATTTTATTAATTATATCGTTTAAATTAGTTCTAAATTTAGTATTCAAATATCAGACATTTATAAATTTTATTGCAAGTATTTGTTATTGCGGTAGGTACAATTTCCTAATAAACTTTAACCTTGAAATTTCTCAAAACACTTAAGCCATATGCTACCATCCAGTTTATCAATCTTTACGATAGTCCAGGCAATGGTAAATTTTGTTTATTTCCTTTATTACATGTACAGCTAATGTCAGTTCTTTTAAAACAGTACATAAACAAAATTACTTTTAATCCCATTAATATTAGAAAATAAGAGGATAATTCGGGGAGAAGTGAATTTTACTACAAGCACTATCTATATTTTAAATCTATCATTATTTAAAGATGAAATTTGTTTAATATCTGATATTTCATTTGAATATTGCAGTAGCATGAACCAAGTGTCTGAAAAACCCTAAGGCACATGAACTTGCAATTCGTGGTATCGAAGATACATCTGAATTTTGAATTATATACAACAAACTTTGAATGACAATGCCATTCAGAAGCCACAATTTGTCGTTGGATTACGTAATTTAAAACTCTTTTAAACATTGGTATCTTCCTTCATGCTATATTTACATGAAGGAAGATGATGTACGGCACCATAAAAATTGCAATAACTCCGGAAATTATCAATAGAAATAATGTTATTGTGAGCACATCGGCTAAAGGCGTCCATCAATTTTACACACAGAATTGGATGTTCCAAGCTACCAGTAAGGTGAATGCCTCTAATCTTGATTCGTGATCAAAGGAAAGAATGCGAAGTTGATCGATAACTTGAAGATTAACAAGAACTAAGTTGCTTTTTTTAGCAAGGTTATTACGACTGATTAATTGGCTACATCACTATGTTGAACCTAGATGTCCATATTCTCAACGGTGGACCCATCGTGGTTGCTCTATCCCAATGAAAGTCGATATCTGGCTTTAATTTTCTGGGTTTGCAAAGGACAGTTTTCATAGAATTTCTTGGAAAAAACCACGCCTTATTATTGCTGCTGTGCCATACAGATTAGAGGTAGTTATTTTTAAAAAAACGATCTGGAATGACCCATGAAAATTTTCTTTACGATAACTCATCTTCCCATGCCAAATTGTGGCTGTGCTACCGGCAACCTATTCTCTAAATTTAGTCCCAAGTGACTTACAGTTATCTTTTCCCCGAACTCCTTATTGGAAAGAAGTTTCGGTTAAATGCAGAGCTTATTGCAGCAGTGAAGCAGTATTTGAAAGATCTTGAGAAAGATCATTATGTAAACAGCGTAGTGGCGATTCAGAATCTTGGCCTAGGTTCTTTGAAATTGAAAGAAGGTACGTTAAAAATAATAAAAACAGAATGCTCTAATTTGTTCATTTGTTTTATTTTGAATCACCTTTGGTGTAAAATCATCTTACACTTATTTTCTCGATAGTCAATGCATAGTCAATATGCGAGTTGTATTAAATATAGACCATTGTAGTAATTTGTTTTTATGACTTGTATTTTTTGTTTAACTATTAACAATCATTTTCGGATTCGTCTGATTCTCTCATTTATCTAATTTTCACGCAATTACCGCATAAGTTTTGTTATCGGCAATCCTAAAGCCTTTCGTCTCCTCAGAATTGATTATGTCCATCACTACTTTTATCTAGAAGTAATTTAACACTTACTTCGAGACTTATTTAAGTGTTGCCGAAGTCTTAAATTTTGGACATTGAATTTCTTAAATTTTTATACTAACCGTTCTATAATAATTTCTTTAGTGACCTAGTAGAAATAACGGATATTTTATTCATTTAAACTGCGACTAAATTCCATATTATAAAGGATAAATAATTCGTTTATTAATTTTCTGAAAGGGTTAATATTAACTGGAATTTAAATATTTTGTGCTAGAATCTTATATGCGAATCTAATAATTTCGTTTCGGGCGGCAATTTCCACAAATTTGAGTTTCCGCTTATTAAAGGGTTTAAATTTTAGAGGGACAGATGTAATTAGAAACTCCAATTTATATCAGGTGTTAACATAGCATTGCTAAGTACTTAAATGAGATTTATTTGGGAATCAGAAGTCGTCTGTTATGTATTATTAATATAAAGTCGTTCTAAAAAATAATTAATAAATAATAATCATGAATTTGATAAAATCTAATTTACAAAATCCATTTCCTAAGTCCAAGTATATATTTTTTTAGTCAGAAATAGCATATTTGTCTAGTATTTCTGACAAAAAATACCGGATAATTAGATTTTATATTATCTACAGGAAATATAAATATTTTTATTATTCGAATAATAAAGATAAACTGCAATTATTGAAATTTATTTATAGATTCTTTTACAGATTTTCGGTCGTCATAGAAGATAAATCAAATTTTCATTATTACTAAGATATTATTTTGTTAAAAAATATTGGTCTGTTAGAAAATTAATGACGTCTTTTCTCTATGTATTTCTCCATATTCTTCGATAATTTTTTGTCATCTTTTAATGAGCTTCATAATTCCTCATCCATAGACGGCCTATTTTGATTGGTGAAAAACTGTGTGAAGGCTGATTCATAACCTCATAATCTCGAGCCTCACGTTACACAACGCAAGGAATTTTGAAGAAAACGAAACATATGTAAGTTTGCAGGCGCAAGTTTTGGCGAATATGGTGGCGACATCTAATTATTTTTGCAAATTAAATGGTCTCGCACGCCGTGATGAAATACCACGCCTTTACGATTAACAAGCTCTGTAAACTTTTGGATAATGAATTCGTTGAAGCGAACCAGTTCTCTGCAGTGCACATATGAATTATTAGTTTCGTTCCTCAGTACGAACTCGAAAACACATCTTTAAAATTCTACTGCAATGAGAGCACAATTTTCTTCTGCTGAATATCTGATTTTGATGTCGTTCGAGGCGAATTTTCGGGTTGTGATCAAAACCGTTTTCACACCACACTGTTGTAAACAATTTAATTTTCATCACCGACTATCAGTCGCTTCTAAACAGGATCGTTTTCTTCACGTTTAAATAATGCAGATGATTTTATGCACCATCAAGTGAACTTTGAATTCACGAAGTACCTAAATGTTGCTCACGTATTCTAGCTTCTTCATGTGGTCGTTAACATTTAAATGGTGAATGTCAAGTTTCTGCAATCTTTCTCGTCATGTATCATAACCTGATCAACGCCTTTATTTTATCATCAATCTCAGCGTCAATAAATCTTATTAAGATTATGCTCGCCAGAACAAAATTTCGTAAACCATCATTGGCGTTGACATTCTTGTTAAGCACGATAACCTCAAACTTTAAGTAACTTTTCGGAAGGTTGACCCGTGTACATCATTTTACGGAAGTAAAAGAGTAATGTAATAAAAAACGCACACCTTCACCTTACATTTTCAAAATTTGGTAAATTTCCAAAAATTTAACCAAACCGCTAACATTTTTTCAAAATGCAAAATAAACTACCGCCAATTTTCGCAAAAATGGTTGATGACTTTCTCGATAGTCCAATACTTTAGAAAAAGAATGACTGTACTTGAAGAAGTGATAAAATAAGAAAGTAGCTTTCTTATAACTGAAGCGTTTCATACTTTTAGCATTTTTCAAATTAATCTGTAAACAAAGCCTATGTTAATATGATAACTCAGAATGACAGCACGCATAAGTGGTACATTGTCTAATTTAACTAATAAAACTACATGAAACATAAGGGTCATACATACCTCAAACCCTGTTTTATTAATGCTGTTTAGCCGAAGAATTTAAAAATAGCTTTGGTTAAACCCTTATCAGGAAGGAAATCCCAATCAATTAAATAATTATAGATCAATAAGTTTATTGAATGCATTTAATATATTTCAATACTTCTTTTTTTCGGTTAAATGTTTTAACATTATGCATAAACTAAACTATTTTCAGTATAGTCATCGTTCAATGATCATTCTGTGAATTACTGACTTTTATTGTCGATGTTAGAATAGGCTATTTGACTAATTTTGGGAAATTGTTTTAAATTATTGTTTATTACATAATAAGGACATATCATTGATATTTCCGACATATCTATTGTATTATCAATAAAAATCAATGTTGAAGTTTAAACGTCCAAGACCGCGCCAAAAACGCTGTTTGTGTAATGGCGCTGGTCATATGGCATGCGTGACGTCACAGGCTAGGATGGGATAAGTAAATCTAGTAAATCAAGAAGTAAACCTGAATAAAACAGCGTCGCTGAAGTTAATTTCATGTTTTCTTCAATTTTATTGGATAGAATGGGGTATAAATGGTGTGTAGTGCCACAATGTACAAATACATCTATAAAGAGTCCACACAAACTGTTTGTTTCTGTTCCAAAGAATCTCAAAAGACGAAAAATGTGGTTACAATTAGCTCGAAGAGACCCAAAGAGTATATTACCGCATACAAATGTTTTTATGTGTGAAGATCATTTTGACGTAAGTAATATCACATTTAACTTGACATATTATACTAGATATTAGTTAAAAGTATCGGCTTTTGTAAAACGAGATCTATATCTATAACATTGCAACATCTATAACCCCACTCTATAGGATTTGAAATATTTTCTGTTACATTGTTAGATTTTTATAGTTTTCTGTGCAGTCCTGTAATATCGATTCTCTTGTCAGACAATCTATGCATAATATCATACTATTAGAATATTAGACACTTCACTTGTTATATCGGCAATAATATTGAATTGCAGATGGAAAAAGACACAATTAACTACATGAAATACAAAATGGGCTTCAGTGAGAAAATACTTTTGGCAGATGTGTGGTTAAGGTTTATACGTGGTACTTACACCGCTGTTTTCACATTTTTAAATTCTGCAGCATAGTAATCGGCGTTATTCTTAAAAAAAAGTGCAACCATAAATGCGTCTATCTTAGGTAAATTGCTGTTATCAGCTCGCACAAAATTTAACTCCATTGTGAAGTCCGAAACGAATACAACTAGGAATATTATATGATATCGAAAATTATCAGAAAACTGCTTTAGAAATAGCTCAAAGATCCAATCGCGAATGAAATACCATTACTGGAAATTACACCCAAAAAGCTAAAACGTGAATGAACGTCAACTTGTTTCGCCAGTATCGCCGTGTATGCTAGCCTATGACGTCACCAGAGTTGCCACCAATGACATAGTGTTCCCGTTACAGATAAAATTTCAAAAATTATGAGATTGTTTTTTGTGTAATTTGTCAAAGATAAACATAATTTAGTATAAAATAAAGTGAAATATGTTCTTTTACGATATTACCCGATAGGATGACCACATATTGTGGTATATTTTCAATGTAGTCAAATACCCTATTGTCAAGGTAAAACCAAACGCAGCAAAAAATTTATTTGAGATGTTTACATAAATAAAGCGAAACTTTTTAATCATTCAGCGTTCAAATGCAGGGTAAAGTAAATAATATAAACATTACAATAACTGTGTAAATATTTATAACAGTAATATGTAATATATTTTCCACAGCAGCAAAAAACATTTCAAATTTTTAATTAGGTATTATTTTTACTATTTCATTACATATAAAAATTACATTTTAATATTTTATGTGCCGAATAATTATCGCATCTGCAAATGGAAGAAAATGCCAAGGCCTATAAATATATTCTAACTAAAGCGCGACTATCTAAACATCATATAGGAGCGAAGAGAAAAGGTGGTATGGATTTACATATGCGTAGGTTGGCGGGTGATTAGATGTCCTGTCTGTCGTAACAATCTGAATTCCATCTTGTTATTCTAAATCAAACAGCACTCAGTATCATGGCCGTTGTGGTTCAGCGGGTTGATGATCAGTCTACTAATAACACAGGCTACCCAATAAATATTTTTTCAAAGTTCAACCTGTTTCTTATGTAGTTTGGTGTACCGAATCTAAATTTTTAATCAGTTTTTGTCTACCACGTACCATTTTTCGCAATCTTAATCTTTTGTTGGATATTATAGTATTAAAATATATAGTTAAGATTTAAAGGTACGTAACTTATTATTAGAGTATAATTGAAAAATTTAACATTTTATTATTACAATGGTAGTGTAGGGTTGAATGTGAACAATTTTTTACTTAATAATCTAAAGTTTTGTATTTTCTCAACCACTTCACGGTGAAAGTTCGAGTGTATCTTTTCCTTTTATATGATGCTTCTGGGGTTGCTCGTAGAAAGGTCCAACAGTAATCTCCCATCATGTTGACATTCTAACGACTCTGAAACCGCTTCTCCATCTCCTTTATATCTTAGTGGAAACGCTCCCCTTGTTCCTCACTTACAGCTCCAAAATTGTCAGGGAGAAAATTTAAATGTAAGTGTAAAAAATGCACCTTCGCACTCATGTTACATCCAAGTTCTCGAAATATTTTCAACATGTTTTGAACTATATTTTCGTAATTAGGGTTTTTCTGTTTACATAAAAACTTCAAAACAACTTGTTTAAATGCACCCTATGCTGGTTTTCCTTTCAAGTTCATCGCATTTTCGAAAATAGGGTCTTACATAAGTTTTCGAATGTCAGGGCCAACAAATAAGTCTTCTTTTAACTTCGCCTCTAACAAACCAGGAAATTACTGACACAAATATTGGAAGCAAGGCTCTGATTTTAATAGAACTTTAACGAATTGCTTCATTAGGCCCAATATTATGTGCAATTGTGGAAGCAGTATTTTTTAAGGATTCACCAAACTCATACGCAGAACGTTCTTGCTCCCAGGTTCTAAACACTCTCTAGAAGGCAATGCTATTCTTGCCCAGTGCTGATCCTGCGCCCTATTATCTCATTCACACATAAAACAAGGAAATTTTGTGAATCTACTTTGCTGTCCGAGTAACATACCATACACCACAAATGATCCACCCATGCTTGAAGTATTTAATTTTCTGTAACGCAAGCTGTAGATTTTCATAAGTTTCTTTGAGAACAACTGAATGCCCCACAGGCAATGAAATGTATCTGTTGCCATTATGCAACACAACTACTTTCAGGCTGCTTTTAGATGAGTCAATAAATAGTCTCCAATCTTGTTTATTGTATTATATCCCTAATGCTTCTACTAACCCAGGTATGTTATAACAGAACACTAAGTTACCTTCTTATTCAAAATAAGGAGCAAATTTTTGTTCCCTTGTTCAGTACCCACGATAGGATGTTCCTGGAGCCAACAAACTCTTTTCTCGAAACCTGGAACCCAGAAGTTCTGCTTTTTCTTTAGTTAAACGTAAATCTCTCACTAAGTCATCTAGTTCATGTTGTACAAACAACCGAGGTTTCACGCTTTCAAACTCACAGTCAGACTCAGCATCAGGTACCTCGCACTCAGATTCGCTACTAAATCATAGAAACACCTTGTGTAATGTTTCAATGATAAGGATCTCAAATTAACCTATTAAGCAGAATGAGTCCCAGATTAGAAAGTATATGTCCTCGTGATTTTCTTTGCATTAGTCACGCAGATATTCAAAAGTGCACTTTGAGCATTTGCTACTAATTAGATGTAGAGACCAAGATATTATACGCTTACAAGGCATAAATAACGCAAGGTAATCATACGAGGAAACTTTACGTCCTGTGGTATTTTAAAGTTCATTTTCGGATTCAGTACGTCAAAAAACATATAGGGGAGCCAAATTTATAAAAAAAAGTTTGTTCATGGTTGTCCTGTGTAATTGGTGATTAGTCTTCCAATCTCAATGTAGCAAACTGGATTCTTTCAATAACATTGATAGCGTTTTTCAGTCCTAGCTCGACCCATGCTGTTAAAGTCGGTTCACAGTGCTTCCTATGTTACAACACTATTGTCTTCAAGACATGGGGAACTATAACTCATAATCAATACCAGGGGATTTAAAATGAGAATTAGACAAGTTCTTTTTTATAAAGAATACGTGCTAAAATTGTCAGATAATATTAAAGCTAACTCAAGATTATCTTATAAAAATGTGGCAATTAAAGAATGAAGAAAGTGGAACCGAATGTATAAATATTTCACCATACAATTTATAGATCGTACCCAGTACCAAATCATAACTTGAAGTGTGTATAATATAAAGTTTGCGAGGTGTAGAACAATTTAATAGATAAAATGGCAAAAATTATTAAATATTATCCTTGCGCTACGATATGGTTGTAACTCTTAATCTCTATCAAGGCAAAAATGGGTCAAGATCGATATAAACAAGTAATTAAAACAATTTTAACTGTGTGTTAGAGCTAAAACATTACACTTAGCAATAGTAAATATCAGGCATTTTAACGTAATTGTAGATTCTTCTTCATATAATTTTATTTTTCTAAAGAAAACCATGAAAGACACTTCTCTAGACATTTTACATTGCAAAAGCTTGTAGTACTATTATACCACAAATTTTATATTAATTTATAAACGAGTACTTCCAAAAATTATTTGCTTTTGCTTTTTTAATTCATCGATATTTCGCAAAAACTAAAAACTTATAAAGTGAGCTTAGAATTTGCTAGAACATTACTACAATATAATAACTTTTATGATATTAATTATTGGTTTGAACAACCAATTCATGTGCGCTTAATGGATGTAGTGAGTTTAGTTACGTGCAGGTTTTCATTGTGTTGGTAACGATTATTTGATATTGCATTATAATAACAGGCTACTGTGCGTGGACAGTGTAAATAAATTTATTGGACAATATCTGGATGCAAAATATACGAGGTACTAAAGTAATTTGTTTAGTGGGTCATACATCATTCTGTCGGAAAAAAAAGGTTTCTTTTGAAATATAGACAGACAAAATCACAAACACACAAAATGTTATTCGATATCTCAGAAGGTGTTTGTGTACCATTAAGGATGGTGGAGAAGAAACCAATTTGTCAGTTTTGGAGTACATACAATGCGACCTACGTATTGCCAAGCGTTTGGACCTTAAAAAGCTATTTACAAGTGTAGATCTGTATTAAATCTACACTAAATCATAAAAAAAATGTTGTTAAACTTTGATGCGACTACAGATTGCAAAAAAAATCTGTTACGAATATTATTGTACGTACCTCTTCCACTGTCATTTTCATTTTTATTAGGCTAGTAAAAAGTTATTAAATTATACCGACCAAGCTCTTCACAGTGTGCTACTTGTGTGAAGTACACTATAAAATTTTGAATTGAAAGCAAATTAAGGAATGGTGTTTGTTACTGATGCCTTTAACTTCCCTTAAACATGAGTGTCCCGTCCCACCTCACTCAATTGTAACGTACCTGTTACATCAAAAAAATTTTATCTCCGAAACGGAGATCCAAATTTCACAAACACTGTCCTAGCATACAAAAACCACCACAACCTATTCAGATTTTGCCAGATTAGGATACATTTTCCAGTAATATTTTTCCACAGATACGTTAACTCAGTTCATTGGACAGTATATCTACGCAAATATTAGATTAGTAGACACCGAACATTCTCTCTATACAAAAAAAATTTTGCAACACGACGAACAGCGTCTAACGAGAAGACTCTTGGGGTTTACGCTTTGTTGCAGATGTTTAGCCGAGAAAATTCGGATTGTTAAAATTCCTCTCGTAGGTAAGTGTTTAGCAACAATAATAACATTAAATATATTACTTATTACTCTTTATTGGTATTGTATTGTGCTACTTATTGCACACCTTTCGTATGTTTCGCTTTTAATATCGTAGCGCTCGATATACATCTGTGACCGCCTAAACTGCCAAACAGCTTTGCTCACCGCATATGTATGGTGTGCCAACTTAATTATAACAATTCCTATATTTTCAGATTTAAGAGAAAACGTTACGCAAGTATTTTTCAGAAATAGAATTATTTTTAATAATCTACATTTTTTACATTGGTTCACAAGAAACAAAGATGCTTTCAATTCTGTAAGTAGAAAAAACAAATGGCAATAAGCTTTTCATTAACAAAATGTGCTGCAATAATTTTTGGTAAGTTCGTGACTCAATTTACCTAAAGACAAATAACGGAACAAGCATTAAAGAAAATAACGCTTTTTTTACTAAAATTTGTTTACTTGAATGGGGATTGTTGTTTGTCGACTTCATTAATGTTTTATCGTGTCCTAGATTGCTGTAATTTAGGACGTGCGTTTCTTGCATTTTTCTGTAACGTTGTGCTGAACTTTAATTTTCTCTTAGATAACTTGTATCGTAAATACAAAGACCATAAACTAATTTACGATTTAAGTAGCACTAAAATGTTGAATGATTCAAAAAATATTTCGAACACATAAATTTCTGAAATCGTCAAATGCAATAATTACTGAAAAGCCTACGAAATATTTTATACCGGATTTTCTACACAATCTAGCATTTTCAAATGTTTTTTTTTTCATAGTTTGCGATTTTCTAACGTCTTTTAATTTATCTTCAATTGACTCTTAAGAAAAACAAACCTTATTTATTTTATAATGCGTTCAGATTTGGTACATCTATTTTTGTTAAAATTTTTGTTATTGCAGAATTGTGATAAGGCATAACCCTAAAATTTAAAGAGAAATAGAATCTCTTGGCACTTTAAAAAATATATAAAATAATCTTTATATTGCAACAAATATTCTCGCAGTATTTATAACAATTGGTTATTAAAAGGTATCAAAATTACTGAAGGTGAACTTTTAGTGTCTAATTTTCACATAGACTATCATTATTTAGAATAAATATTGGAAAATATTCACTATCCTGTTCTAAAGGTAAATGAATTCTTCGTTTATATTTCCAAAATTATTAAGAAGCTCTTCTTCTGTAATTGTTTCAATTTTTTGCCAAACAACTTGGATTCAGTCGATTTTTATAAAACTTTTTATTCAACCAAAGGAATAATAATTTGGAAGTGTTAAGTCTGGCGATCGGAAAGATTACATACACTTATTTTACGATCGCTATAAAATTCCTCAAAATAGTCCGAAGAACTCTGAATGTTGAATTGTCGTACCGCAAATATTCCAGTGTTAAGCTATCGTCGTGTAATTGCAATAATTTCTTCGAGCACAAGTTCATTCCTGAAAAACATTAAATTTAAAATTGAATTTTTATTAAAATGATTATTGAAGCAGTTATTCTAAGCTGTTTATGATTCGGTATCATGGGGTTATAAGTTTGGAACAACAGAAATACATGAATATCCTACGTAAATAATAAAATTTATTTAGGGAGCTCGGAATCATAAATTGTTGGAATTTGGCCAGCACGGACTTTGTCCTCATCGATAACCTCATCCTATTAGTTAACGAAATGGGTCGCTTTGTTGATTTTGCTTAGTGAATGCAATGTTTCTTCTCAAAGCGTAGCACAATTCACCCGTTCTATAGACGGAACATATTAAGCAGAAGAAATTATTCAGTAAATAGAGCAAATGTTTCATTATCATTTTGTGTTACTTTACGTGAATAAGTATAATGAATAATCATTTATACATATACAACGTAAAGTTTGCTATACAAAGTAACAATTATTACTTACATGTGCTTCAGAAATAATAGTTAGAGTTGAGCACTTTATTCAGAATGCAGGAATGTAATGTAGGGAGAGTCACCCATTGCGAATAGCAGCAGTGAGAGTAGTTAGATCCGAGATATAGTAGTACGTGGACGTATATATTATGAATCGATAACTGTTACGCGGTAAATATAATAATTATTAAATTTACATAATGGTCCATAATACACGGATGTCTACGTATGTATTGTATTGTGGGACAATCGGTTGAATTCAATAACAGCCGCGACCGATAGTCTGACTCGATATATTCAACAATGCAGACGAATGAATAAATGACTTGAACCAGTTTCTCAGAAAATGTCCTGAATTAAAATATGACGATGCTAAAATATTGTGTACAGTGTGTAAAAAAAATATAAACAATGTGAAGAGATCAAGGGACTTACAGTAAACATATAAATACTAAAGTATATATTGGGAATAAAAAACAGATATGCAGTCACACCCTGATTTTAAGTTTGATCTATTATCGAATAGATAGATAATTTTTTTTAAATAAATAAATGAACAGAATTATTTGTTAATTCATTAAAAACCAAGGCAATTAAAAATGAAAACTTGTTTAATTCATTTATTTAATTTAGTTAAAATATACATAAGGAACATGGAAAAAGTAAAGAATTAAAAAAAAATTTAGGAACTGTGGCTTTGGAGCTGTACCCAAACGGGTACAATGTTTTAAATAGTATGCTTATTTTTTAGTGTGATATATTTTAAAATACTCCCTTTCTAGACAAAGTGCAACGTCACATTGTTCACACATCTAATTCTACTATGGCATTCGCGGCATCGTAAAGGGTTTTTTATTCTCTTGCGGAAGTGGTTTCCAATAATGGTAGCTACACCAAGTGCCAGCGAGCGTTTCGAAGATGGCAGTGTCTGCGTATAATTTCGAAGATAGTAGCGAACAGTATGACGCTGAAACTCTAACAGATCCATTTGGGGACTTGTGTGCAGTCTTATATAATTTTCACGCATTGACCACAACGGAACTCAACATTGTGGTAAAAAGTGGCCACCACCATTTTTTTCCTGGAAATTTTATTTTTTTTATTCTTTTAATTGTACAAGTGGAATATCGTCTTCGCTATCGCTGCCACAAAATACCTCTATTTCACCTGGCACATCGTATGGTATACGGTCAACTTCGATATTTTCGGCGACACCTTCTTCATCTGTGTTATAATCCGGGCTTGGGGGTATAATAGCAATTTCAAATTCGTGGTGATCTTCCTCAGCTTCAACATAATTCAGGGCATAGTTCAAGGTATTGAAATGTCTGCCGTAAAAACTTGACGTTTTTATAGTAGGAAATTCCATTTTTTTGTGGGCAAAAATTTTAAAAAAATGCATATCCAATAAGCCATTGTACTCAATTGGGTACACCAATTTTTCTACTCACCCAGCGTCGTTCCAACTAGTTTTTTATCTTTCACCTTTTTATAAATTGGAAACACAGTTATTCCCCTATGCAATACTATAACAAACACTATTATATTATAATACAAAAGGTTTTACTCCGCGCAGCTGAATAATCACTGACATAGTTATTACTTGCAAAATTGACGCAAAGGTATTGAAACTAAACAAAATATACAGTAACGGTACTATTTCTAAACACTTTGTTGTTGTTTACTTTTTAAACGCATCATGTTGAATTCAAAACCAAAAGAAACGTTGCCTAATTCCACATCTCGTAAAATTTATGCATATTTAAATATTGCCTTTTTTCTGTACTTAAGCAGGTACAATGGCCAAGAATGGGTTAATACTTGTACTTTGTATTTTTATAGCGGTTCGCTAATTAGTGCTTAGTAGCAATAATGTGTTAAAACCTATAAGTAAAAAATAAATCACCAAAACATACGAATGCGAGATTTTGTTATTTACTTGCCACCAAGAAGATGTGTTGCAATTATTTTTGGTAAGTTCGTAACTTACTTTATCTCCAGACAAATAATGGAACGTGTGTTAAAGCGCAGAAACAAATAAATTTCTGTAGAAGTTTATTCGTTTCCTTGTTTGGAGTTGTTTGTTGAGTTCATTGTTATTTACATTTTCTTGTGTTTTCTAAACTGTCTTACTTTATGGTGCGCGTTAGTTGGGAGAAATCTGGAATTTTTTGCTTTTTAAATTTTATATTTACATTGTTATGATTTTTCTCTTATGATATGGAATTAATATTTAATAAAACTATAAAAATTATCATATTTTGAAAGAACTGTTTTTCATATAAAGAATTAGTATTAATGCTTGTATGTTTGATATATAACGCAAGTATAACTTTTCTTCTGAAAGAATATCTTAATTTAGAATTTTGATTTATTAAAATTATTTGAGTGATTATAATACTTACGGATTGTCGTCGATATATTATAAATGACATAAATAGATCCCTAAATGCTAATAATACCCACGTGATAAATAAAATAAATATACATCATTGTAAATAATCAGCTATAAAAGAAATTTCTCATATAGTTTAACAGCAAAGCAAAGAAAGTGTATTAGTAAATAGATATAGACTGCCTAATATCAGTTTAATAAAATTATAATGGGGTAATGGAGTAAAATTGGTCACAGACTTATTAAAGCTAGATTTAATTTAAAAGTACTTTAATATTATTAAATGAGACATATATAACACAGTTATGATAAAATAAAGACAGTATATGAAACATTTCCTTTAGAATAAGGAATAGTTAGGGGTTAAAATTGTTATCGATAGTCGAACATAGATTGAAAAGATTTAAAGATAAAATTTACTGAAACAAAGTATAAACAAAGTTTTAATTGCAAAATTTAAGAATAAGTTATAATTTTTTAGAAATTTGAGATAGCATCATAAATTTTGACAGGTAGAAACTTGAATTTTTTAAGGCATTAAAATCGAAATGTAAAATGTCAAATTTAGTTCATACCTACTACATACAATATTTTAAATGTGCAGCATTTAATATGCAAATTATTTTCCAAATTATAATTAAATTTTATCCAAAGATTAGTTATATTTTTTAAATTATCTTTATTTATTTTTTAAATACAACAATCTCATTAATCGTTGAAATTCTGCCTATAAATAGAACCTTTTAAAACCAAAAAAAGAGTGTCCTGCTTATCAACAAGAATAGAAAGGTTATGTTGAAATATTTTTAAATACTTACATGTCAGAAGACAAAGTTATATCAATAGATGTTATCATATAAATAACCCCAGTAAGGAGCTTGTGAATATTATACATATATATTAAATATTATTAAAAAAATTAGTAAAGATATTAATAGCGATATCGAAATTATGAACAATAAAAGTGGCACAAAAAGGAACTATTAAAATATAATGCAATAGTGGGAAACGTCATTAAAATTATATTATAATAATACATCTAGAAGTGTTAGTGATTAATAAACTGATAATACATGAGCAACGTTTGAAAAAAACGAGCACCATCTCATAACTAATACAGAAAGTCAAAGAAATAGAATTGTGTTGAGTTTACTGAAGCAGACATAAAGGAAATATATACATATATATATACATATATATTATAATCTGTTAGATAATTTCATGGCATTTATTTTTTAAATATGATTTCCGGCATATGTCCGCCGCGGCTACCAGTTACATGGTCCATTCGATCAGTCCAATTTTTGATTACCTTTTCCAATAAATCTGGCCGTATGGCGTCGATGGTGGCTTGAATATTGGCTTCCAATGCTTCAAGAGTTGCTGGTTTGTCGGCATAAGCCAATGACTTAACATAGCCCCATAAAAAATAATCCAGAGGGGCTAAATCGCACGAACGAAGCACCAGTGAACAGGACCACTTCTGGAAATAAAGTTGTCACCAAATTGATTTTGCAATAAATCGATTGTTAAGTGCGTTGTATGGCAAGTCGCACCGTCTTGTTGGAACCAAATGTCGTTGTTGATTAATTTTTGGAAAAAAGCATGGCTCGATAGCGCTCGCCATTCACCGTAACGGCAGCTCCTTCCTCATTTCGAAAGAAATAAGAACCTATGATACCGCCAGCGTGTA
Organism: Dermolepida albohirtum; assembly: GCA_031893035.1. Taxonomy (NCBI): domain Eukaryota; kingdom Metazoa; phylum Arthropoda; class Insecta; order Coleoptera; family Scarabaeidae; genus Dermolepida; species Dermolepida albohirtum. The sequence continues at coordinate 30,460 of JAVIWB010002571.1, forward strand.
AACCGCACCAAACAGTCAATTTTAATGGATGTAATGGTGATTCTTTAACAGCTTGTGGATTGTTTTCGCTCCAAATGCGGCAATTTTGCTTATTGACGTAGCCATTTAACCAGAAATGAGCTTCATCACTAAACACAATTCTTTGATAAAAATGCTCATCTTCGACCAGTTTCAAATCAGCCCAATCAGCAAAAATGCGACGCAAACGATGGTCGTTTGGCTTCAATTTTTGCACGAGCTGTATTTTATAGACATGTAAGCCAAGATCCTTATCGTAAAATTTCACACGTAGTCGAAGGACAAAGGCCAACAAGTTGAAAACAACGGTGAATCGACATTTTAGCGTCTTCTTCAATAACTTGGCGCTACAGCAGCAATATTCTCTTCGGTACGCACATTTCTTTGTCTTGTTGATGGTTTTGAATCGAGAAGAGTAAAATTAGTGCGAAAACGATCAATAACCGCACGAATTGTTTGCTCTCAAGGCCGATTATGTTCACACTAAAATGGACGGACTACTCTATGAACTTCGCGAACAGATTTATTTTTTTCGGAGTAAATTTCTACAATTTGGAAGCGTTGTTCTGGCGTTAAATGACTCATGATGACCTGCCAAACCTTACTGAACAGACATGTCAACACAGTTTGACATTATCAGCTGTCAAACCATAGTTATCGATACCGATAGTTCTCATGCAGCTTAAAAACACCCGTTATATATATACACATATACAGCACGACCATCATATCCTTGGACAAAAATCTACTGCGCATCGTAGGCGTGCCGAGTGGTACACTCCGAGTCATCGGTAAGCTGTTTGTGTCCTCAGTGTGCTTATGATCGTTGCGTGGTTAAGTTGTTATGTTACGGTTAGTCAAAGTGAGTAATTGAGGTCTTGCATTATAATTGGTTATTATTTGTTTTATTTATTATAATTAATAATGTCCAACTTAGGAGGTGGAAAAGGACTACATTCACAAACCCGTGAAGTCGTGTTTAATGTTTTTAAGTTTTTAAAGACAATTTCAGATAACGAAACAGACATAAGAAATTGTACAAAAAGCGAATTAAAGGAATACGTAGCAAGAGCAACTGGTGCTTCAAGAGCTTCTGTCTATAATATTTTAAAAGAGGGGAACGAATATCAAGCAGAACCAGAACGAAATGAGAAAGAGAACACAGAACAACTACCAGTTTTCAAATCGCCAAAAAAGAAAAGATCGAGGAAATGTTTAGTAATGGATTCAATAGACGACATTGACCTATACCAAATAAAACATATTATTTATAATTTCCACAAGACAAATAATCAGCGGATTACTATTAAAAATTTACTACAAAAACTTAAAGAAGATATAAATTTTCCGGGCGGCCGAGAATCCTAAGAAAAATTATAAAGAAGCTTTTTTAGATTCTGTGCTACACAAAACAATCGCAAGATATTACAAGAAAAACCAGATATCAGAAACATTCGTAAATTTTTTACGAAAAATAGATTTATATCCAAAATCGTCCAACTATTTATATGGATGAATCCTATATTCATAGCGGCCATACAAAATCGAAAAGTTGGACAGACAAGTCAAGAAATGGGTTATTTTCGTCAATCTCCAAGGGCCAGCGTTTAATTATGTTGCACGCTGGAGGTGGAGAACCATTGGATTTGTAGAAAACGCTTTGTTACTTTTTTTGGAACAAAATCCGGTGATTACCATCACGAAATGAATTTCGAAAATTACCAAAAATTCATTTGAAAAACTAATACCAAATTTACCAAAAAATTCAGTAAAAGTTATTGACAATGCTCCATACCACAATGTTCAGATAAATCCAGCGCCAATTCTAATGCAAACAAGCAAAAAATGTTACACTGGTTGACCGAAAAAGGTATTGCCTGTACATCTGATATGACGAAAGCCCAGTTATATATGTTAATAAAATATAATAAACAACAACACTTACGATATAAAATAGACGCAATTTTGCACACGGTCATACAACTTTACGATTGCCTCCGTATCACCCTGAACTAAATCCAATCGAAATGATTTGGGCGATCTTGAAAAATTTTGTGGCATCACAAAATGTCACATTTAAATTAGAGGACGCTAAAAGGCTAGCCGAAGAAAAATTTAAAAGCATTACAGTTTTTGACTGGAACAATTTTTAATACTCACGTGAAAGAGTCGAAGATGAATATAAACAAAATGAAGTTTTTATGGATGTTCTTACGGAGTCACTAATTATAAACGTGGGTGCTGATACATCTGACAGTGATTTTGGTTTCAGCGATGATTCAGAATAACTTAGTAATCATTGCTTTGTGAATGTGTTTTATTATGTAATTTATTATGTAATTATGTAATCATTTTGAAATAAAGCTATTTGCTTCTAATTACTGGGTATTATTAAAAAATTTTGTAATTACATTATCTACCTAATCATATTAAGATTTACTTTCATAGTACATCCTCAAAAACACTATTAAATAACACTTAGCAGCCTCATTAATTAATAATTTACATTTCATTTGGACCAGTATAACATATATTAATAAATAAAAATTTTCTAAATTCTTATTCTTGGCGTCGCGTAGTACAAAAACTTAACCGCGCCTTTCTGTTGGGAATGTACCTAATCACCGAAGCGAGCGACACACTGGCGACTGAATACGAGTAATACCGAAAGTGTGCGCAGATTTTTCTAAGGATATGATGGTCTTGCTGTATGTATGTATATATATATATATATATATATATATATATACATACATATAATTCGTAGTTAAAGTTATATTTATTGATTGAGATGAATAATTCTAAACTAATTATTATCTCAAATTAGTTTTCATCCAGAGGAACCCATGAACTTTTCGTTTCACTCTAAAACTTAGAAGTAGACAATAAAAGGTATCGACTTTTTACGTTAATTAATTAACGACCTTAAATCTGGAATCGTTAAGAATCAACCCATACAAATACAAAGTTCAGAGTGACAAGCATCTCTCTAATTCTACTAAATTTAGAATTGAAATTCTATTTTCGGAAGAATACAGTGTAATTGGTAATGAAGGTGTATATAAATAAATTAGGTGATCCAAATTTACAAGGAAGTTGAGACATTATTTAAAAGTAAGTATTCACCGTTTTAATAATATTTTTGATCGCTTGTTACAAGTATCATTAGACTGTTTATGAAAATTTATTGAATATTAATTTTGAATTCTAAAATTAACACTTCGAAAACGTTAAAAGCCAAAGTATCAATATTTCAGATAATAAAAAGGTAGATTTAGAACTGACGTTTTTTAATTCTCAATTTAATTGCAATTTGTAACTAAATATGTATGTTATAATCAACAAACTGGATAAATAAATAGAAAATAATAATGACATGCAGGACGTTTAACCTATTAGTCTCTTTTTGTAGTTTGTACGCAACTGAATTGGAAGCCTTTTCGATTTGCCGCGATTATGAAAACGAGTGTGTATTTTATATGTTTGAAAGTGTTTCATAGCTTTATTACTAACCCCTATTCACCGTAAAAAACAAAGTAGTGTTGAATTTATTCCTCTTCAACACTGAAAAGTACCGGGAGAAATCGTGACTACCTCCAAGAAAGACGCAATCATAAATACGGTACCACCCCGAACATGATTCAAACCATCGACTTCTCTTCATAACTAGTTCGAAATATAGTGCTTCTGCCGCTGCGCTATCGCGGCATCAAGTTCTTACAGTAGTATAATTAAGTAACTTTTTTGTCTCTGAGATATAAATTAACTAAAATTTAAAATCTAATAATAAAGTCAAACAAAATAGAACTACTGTCTTCGCGGCACTGTTAATTTTATCATTAGATTAGTAACCAAATTATTCAACTAAACACTTAGCTGATTAACATCGTTCTTACATAAAATTCCGATTTCGCAATTTCTATTTATAAATTGCATCTAATTATGTAATTGGAGATGAATCCTACAATCATCAATCAATTATCCTGAACACTTTTAACTGGAACCTTTCCATTATATCAATATTACTATTAGATAGAGGCACCTCATAATTATATGTTAGATGTGTTTGAGAATGGTTTTATAAATTAATTACTTAATATTTACAGACAAGTTGGATTTTCTGTCATCGAAATTTTGTTTTGATAAAGGTAACGTGAGTAAGAAGTAGCTATATCCAACTGTATTTGTTGAACCAGAATTCATAGAAGACCACTACATCATTTTCTTGGAATAAATTTCTCTCGATACCCGAGATGAATACACATTGACGGCGCGACGTTCACCGTAACTGGTTGCAGTTAGTTTTTGCATACC